>CM070784.1:56398584-56948584 GCA_036346955.1 Dipus sagitta
GAGTGACCACAGTGTCTGCTGTCATTTCCCCGGAACTGGTTTTCAGGCTGGCTGTGAGAGCAGTATTCCTGTCACTGCTTCCCTTGCAATGACTTCTGGGCCTGGGCAGATGAGGTGGGGGTGACCCATCTCATGGTAGGTAGCCAGCTCTCTGTTCTTAATGTTCCTTGTTCTCCCCCCCTTCCCATTCTCCTCCATGCCACAACCCCGCAGGGTCCCAGCTGCCCCACACAAGCCACAGGGGAACCAGGAGTCCCACACTCAACGTTTTAAAGCAAATTTGATATTCTGATGTGACCATGAAGGGATACAATTTGAGACATGTCTACAACAGAGCTGAGACTCATGGCTCTCTTGAGTTGCGCGGAGTCCTTACAGACATATCACAGAGCCCTGAGTTTGAGACCTGGAGTGAAACGTGGAGGGTCACCTCTGAGCAGCTTCACCATGCATATCCTAGAATCCATCCATGACCACGCTGTTGGCCAGTTGAGAGGACATGAATCCAATTACTCACTTTCCAAACTCATTTCAACTAGAGCTACCGCCTGGACCTGCTATGCGTGCATACATGGCTTCCGCATATGATGTGTGTGATGAAGGGATTCTGTTGACTTTTGTTTTGTTTTGTTTTGTTTGTAGGGTCTCACTCTAGCCCAGGCTGACCTGGAATTCACTATATAGTCTCAGGGTGGTCTTGAACTCACAGTGATCCTCTTACCTCTGCCTCCCGAGTGCTGGGATTAAAGGCGTGTGCCACCACACCAGACTGGTTGATTTTTTTAAATTTTCTAAGCCCTTCATTTCGTTCAACTCCCACATTTTGCCAACACATAAGGAACTTGATCTGCGTCACTCGGTAAATTCAGCCTGTTACCTCTCTGGGGGTTGCCACTGTGAGCCCCAAGCTCACTCACAGTCATTGTCACACACTGGATCAACTGCTCTGCCATCAGCCAAGGGCATTGTGCTGAGAAGTCATCAATTATCCCAAGTAGTCAATGAGAGTCTGCCGTAGTGAAGGGACTCAATTGAAGATAATCCATAAGAAATCAATTACATTATTATTTCTTAATTAGAGCACTTGACAATATAGCTTTCCTCAGCAAAGCCATCAGCGAGCAAACACATAAATACACATAAATAAACGCTGCCTCTTTCCCACTGAGCTTCTCGAGAAGTTCACAGTGACCTTTATCACCAAACGTTCACCAGGCAAGAGCATTTGAATGCTTAAGAAAATTCCCAAGCTGTTTTCCTCTGTCAAACAGAAAAATGAGAACATCACAAGTGTCTAGAATAAGAGTATTAATATACTTATAGAGGATTCAAGCCGGGAGTGGTGGCACACGCTTTTAATCCCAGCACTCAGGAGGCAGAGGATGTAGGATAACTGTGAGTTCAAGGCCAAGCTGAGACTCCATATTCATTCCAGGTCAGCCTGGCCTAGAGCGAGACCTTACCTCAAACACACACACACAAAAGTAGTACTAGAGGATTCAAATGTCATTTGATATTTATGTACTGCTCTTCAATTTATTCAAAGAGATCTTCTCCTGGTCCTGATGGTGAACTGGACTCTACCCTGAAATAAGCCAAAAATATACCCTCTACACCTATAACCAATGAGTTGGTCCTATCCCATGGGAGATGATGTCTAGTGATCTTGCTCCATTTATCCTTGGATTTATCCCATTCCAACTGAGATTTTTCTTCCCACCATCTATGAGTTCTTTTGTCATCTCTAACCTTGAAAAAGTCCTTTGGATTTAGTATTGGCTTTTATTCATCCAACCATGAATGCCTAGTTACATGGTGGACACTCTTCAGCGGAGTTATGGTGTTCATTATGGGGTCATGAAGGCCTCAGTCAGTTCCTGTGGGGTAGCAGGGGGTCTGTGCCTCAGGGTATTCCCACCCAGTCTGTGGCTGTTACAATCTTTCCACCCCCCTCTTCTGCAATGTTCCCTGAGCCATGGCAGGTCTGTTGGCAGTCTGACTTAGTGTTGAGCTCTCTGTAGATTTCTCTGGAGATGTTGAGCTCTCTGGATTTCTGCTTTGATGGGTAGAGATTGACCACCGCATCTGTTACCATCACCCTGAAAGTGGTTGTCAGGCTAGCCATAAGAGCAGTGCTCATGTGACCACTTCCTCTGCAATTTCTCCTGGGCCCCGGGGAGATATGGTAGAGAGGGTGCATCTCAGGGCAGCCAGATTTAAAACTCACTTGATTTCACCTCAGCAAGACCTGCTGCCATTTCTACCTACCTGCAGATTCCTTTTCGGCACTCCACTGTAACCCTCAGGCTTTACCAGTGTCACTCCCAAGGGGCTCATCTGTGTGACAGTGATGACTCTGCCCTCAAAGAACACAGCCTTAGAGCACAAGAGAAATGAATGCTGCCAGCTTTCATCCACCAGAAACAGCCATGAATCACCATGGAAAGTACCCCGGGTTCCTTGCCTCTCCAGTGGGATTTAACAGTGTTGCCCACTGAGCCAGTCAGTGCCAGCTTTGATGGGGCTGACACTTAATTTTCAGGAATTTATCCAGATTGTATTTAAAGAGTCATTACAGAAGATTTGATGACACACATGTCAGTTCAATAAATTATATCAAGAACAGATGTAATAACATATTCAAAAGCATCACTTTTAAGGATGTGATTGCATTTCGCTACTGTCTGTCCTCTTGCAGATATATTTCTGCTGGAACTGGATGGTAAGATGCTATGTAATGAACAGTGTCCTGTGGTTTATTCTTCCAAGCTCCTTGTTTCGCAATACCAGATTGGTAGCTGGGAACAGGCTTTGATGGAAGTGTCTACACCAAAGAATTGGCAAAGTTATAAATTAGAGCTCTTTTGATGTCCAAGGAGCCAGTTGTCAAACATTACCCCATCACCTTCCTAGATAGCACTGAGGCATCTGCTCCTTACTGGTTCCGTTTCCACCAGAGGATTCAGCTCTGGTCCACACCCCTGATTGGGTAGCATACCTTTATGTCATTTCTTTACTTTGCATACTGGTGTTTCTTGTCACCACCTCCAGCCAAAACTTTAACTTTATATGTTTTAGAAGTGACATACCCCCGGCCTTTCCTCTGTTCTGTCTTTTCAATAATATTGACATGGAAATATACTTAGAAGAGAATGACCTTCTTCCTCTCTATCTCTCTCTTTGCTTATTTCTCAGTAGAAAAGATGTGAGGCAGGGGGCTGGAGTGATGACTCAGCAGATAAAGGCACTTGTTTGCAAAACGTGAAGACCTAGGTTTGATTCTCCAGTATCCACATAAAACCAGATGCATAAAGTGGTGCATGCTTGTGGAGATTGTTTGCAGTGGCAGAAGAAAGTGCACCTATATTCTCCCTCTCTCTCTTCCTCTCTCTCTTTCTGCTTGAAAAGAAACAAATATTTTTAAAAAGAAAATATTTGAGTTCCCTAAGCTTATGGTTTCTGTATTGTGACACTCCCCAGGTGCCAGCTTTCTTGCACTCTTTGTGTTCCTTCTTAGAAACTGGGACTCAAAAGTATACTGAAATGTTGGCTGCTTCAATAATGTAAACAAGAAAGTGTCACATGTCTCTGATCCAGGTGTCCCATGCTTCTGCCCATCATTCATGCATGGTATAACAACTTGATAGTGTAGCATACCATCCTTGATCATAGCAAACAGTTGCTTAGTTTTAAGACTCTACTGAAGGGTCATCTTTTGAAAGGAGAATGCATTCAGAAAATCTCGCAATGACATTATGGTGGTCTCCAAGTGGTTTTTGTCTATTTCTGCCTGTAATGTTCCTTTATGCTACTTACTTCATTTCTGCCCTCCTTGAAACTGGGATGGCCTTCACATAGCAGAAAATATGTTCTAGAACTTCCAAGAAAACAAATTGTTGGAAGTTCAGCTTCCACTTGGATGCCTTAGAAACTTGTTTGAGAGACATTTCAATTTTGTCCCTCAAACTATGAAATGAGAAATATAAGATACAGGGAAGGACCATGAATAATGGCTCTCTCTGGACAGCTGCTCTGAGCTTCCAGCTCCCAGACAATAGCAACTTTTATCCATGTGATGGATCCTACTTGGGCATCCAGCCCAGGCAAGTCTCAGATGTTCCCAATCCCAGACACCGCTTGCACCTCAAGTGAGAACCACCTGAGTCTGGCCAATCAGCAGTATTATGGGAAATCAGAAGTTCTTATTTTTGTTATTTTTAAAAGATATTTTATTTATTTACTTGAAAGAGAGAGAAAAAGGCAAAGAGAAGGGGGAGAGAGAAAGAGAGAGCATATGTGTGTGTGAGAGAGAGAGAATGGGCATGCCAGGGCCTCTAGCCACTGCAAATGAATTTCAGATACATGGACCATCAAACCCGGGTTCTTAGGCTTCACAAGCAAGTCTTAACTGCTAATCCAACTCTCCAGCCCCAGAAGTAAGAAGTTCTTTAAGCTGCAAGGATTGGGAGTGCTTATATCAAAGGAGATAAAAAAGCAGTGACAGACTTCCGAAGAGCTGGGTCTCCAAGTGAAACACAAGCATTTTTTTTAAACAGACACACATGCATATATGCACATGCATTCATTTTCAATGTAAACACGTATTTATTTTTAATTTCTATTTGTTTATTTGCAAGCAGAGAGAGAATGGGTGCATCAGGACCTCTAGCCACTGCAAATGAACTCCAAATACATGGGCCATTTTGCACATCTGGCTTTACATAGGCACTGGAGAATCGAACCCAGGTAGTTAGGTTTTATAGGCAAGTGTCTTAACCACTGAGACATCTTTTATGCTGATGGTAATGGGCAAATGGCAACTTCCTGAGATAATTATCTTCCTCAGAAAGATCAGAACATACTTTCAGACATCAGCATAATGAAAGGCAAGGATGAAATGTGTTTTTTTAATTTTTTTGTTCATTTTTATTTATTTATTTGAGAGTGACAGAGAGAGAGAGAGAGGCAGATAGAGAGAGAGAGAGAATGGGCACGCCAGGGCTTCCAGCCACTGCAAACGAACTCCAGATGCATGTGCCCCCTTGTGCATCTGGCTAATGTGGGTCTTGGGGAATCGAGCTTTGAACCGGGGTCCTTAGGCTTCACAGGCAAGCGCTTAACCGCTAAGCCATCTCTCCAGCCCCGAAATGTGTTTTATGAAACCAAGCACTACCCGCTATACTGATGAGCTTCACTTTGGTATTTTTGTTTGTTTTAGACAGTACTGGGGATTGAACCTAAGGCCTCATGAACGCTATGCAAGCATTATATCACTGAACAATGTCTCAGTCTTCTTTATTTGAGAGACAGAGAGAGAGAAAGAGAGAGAGGAAGAAGCAGATATATAGAGAGAATGGGCACGCCAGGGCCTCTAGCCACTGCTAATGGACTCCAGATGCCTGTGCCACCTTGTGCATCTGGCTTTCATGGATTCTGGGGACTCAAACCTGGGCCCTTAGGCTTTGCAGGCAAGTGCCTTAACCACTAAGCCATCTCTCCAGCCTTTAGCCTTCTTTTCACATTGTACTTTTAAAAATATTTTATTTATTTGTTTGAGAGAGAGAAAGAAAAGAGGCAGAGATACAGAGAGAGAAGGAGAATGGGTGCACCAGGGCGTTTAGCCACTGATCTCCAGCCCACCACCACCTTCTAAAAAATGAATTACTTACTCCTTTTTCCCTGTGTTTACTTAGAACTTTAATAATACTTTACTAACTGCTATTATGTCACGTGTGTGTGTGTGTGTGTGTGTGTGTGTGTGTATTTGTGTATATCTACCATACAGCCTAGCACTAAGTAACCAATACATTTATAACTTGTGAGTCAGAAAAAGAAAAACAGACTCCAAATAAACAAAGGCCATAAAATAAACAGAAGAAAATACATCTTTCAAATAATGAAAGTTATTTAAAACCTGGAACATTACAAGATAGCCTTCTTAAAGGTAAAGTATTCAAGCAAGAGCATGAGATACAGAGCATTTTTGTTTAGAGAATATAATATTTAAATATTTTCAATATACTTGATGCAATTCTTACTACATTTTAGAAAGGCTAAAACAATAAAAATAAATAAATACATTATAAAAGCCAAACCTCACCGAGGTAAAATAGCCTATTCTAAATCAGAGGGCTAATTATTAATAGAGTCAAGACTAAAATTTTTCTAATGTGCCTTTTCTATTGAAATATGAAATCAGTCTAATCTATACCCAAAAGTACTATAAGCTGCCTACAGCACTGTATATGCAACAGTCACTTAATAAATATTACTGACTTTTCCCAACCTCAGCCTGGTGAAAAGTAATTCAGTAACACACATTTAATTCATTTCAGTCATTCAAGTTTTGATGAACTAGTGTAGAAATAGGACTTGAAGAACATGTTAAAATTATAAGGTGTATAATTTTCTAATTCAGTAGTACAGCACTAATTCAGTCCTCCATCATATATGTATTAAGTGCCCACTATGTAATAGCTAACATTTATTGTCTCCTTAATACGTGTCAAGGAATATGCTTAACACTTTACATATATTCTCTCTCTCGTTCTTACAACCATTTGAGACAGGTACTATTATTATCTGCATTTTTCAGGTAAGGCTTATTGCATTGAAATAATGTGACTCAAGTCACTGAGCTGGTACTAGGCAGAGCTGAAGTACAAAGCCAAGTGTGACCCTGGCATTGGCAAACACTATGAACCTCAACTTCCTTTTTGTTGTGGAAATAAAACTAGTAGAGACATGGCACATCATTATTAAGTAGCGGGGGGCAGGGAGCTGGAGAGATGGCTCAGCAGTTAAGGTGCTTGCCGGCAAACTCTAATGACCAGAGTTCAATTTCGCATTATCCATGTAAAACCAGATGTACATAGTGGTGCATGCATGTGCAGTCTGTTTGCAGAGGCTAGAGTCTAGCCCTGGTGCACTCATTCTCTCCCTCTTTCTCTCTCTGTCCCTTTGTGTGTGTGTGTGTGTGTGTGTGTGTGTGTGTGTGTGTGTGTGTGTGTGATTGCGAATAAATAATAATATTTTTAAAAAAGAATAAGTAACAGAGATAAGCAAGTCAGAAAACCAGCCCTTGGCTTAAAAAGTTTAAGGTCTTCTTGGCAAGGCAGGAGGATCTTGACATAAATAGATTTATGAAAATATACACTTGCATTTAGATATGTTAAATAATCACAGACAGAAAACAGGAGCTATTGTCAGCTAGTAAAGATAAAGGGTAGCACCTCTGAGTCGGGTACCCTAGGATGAGTAGGAAAAGAAAACACAAAGAGGACTGGACAGAGATGGCTCAGCAGTTAATGGCACTTGTTTGTAAAGCCTGATGACCCAGATTCAATTCCCCCTGTACCCATGTAAAGGCAGATGCACAAAGTGGTGCATGCACTCAGAGTTTGTTTGCAGTAATAGGAGGCCCTGGTCTCTCCCTCTCTATAAAACAAATCAATAAAAATATTTTTAAAATGTATAAAAGAGGCCAGGTGTGGTGGTATATGCCTTTAATCCCAGCACTCAGGTGGCAGAAGTAGGAAGATTGCTGTGAGTTCAAGGCCACCCTTATGACAACATAATGAATTCCAGGTCATCCTGGGCTAGAGTGAGACCTTACCTCAAAAAAAAAAAAAAAAGTACTGAAGACAAAAGGAAAGAAAGCATTGTAAATATATATATATATATATATATATATATATATATATATATATATAAAGATGACAGGCTTGGGGACAAGAATACATGGTAATGATATAATGCCGAAGACTACAGGACACTGTACCATGGAGGTTTAAAAGATAAGGTCAGGATTGAATAACAGAGGCTCTTGAATTAAAGGGGACAGAACTAGGACCTTATTCTCTTATTTTATTTTATTTTTGTTCTTTTGAGGTAGGATCTCACTTGAGCTCAGGCTGTTGGAGAGATAGTTCAGCAGTTTAATGACCCAGGTTCGATTCCCCAGTATCGATGTAAGCCACCTGTACAAGGTGGTGCATGCATCTGGAATTTGTTTGCAGCAAACAGAGACCCTGGTGCGTCCATTCCCTCTGTTGCTCTTCTCTCTCTCTCTCTCTCTCTCTCTCATGCACATGCTCTCTGTGCTTGCAAGTAAATAAATTAAATTTTTTTAGGGATAGAGGGATGGCTTAGCAGTTAAGGCATTTGCCTGCAAAGCCAAAGGACCCAGATTTGATTCCCCAGGACCCACATAAGCCAGATGCACAAGGGGGTGCCTGTGTCTGAAGTTCATTTTCAGTGGCTGGAGGCCCTGACATGCCCATTCTCTCTCTCTCTCTCCCTCTCTTTCTCTCTGTCTCTCCCTCTCCCTCTCCCTCTCTCTCTCTCTCTTTTTCTCTCCCTCCCTCTTTCTCTGTCAAATAAATAAATAAATATTAAAACATTATATATATATATATATATATATATATATATATATATGTATATATATTTAATCCAGCAAGTGTCATATGGCCAGTACTTTTGAAAAAAAAAAAAAAAAGAAGAAGCCCAGGAAATAGGACAAAAAATCACTGCTTTTCACAGCTGCTTTAAATGATTCTTGAAGAGCTGTGTTCAGACCAGACATGCAGATACCATTGCTTTGCGTTATGGGCATAGAAGAAATGGAGGCAGAAAATACAGACACCTCTTATAGTGAGCAAAACTAATTGCCACAGGATGTGGGAAAGATTTTCTTGGGAAAAGAAAACTTGGGTAGGGCTGGTGAGATTGCATAGTGGTTAAGGTGCTTGCCTGCAAAGCTTAAGGACCCAAGTTCAATTCTCCAGTACCCATGAAAGCCAGATGCACAAGGTAGAGTTTGTTTGCAGTGGCTAGAGGCTCCGGTGTGCCTATTCCCCCTATATGTATCTGTTTCTCTCTCTCTCTCTCTCTTTGTCTCCCTCTCAAATAAATAAAGAACATTTTTTTAAAAAAAGAAAGAAAACTAGAGCTGGAGAGATGGCTTAGCAGTTAAGGCACTTGCCTGCAAAGCCAAAGAACCCAAGTTTAATTCCCTAGGATCCATGTATACCAGATGCACAAGGTGGCACATACATCTGGAGTTCCTTTGCAGAGGCTGGAGGCCCTGGTGTGCCCACTTTCTCTCTCTCTCTCTCTCTAAATAAATAAATAAATGAATAAATACAAATTTTTAAAAATTATAAAAAAAGAAAACAGGTATAATGAAAAGACCAAGATTTGGAAAAGAGACAGAAAGGAAAAGTACATGAGAGAAGGCTGTTAAGAGAGCAAGACAGGGCTGGAAAAGATGGCTTAGCGGTTAAGGCACTTGCCTACAAAGCCAAAGAACCTTGGTTCGATTCCCCAGGACCCATGCACAAGCCAGATGCACAAGACGGCGCATGCATCTGGAGTTTGTTTGCAGTGGCTGGAGGCCCTACGAGCCCATTCTCTCTCTCTCTCTCTCTCTCTTTCCCTCTCTCTCTCCCTTTCCCTTTCCCTCTATCTCAAAATAAATAAATAAAAACATATTTAAAAAAGAAAGAAAGAAAGACAATGTGAGGTCTAAGCCACAATAAGTAGCACTGAGGAGATGTAAAAACCACCTCTCCCTTCCAATGAAACTGTGGGAAAAAAGGTGGGAGCAGAGAGCGTATTTTTCAGTGTAGAAAAGGATACAGTTATTGGGTGGGGGCGGGAAGCCTTTTGATAAATTCCCTGCATCCAGGCTCGGTGTGCCTGCCAAGCCGTCACACTCATTGTTTGATGGAAAGACGTCCCCTAAAGGGAGCAGGTGTGGTTGGAATTAATTCAAGAGTGGAGCTGACGCTTTCCCTGGCAGTCACCCACCTTTCTTCTCCCTCTTCTCTCTACCACATCCGGCAGGTGCCCAGTGCCCCCCACCTCCAGGGAAACACAACCAGGTCCGCTCCCTGGGGAGAATTCTCAAGACTGTACTTATTAAAAAATTTAGGCCATTGTTTGTGTCTTTCTAGCAGTCAAGAAAATTCTGATGGAGTATTAGGTATCCTAGCAGCTGGATTATTATTACCCTCCTATCCCAGGGTATTTTCCTCCAAGCAAAGGATTCTCTAAAACAAAATCTTTTGCCCAAAGGGATGGGTAGAGCTTCTGCTAATAGAACAGATTTTTAAAAATATTTTATTTAGTTATTTGAAAGAAAGAGGCAGATATATAGAGAGAGAATGGACACTAGCCACTGCAAACAAACTCCAGATGCATGCACCACCTTATGCATCTGGCTTACCTGAATACTGGGGAATTGAACCTGGGACCTTAGGCTTTGCAGGTAAGCACCTTAACTGCTAAGCCATCTCTTCAGCCCAGGAACAGATTTTTTTGAGGTGGGTTAGAGAACTCTGACAAGGATCCCTGTGAAGTTATATCACCTAGACAAAAATGTCAGGTCTTCATGTATTAACAGTCCACCCAGAAATCACTGTAGGTAGTTGAGTACAAGAACAATGCCTGTGAATTGTTCCAGTGCTGATGAAATGGTAGCCAGCAGTGTTTATAAAAATAAATCTTATAAATTATTACCATTAAGTTCCCCCCCCCTCTAATCTGCTTTAAGAGAGAAAATAAAATGAGTGGGGAATTTCAAGTAGGGATAGGATCTATATCAATAGTCAGTGTTCTCCATAGAGATAAAATCAGTAGGAAGACCAGATAGACAGAAGATAGAGGATAGGTGGATTGATGATTTAGATAGATAGATAGATAGATAGATAGATAGATAGATAGACAGACAGATAGATAGATAGACAGACAGACAGACAGATGATAAAGAGGTGATACATAGATGGTAGATAGTTAGATGATAGATAGATAGACATACGGACAGATAGATAGATGATGCATAGGTAGATAGACTGATGGAATTGGCTCACACAATTTGGGTGAGCTGAAATGGGTGTAGGCTGCTAAAACTCTCCAGCAAAAACTTATATGGAAAAACTTGAAACAGAAATTCTTCTTAATCAGAAAAACCTCAGTTTTGCTATTAAGACCTTGCAGCTGTGTGAATGAAGCCCAGGCACATTACGAAGGAAAATTTTTATGTCTCTGCATTGATGACTGTAGATGCTAAACTACCTCAACGAGCCTTAGCTGTAATACTACATATTTGGCTGCATACGGTAGCCAGGTTGACGTGTACAAAGTAGCCACCATGGCCAAGGACATGGTAGTCACAGCGTTAAGTTGGTTTCAAGGTAATAATCTCTCCATAGTGATGAGAAAAATATAGCCACAAAGAAGGGGTTTGGCATATATATATAAAGAAGAGACCAAGCAAAGAATTTAGCAGATGCAGTAGAAGGAGAAAATAACATAAGAATTATTTAATGGGCTGGAGATATGGCTGAGTGGTTAAGGCACTTGCCTGCAAAGCCTAACGACCAGAGTTCGATTCTCCAGTGCCCATGTAGAAACCAGATGCACAGTGGCATGGCGTCTGGAGTTCATTTGCAGTAGCTGGAGGCTCTCATGTGCCCATTCTCTCTCTGTCTGTCTTTCTTTTCTCTATCTCCCTCTGCTTGCAAATAACTAAATAAAAATATTTTTTAAAAGAATTATTTATGGGGCTGGAAAGATGGCTTAGCGGTTAAGCGCTGGCCTGTGAAGCCTAAGGACCCCAGTTCGAGGCTCAGTTCCCCAGGACCCATGTCAACCAGATGCACAAGGGGCCGCACGTGTCTGGAGTTCTTTTGCAGTGGCTGGAAGCCCTGGCGCGCCCATTCTCTCCCTCTCTCTCCCTCTCTCTCTCTCTCTCTCTCTCTCTCTCTCTCTCTTTCTCTCTCTGCCTCTTTCTCTCTGTCACTCTCAAAGAAATAAATAAGAATGAACAAAAATAATTTTTAAAAAGAATTATTTATGATAAATAATTAGAACTTAAGAATTCAAAAAAGCCCGCATGGGAGGGAGGGTTTCTGAGTGTTTGCAGTATATGTGCAAGATATTTTTATTCTCATTTAGGTATCCAGCAAAAAGCGACTTTGCAATACTGGAAGTTGGAGGGCTACCCAGGGAGGTGACAGCTAAGTTACATCAAAATGAACTTGATGAATGAAATGATGTTTCTTCCATCTGTTAAATTTGATTCTTTTATGCTATTTCCTTCATTTTGTGTACAAACTAATTTTTACATTAAGGATGCAAAAGGAGATTTCACCACATCAATCACTGAACCAAAACCAAAGTCAATTTTATGGGTTTTTTAAAAAAATATTTTATTTTTATTTATGAAAGAAAAAGAGAAAGGTAGAGAGAGAGAGACGGGCATGCCAGGGCCTCTAGCCACTACAGACAAACTCCAGACACATGCACCACCTTGTACATTGGGCTTACATGGATTCTGGGGAATCAAACCTGGGTTCTTGGGCATCATAGGCAAGCACTTTAACCATTAAGCTACCTCTCCAGCCCAATTTTCTTATTAATTTATCAGACTTTAGTTGCTTATTAATTGATGAGGAGGTAGAAGATGAGGAACACCTAACATTTACTGTGTGCTTGGGATATGCCAAGGAAACTCATTAATTCCCTTTCATTTTTTCCTCAGCATACCAGGCTGAACTGGAGTTCACTCTGTAGCCCAGGCTGTCCTCAAACTCACAACAATCTTCCTACTTCAGCCTCTTGAGTGCTAGAATTATAATCAGGCCACCACACCTGATTCTTAGGATAGTTAAAATCAGGGATGATATTGAGTTTATATGTAAAGAAACAACGTTGCTGGAGAGATGCCTTAGTGGTTAAGGCACCTGCCTATGAAGCATAAGGACACAGGTTTGATTCCCCAGTACCTACATAAGCCAGATGTACAAGGTGGTACATGCATTTGGAGTTCATTTGCAGTGGTTAGAGGCCCTGGCGTGCCCATTTTTTTTCTCTATCTCTCTCAAATAAATAAATAATATGCTATTTTTAAAATATTTTTAAAAAAGAAACAAGACTGAAAAGGTTAGACATAACACAAGTGAGAAAAGGAGTTGTCCGATGTGGATGTGTCCATGCTCTTAAGAAAGGACAGTTCTGGTGCCAGAAGAACATTGTTGCTGGGAGAGTTCCCACCTGTGCTCTTACCATGTCACCAAGTTGCCTTGGGGACAGTGTGGGAAGACCAAAGGTCAGAATGTTGGACCAAGCATGAATATAATGTAGTCCCACATTTAACACACACACACACACACACACACACACACACACACACACACGTGCACGCATTGTTTTTCAGTCCTCAAAGTTACATGCCATTGTTATATCATTCAGCCCTGTGAGTTTTCTTAAATCAGTACTTATGATCCCAAAGTCTCAGTGGTTCTCAACTTACAGCTTTGGTGATTGAGAGCCAATTACAGAGACTGGAGAGATTGCTTGGGGTTAAGGGAGTTTGCTTGCAAAGATTGACAGCCCAGGTTTGATTCCCCAGAGCCCACATAAAGGCACATACACAAAGTGGCTCATGTATCTGGCATTCCTTTGCAGTGGCAAGAAGCCTGGTGTGCACATTCCCCCTCCAACATGTGTGTGTATGTGTGTGTGTTCATGTATATGGACACACACACACAGATATGTATATAATATGTTATATATATATATATGTGTGTGTGTGTGTGTAACTTTAATAAAGAGATTTAATCATGATTCACAGGAAGATATTTTCCACTTAAAATGAATATCATTTCAATCATTTCACTAGCAGGAAAACTTACAGGTCTAGTTAGGGAAATGTTCACTTAGTAAGTATTCTGGGACCAATGAAGAACTGATCCATTCCCACCTCAAGCAGCCTGTGTAGAAGCCTACCCACTATTCCAAGCCTATCTTTACTGTTGTTGTTGTTTTAAATCAGATGAATCGGCCATGATCCTCAGCTCCCACTATATTAGGTTGTATGATGCAAAAATCAAAACGTACGAGTCTTCAAGTGTTATCAAATCTATTAAGTCCAAAATAGTTCATTGATGACCAATTTCAAAGTGCTTAAATGGTGCAAGTGCATCTCAGCTTATGTGAAAATCAATGCGAAAGCATGAATCACCCGGGAGTGTGCTGGAGCCTTCCAAAGACAGTTTGTAATTAGCAGACCATTGATCCGAACACACTGGACCCCACGAGCTACAGGGAAGAGGCAGGTGAAATGTCGGTCTCCACCCGCTACAATTATCCATTATCGCTCTGCTTCCTCCCCGTTCTGCATGTGGGACCTTCCATCCAGGCTATAATCTTGGCGTATGAGATGGTCTGGAGACGGTCATTTGACTCTGGCAGCTCAGAGACCCATTCAGTGAAATTCCTTACATAAGGTATGTGTAGTCCATTGTAAGGCCAGTACAATTATCATTAATACTTCCAATTGTCTTTTTTTTCTGCCGCCCCATGTTCTGGTCAGTGTTTAATAGATGATAACTCAAAACCATAGCAGCAGCCCGGCCATCAATTCGAGGCCAGCCTGAGACTACATAGTGAATTCCAGGTCAGCCTGGGCTAGAGCAAGACCCTACCTTGAAAAAAAGAAAAAAAAAAAAACATAGCATCATAAAACTGAAAGAATGCTAAAGAGCTCATTTCGTCCAGCCACTGCATACCGAGGTAGAGAGGCACTTTGTCTGAAGGTGCAGAGTGGTCGAGAGAGGGCTGACATCAAGATCTCATTCCCATGCAAGACGCTTTCCACTTACAGACTAATAGCATGGGAGGTTTAACCTGGTGGGCTGAATCTTTTACCTTAAAGTGATTGATCTAACTGTTAATTATACCATTTTCTAAAAAGAAATCTGACCTTCTCAAAAAAGGTTCTAGTCGGGCCTGGATTCCTGCCACAAGCTGACATGCAGCTATGTTTTATAGGCTAATAAAGAATTTCTGTCCTTCTTTCTCTATGTTCTAAGTGGTGTGCAACATCCACCAGAGGCAGGCCTTCCTATCGCTCACACATGCTCAGTTTCCTCTCAATGTCTTTAAAAATAGGCCAGTTCACTACTTCCTGGTCAGTCAGAGGGCATCCTGATTACAGTTTAGAAGTGATATATGGCACATTTTGGCCAGACAGATCACTGTTGCGAGTCTAAAACCCTGCACTTTTGCCAATAGAACGACAGAATAAGTCGATATAGACTAACCATGAGCTTGATGCATTGGAGATTTGAGCGGGCAGAGCTGAGAGTTGGGCGCATAGTGTGAGCCACAGAGGTGAGAGACACCATTTGCTCCTGAGACGCTACGGGATCTAAGCCAAATAATAATGCAACATGTGGTCAAGCTTTTTGACATATTTATAAGACAAAAATACACATTCATAATTTGGGAGACAAAGACATGTTGAGTGATGTCTATGCAGGTGAGATAAGACTCTTATTTTCCCTTGTATGTTTAGCTTAAAACCACGGTCAAGTTTATTTATCCCCCTAATGATTATATATATTTTTTAAATATTTATTTATTTGAGAGAGAGAGAATGGGCTTGGCAGTGCCTCCAGCCACTGCAAATGAACTCCAAATGCATGCTACACCTTGGGCATCTGGCTTACGTGCATTCTGGGGAATCAAACCTGGGTCCTTGGCTTTGGGGACGAATGCTTTAACCACTAAGCCATCTGTCCAGGACTCTCCTAATGATTTTATTACATACTTTTGGAAACTTGCCATGACTTCAGATTCTTATTCACTTGAATTGCAGTAACGCATATACCATTCATTGGTCATTAATAGTTGATTTAGGTTACAAATACATTTCTTTAAAAAATAATTTACAGATTGCTTAGTGGTTAAGGCACTTGCCTGTGAAGCCCAAGGATCCAGGTTTGATTCCCCAGAACCCATGTAAGCCAGATGCACATGGTGGTGCATGTGTCTGGAGTTTGTTTGTAGTGGCTAGAGGCCCTGGTGTACCCATTATCTCTTGCCTTCTCTATGTGCCTCTCTCTTTCTCACTGAAATAAACAAATATTTTAAAAACACAATTTACATAATGTTGAAAATGAAAGAAATTGGAGAGGGGGTGGTGCATAACCAGCAACTGCACAGCACTTACCTGGGAACACCATGTGGGTGACTGTTTTTGCTTCACTCAAATGAGCCAGCAGCCTGGCCACAGAAGGACTATGCACACTGTTCTCCTTTACAAAGCCTTAAAGAATAATCTAGAGCTGGCTGTGGTGGCACCCACCTTTAATCCCAGCACTCAGGAAGCAGAGGTAGGAGGATTGCTGTGAGTTCGAGGCCACACTGAGACTACAGAGTGAATTCCAGGTCAGCATGGGCTAGAGTGAGACCCTAATTTAAAAAAAAACACATAATAATAATTTAATGTTAATTTATTTGTGTGTACGTGCATGGGCATAGGGCTTCATGCCACTGAAAGCAAACACATGGGTGGCTTGGGAATTAAGCCCAAATGGTAGGCTTAACAAGAAAATTCCTTTAACCATTTAGCCATCTTCCCAGCCCCATTTTAAACTTTATGTATTGGAAGTTGCTATACATGTATACCATGTATTTTCTTATAATTCATTTCTGTAACTCTCTTCTTTTCCATCTCTACCCCATTCTGTTGAACCCCTTCCTTCCCAAACTAATCTATCTTTTATTTTGATGTAATTTTTCTTGTGTGTGTGTGTGTGTATATGTGTGTGTCAAACTGTACACTCTTTCACAATACACACACATATACTGTATGTCCCCTCTCCTTTCTATTCTTTCTCTGTCTCTCTCTTCTCTCTCTCTCTCTCTCTCTCTCTCTCTCTCTCTCTCTCTTCCTTCCTTTCTATACATCTACTAATAGTATCTTTTGCTAGACCCAGCAAATCTTACCATTAAACAATAGTAGGTGCCTAATGAATGTTTTGTTGTTGTTGTTGTTTTAACCTAATTTCTTTGGCTCCGTACCTAATACTCATTGGTCCATTTGTGGAGCTGTGGGCCAATCAGAGTTCAGAGACCAACAGTTGGAAATTCCAGGCAGTCCATGATATCAAGAAGAGAACAGAAATTTCCCCAAAAAACTGATGAAGATAATCCAGGACCAACAGTGTGGATCCACCTGTGGTCCATGGCCTGCATCACCAGCGTCCCCTGGGGTTGGTAGACTCCTAGGTAAAGACTTTGATCTGATATCATCCTTCAGAATTGGAAGGGCTTAGGGGTGTGTGTTTTCAGTCTCTCCAACCAAAGTTTGAGAATAACTTGTGTCAAGATTTTTTTAGTATTTTATTTTGTATGTGTGTGTGTGTGAGAGAGAGAGAGAGAGAGAAAGGGAGAGAGAGAGAATGGGTGCACCAGGGCCTCTAGCCACTGCCAATAAACTCCATCTGTATGTGCCACCTTATGCATCTAGCTTAGGTGGGTGGTGGGGAATCGAACCTGGGTCCTTAGGTTTTGCAGGCAAGCACTTAACCTCTAAGCCATCTCTCCAGCCCCACTGTGTGAAGTTTTTAATCAGCCCGCCAGCCTTCATGTATTTGCTGAGAGTTACTGCTTTCTCTGGAACTCAAAGAGCAGGCATCTCCAAGACCCACAGATATCTTGAAGGCTCATGACTTGGCTGTTCTGAAGCCTCTGTCTGAGTAGACCCTGTGGATGGCCACAGTGACAGCAGCCCTGCTTCACATGCTGAGGACATGCCAGGCAATCGCCTTTTCTTAGACAATTCCAAGAGGAACGGGCTCGCCTTGCTCAGATGAACAGCGCTTCCCACTCCGCAGCCATCCAGAGGGAGCGCGCTGTCCTCCTCCACACAGGCCAAGGGGCTCACTTCCCAGCCATCAGTTTGGGCAGAAGAGACCACAGTCAACATAAGTCACTGCCTGTTCCCAGACTGCCACCATTACCCAGCCATTGAGACGTTGCATTCCGGTGCTGGAACACGGCTGCTCTGGCTTGCCTGGCTGGGGTTGGGGATGGGAAACTGCATGCGACAAGAAGCTGGCCCATGAAGAAAGCCCTTCTCCCTGATTCGGGAGGGTGGGTGAGGGGGGAATACCATGTGGCAAAGCCACCCGTTTTAGAGAACAAGTGTGAGATGGGCACAGACCCTCTTGTACGTGCCCGAAGCCAGCTGGACTTTGAAGTGCTTAACACACTCCCGGTAGAAGTCACCATGTGGACAATGGGCTTCCAGGACCAGGGAGCCTTGGGAAGCATTTTCTATTTTGCCTGTGTTTGTCTTTCACTGTGAAACTGCCAGATACAATATGGAGCTACCCTCAGTGTGTCTGGATTACAAGACAGCTTCAGTGAAAATAATCAAGTAGGGCTGGAGGGATGGCTGAGCCATTGCACTCTCCTGCAAAACCAAGGGACCCAGGTTCGATTTCCCAGTGCTCAGGTGAAGCCAGATGCACAAGGTGGCACCTGTGCCTGGAGTTTGTTTGGAGTGGCTAGAGGCCCTGGTGCGCCCATTTTCTCTGTCAGCCTCTCTTTCTCTCTCAAATAAATTGAAAAAAAAAATGTTTAAGTCAAGTAACTATAATGAAGTAACAGCCACCCCTGTTAGCACACGTCCACAGTGACAATGGAGCTAAGGGCAGAAACAACAAGGTAGGGAAATACAGTATCTACGTCTTTGAAATTAAAAACCTTAAATACACTTTTACAGGGCAGTGTTTTGAGGAAAGAAAAAAAAAAAAACACTGCTTACTTGAAAGCCTCAAGTCATAAAATGAAATAGAATCAATTGCTCAAATGTGCCAATGTAACTCTCCAAAACTACCTGATTTCTGCCCAATTTTGTTTAAATGGTCTCATTCCATCTAATCCCATCAGATGAGATTCCTAATAGATATACTAGAAACAATAGAAAAAAAAAACTATACAGAAGTAGCAATGGGCAAAAGTATGGTTTTCTCTCCTCCAGACTCTCAAAAAAAACAAAATCAGACTGCCCATTTTAACACCTGCTGCCCACAGCGAAGGACTGAGCCAAGGGACGCATGTCCTCCATCCAAATGTCTGTGCACCGCAGAGGGTTCAAGCTGCCCCGCCTCACACCAGCTGCCTGCACGCTCAGCTCAGAGCGCTCAGCTCCAATCCCCTGGCTTCTACTGGGGTTTTTCCATGCTTTCGTCTGCCCCAGCCTCTTCCATACATCAGCAATAGCCAACACTTCCTGAGTCCCCTGGAGACCCCCGTGAGTCAAGATTTGAGGTTGACCCAGCTAGGCTTCCGTACTTTTCACTTTCCCTCGAACCCCTTTCTTTGATGTCCAGCAGGATACCCCAACAGACATTTCTAAAATAGAAAGAAACAACAAGGTTCCACTCCAGGCTCAGGGACGAGGAGGAGTCTGTCAAAGACAGCGAGTACAACGGGACGAGATCTAGTATTTTCCTGTCTCCCAAGTACATGATGAAGAAATGGGGCTCAGGGAGATGGCTTGGCAGTTAAAGGCGCTTGATTACAAAGCCTGAAAGCCTGGGTTCAATTCCCAGGTACCCACGTAAAGCCGTATGCACAAAGTGGCACATGCATCTGGAGTTTGTTTGCAGTAGCTAGAGGACATGGTGTGCCCGTTTTCTCTCTCTCTCTCTCTACTTGCAAATTAATAAAAATATATTTTAAAAAGAAATGGCTCTCATGATCCCAAAAACCTTATCAGGAAGTTCATTTTCTTCCCATTACAAGTGCTGCATTCCTAAAAATAGTTTTCTTTCCTGCCTGGACTTGACTTATAACTCATCTTACCTTAGAAGGTGAATTTATAAAATGACACACTGTAGGCAAAGCATTAAAATATGAATTGTGTTTGCTCACATATGGTTGTTTTCATTCCAAAGGCTCTTTGCATTTACTGTTGACTGATGAATTTCAGTGGCTCCTAACACTTAACTGCTTCCCATCTAGGAAGTGACAGACACTAGTCTAGCACACCCAGATAATCATTGCTTTAGAACTAATCCTTACATTAGAATGGAGGCTCTATGCTACAAATAGCCACTCCTAGTTGATCGTGTTTGCAAGCTGTGGTGGCCCACTGACAGCTCTCGTGACACCCTCTGCCATATCTCTCCACATGGCCTTATCCAGGACAGCTAAACCAAAATCCATTAAAAAATGTAAAGTTAGGACTGGAGAGATGATTCAGCAGTTAAAGCACTTACTGCAAAGCCTAAAGACCCAGATTCGATTCCCCAGTACACACAGAAATCCAAATGCACAGGATGCATGTGTCTGGAGTGGCTGGAGGCCCTCGTACGCCCATTCTCTCTCTCTCTCTCTCTCTCCCTCCCTCTCTCTCTCTCTCTCTCTCTCTCTTTCTCACCTATATCTCTCTGCTTGCAAATAAATAAATAAAATATTTCAAAAATTTAAAGAGTCAAAGATGAATATTTAAAGAGTAGAAGATGAAAATATAACATGAGCCTGGATTACAAGGCTACACCAAAGGATTACATGGTTACATCAGGCATAGGGAAACAAAACTTCAAATTCAACTCTTTTTGCAGTTCACACAGAGGTCTTGTGAGTGCTACCAGAGGCCCCCATGCCTGAGGTACCTTTTCTCTAGCCCTTAGCAAGTAGTTTCTTTAAGCTTTCAGCTATTACCCTCAGAGAAGCCCTCCCTTGCCATCTTATTGAAACCAACGTGCTGTCCACTTGAAACACATAGATATTTTTTAATATTTTATTTTTATTTATTTGATAGAAAAAGAGGGAGAGAGAGAATAGGCATACCAGGGCTTCCAGCCAATGCAAACCAACTCCAGACGTGTGCACCCCCTTGTGCATCTGGCTAACGTGGGTCCTGGGCAATCAAGCCTGGGTCCTTTGGCTTTGCAGGCAAGTGCCTTAACCACTAAGCCATCCCTCCAGCCCTAGATATTTTATTTTTATTGCTGGTGCAGTGGAGACATCTGAACCCAGGACCTTGAACATTTTAGATAAGTGTTCTACCACTTAGCTACATCCACAGCCATATGCTCATGTGCGTACTTGCATATGCATGCATGTGCACACACACACGCTACCGTCTTCTATCTTGGCCCACTGTTTAATTCTTAGCAGCAATTAAGTTCATCATAGTTTTTATCTGTGAGTCCTCCCTAGGCCTCGACTCTATTCTCTAGTCTCTTCCTTCTGGGATCTGTGGTTCTCACTTTCATAAGCTGAGAGAGCACTATGACCATAAAATTTAAGCTTAGGTTCATATCAGTCCAGCAGCATCCTACTGGCCAAGCAAGTTACAAGGCCAAGTCCTAAATGCAAGAGAAAGGAAAGTATAAGGAAATACAAACTTAGTGGGCAAACAAGAGGGGACTAAATTGGCACTAATGACACAGAATTGTGTCTTGGCAAACTTCTACCATGTGCCAGTGACTTCCTAGAGACTCTGAGGTTTCCCCTGGGCTCACTGTAAAGTATACACAGTGGTCTGCATGTTTGTTTCTCTCCAAAATTTTTATGTTGAAATCTAACCCCCAAGGTGACGGAATCGAGAAGTCGGCCATCTTGGAAATGACTGGATTGTAAATCTCTGTCTTCGTGGACTGGATCAGTATCTATGTAAAAATGGTCTAAAAGAGAGTTGGAGAGATGACATAACAGTTAAAGCACTTGCCAGCAAAACCAAAAGACCCAGGTTCCATTCCCCAGCACCATGTAAAGCCGGATGCACAAAGTGCGCATGCCTCTCGAGTTCATTTGCAGTGCCTGGAGGTCCTGGTGCACCATTCTTTCCCTATCTAGTATATACATAACCTGCCTGTCTCTCAAATATATAAATAATGTTTTTAAAAATGGCCAAATGGACCTTTCCTGTCATGGCAGTAAGGCACATCATTGGAACATAGCACACCTCCTCACACAACACAGAATCAGTAATATTTTTGACCCTGATGTTCCCAGCCTATAGAACAGCAAGCTGTCATTTTATGCTGTGTATAAATTACTCTGTAAGGTAATCTGTTTGCTTTTTATTATTTATTTGCAAGCAGAGAGAGAGAGAGAAAGAAATGGTCACGCGAGGGCCTCTAGCCACTGCAAACGAACTTCAGATGCATGAACCAATTTTATGCATCTGCCTTTTTATGTGGGTGCCAGGGAATCAAACCCAGGTCCTTAGGCTTTGCAGACAAGTGCTTTAACCCCAGAGCCATCTCCTCAGCCCCGTAAGGTAATCTGTCATAACTGCCCCAACCGTCCGAGACAGTGAGCCACGCCTGTCAGAGTCTGTGTGATATCTACTGACGAGGGAGAAAGCTATAGAGCAAGAGTCAAAAGAAAAGCAGTGAAATCAAGAAAAAAACTATCTGTCAACTCAACTGTCCCAGAACACAACATCCCTCATGGCCCATCCCTTTGGTATTCTGTGTCTCTCACTTCTTTCTCTTCTTGATAGGTCTTCAAGAACTATGTCTTGGAGACCATGGGCTACACTCGCTATAACCAGATGCTTGTCTGAGCTTTAAGGGTACCAAGGAGGAGTCAAGGGTCGCAGAACAACTTGGCAGGAGGCGCTGCATGCCAAGGTTGACTGAGGGCAGTTTATCTTCTTATAGGCTAACTCTGGAATTGTCCCCCAGCATTTCCTTGTCTTCCCCTATTACCTGAATTCATCACAGAATTTCTCCTATGTGAGCTTCTTATTGAGGTGTGTTGATAATTCGCTTAAAAGCCAATGGAAATGACTGGCTGAGAAGCGTTGGTTGACATATTTCCCCCCATTGTGCCATTATCGGAACACCCACATGTCACCCCTTGCTTGCTCGCAATGTTCATTGAAACCATCGAGCACCATCGAACTGCTTGTTTCGTTGGTTGATTATAAAGTCTGCTAGCTGGAGATCATGTATAATTGGGGAAATGCTATGCTTTTGGACTGCAAGGATTGTGGCTGCCCTATGATAGTGACTTGGTGGGGGGAGTTATTTGTTTTTTTTTCAAGGTGGAGTCTTGCTCTAGCCCAGGCTGAGTGGACGTTACTATGTAGTGTCTCAGGCTAGCCTCGAGTGCACAGCGATCATCCTACCTCAGCCTCCTGAGAACTGGGACTAAAGGCGTGCAGCGCTGACACCACCCGATGACAGTGGCTTTTATACATGAGGGATGGGAGCAGCTCCTCAAAGTTTCAGCTTCCTGAGAAAGTTAGATGTGGGTTTAAGCCAGTGCAGCAGTACCATTTTCATCACAATGGCACTGATCAGAAAAGACGATCAATCAGGGTCCTTAACACAGAAGAAGTTCAAACATCCACTAACGTTGTAAGGGGAGAGTGTCCATATCCCTCCCATCCAGGCATGCTGCTCAGTGCTTCTCTCGGTTGCCCTAGACATGTTGCAGAACCACTCCTTTTTAAAAAGAAAACTAATAAATTATTTATTTGCAAGCAGAGACAGAGAGAAGAGAGATAGGCAGGCAGGCAGGGAGAGAGAGAATGGGCACACCAGGGCGTCCCACCACTACAAATGAACTCCATATGCATGCACCACCTTGTGCATCTGGCTCACGTGGGTCCTGGGGAATCGAACCCTGATAGTCAGGCTTTGCAAGCAAGTGCCTTATCACTGAGCCATCTCTCCAGCCACGGAACAATTCTTAACTATGCTTGGTCTTCAAACACCCCAAGTCAGGCTCAATCTATTTTGTAATGTTTCTCTCTCCCTCCCTCTCCACTCCTTTTCCTTTTCCATCTATCCATACATACATAACACTGTCTGTCTGTCTATCTATCTATCTATCTATCTATCTATCTATCTATCATCTATCTATCATCTATCTGTCTCTCTATCTACCTATCTATCTATCGTCTATCAATCTATCTATCTTTCCCCACTACCATTCCATAGCTGAGACTACCCCCCCCCTTTGGCTCATGCTATTCCTAGCCTGCTATCTAGCCTCCCCCTCTCCCACTCTGTTCCTCATCATGGCTTCCTCTAATCCATTTTGCAAACAGCCAAAGTGATTTTTCTACAGAACGGCTCTGAGTGAGACACTTACCTGAATGTTTAATTCCCATTTCCATCTGAGGATGAAGATTGAATTCCGTACCTTGGCTCCTGATGTCTTACCAAGCCTCTCTGCGGTCATGTTCTGACATGTGATTTGAGCCTCTTTGGAGTCTCTGAGCCCATCATGCTTTTGTTGACATTTTATCCTTTTGCTGAAATAGTTTCCATTCTTTCTCTTTAAGAAAAATCACCTGACTACTTGCTACAGAGGAGTCCCAGTGCGGGCTTTACTTGGTCCTGGTGCTGTATGACAGCTTGGTGACACAGCTGTAGGTGGCTTAGAGCTTGTGCTATGGAAGAGCTTATCCCATTGGACTGATAACTGTGTGTCTGTCTCTCTTCTATCTCTCTGCTTTCAAATAAGTAATAAATAAATAAATATTAACTTAGGGTTGGTCCGAGTGCAGTGGTGTTTACAACTAATTGATCACAAGCATTTACAGATTTCTTTGTTCCTTCTCTACTCCCACTGCTTCACTTGACCAACCAAAAAAAAAAAAAAAAATTAACTTGGGCTGGAGAGATGCCTTAGTTATTAAGGTTCTTGCCTGCAAAGCCAAAGGACCCAGGTTCGACTCCCCAGTAAAGCCAGTTGTACAACTCACACATGCTTACACATCTAGAGGTCATTTGCAGTGGCTAGAGGTTCTTGTGTGTCCATTCTCTCTCTCTCTATCTCTCTCTCTCTCTCTCTCTCTGTCTCTTCTGTCTCTGTTATCTAACAAATAAATATTTTTTTTAATTAACTTAAATGATGGTCTTACTATCCAAATTAGGATAGCTAGTGAGATTGAGTAGATATTTTTATGGTAACAAGTATTTTAGAGTGAGGGAAAAAAGCCTTAGAAAGTTAAATGGATGGGAGCACACAGGACTGGCTATTCAAGGTCAGTATGTCTCTTAATGTTGTACTAATTGTTATGTAGCTGCAGCTCCATTGGAGTTTATTCCGTGTTCATCTTCATACTGGGGCATTGTGTGGATATATATGGGGCCTCTGTACTTCAATGTGGGTTCTTTTTGGTGACTGACAACAGGACTCCTCATGCAGGCTTAAATGTTGAAACAAATTTTATTTGCTTGTATAATACAGTACAGTGGCCACACTGGCTTTAGCATGGTAGACACCAGAGGTTCTGAAATGCCACTGCGGATCTCACTTACAGTCAAACCCTCGCTGACAAAGACTTCCAGGGCTCTCAAGGATGCTTTCTTCTGTCTTCACATTCAGCAAGAAGGAGGAGCTTCTCAGGCTGGAGAGATTGCTCAGTGGTTAAGGCACTTGCCTGCAAAGCCTAATGACCTGGGTTCAATTCCCCAGTACCCATGTAAAGCCAGATTCTCAAAGTGGCACATGCATCTGGAGTTCATTTGCAGTGGCTGGAGGCCCTGGCATGCTCCTCTCTCTCTCTCTCTCTCTCTCTCTCTCTCTCTCTGTCTCTCTCCTTGTAAATCAATCAATGAATCAATAAAAACAAATTACCTTATGGAGCAATTTACCCATGTAAACCAAATGCTCAAAGTAGTGCATGCATCTGGAATTTGTTTGCAGTGTCTAGCAGCCCTGGTGCACCTATATTCTTACTCTCTCTCTCTCTTTTTCTCTCTCTCAATCTCTCTCTCTGTTTCTGCTTACAAATGAATAAGTAAAATATTTTTTTAAAAAAGAAAGAGAGGGCTGGAGAGATGGCTCAGCAGTTATGGTACTTGCCTGTGAAGCCTAAGAACGTGAGTTCAGTTCTCCTGTACCCACATAAAGCCAGCTGCACAAGGTGGCGCATGCATCTGGAGTTCGTTTACAGTGGCTGGAGACCCGGGGATGCCCATTCTCATTCTCTCTCTCTCTCTCTATCATCTCTCTCTCTCTCTCTCTCTATCTATCTATCTCTCTCCCCCTCTTTTTCTTTCTCATTCTCTCTCAAATAAATAAATATAAAATACATACATATATGTGTATGTATGTATAAAAGAAAGAGGAACTTCTCATCTGAGCATCCAAGCCAAAAGTCTTGCATTGCAGATGGGTCATGGAAGGAACACACGGCTTGGACTGTACCAGTGAGAGTTGACACCAGGACATATGACTGTGTTCATCTCTGTGGTCAAGAACACAGGATATATGATTTGCTTAAACTAATCGGACTCACCAGTGAAACTGAAATTAAGGTCAATCTCATTAAACTACTAAGATGAAAAGAAGCCGGGGGAGGTTGTCCAAAGGCCTGCCCAATGTTATTATCACTCAAGGAAGAGAATGGATACCTGCTGGCTAATAATGATGCCTGTAAGATGAGGATGCATCCTGGGAGAAGACCCCTTCTTCCAGTAAGTGATGCAAAGAAGAAAGGCTTTAGAGGGACTGAGAGGGTGGTATGGCATGTACATTTGATCAAAATGCAAGAGATATGTTTGAAAACACAAATTTGAAAATTAATCTTTTTTAAAATTTTTTTGTTTATTTTTTATTTATTTATTTGAGAGCAACAGACAGAGAGAGAAAGAGACAAATAGAGAGAGACAGAGAATGGGTGCGCCAGGGCCTCCAGCAGTCGCAAATGAACTCCAGACACATGCACCCCCTTCTGCATCTGGCTAACATGGGTCCTGGGGAATCGGGCCTCAAACCGGGGTCCTTAGGCTTCACAGGCAAGCGCTTAACCGCTAAACCATCTCCAGCCCCGAAAATTAATTTTTAAAAGGAGGACTAGAGAGATTGCTCAGTCATTAAGGTACTTATCTGCAAAACCTAATGACCTGAGTTTGATTTTCCAGTACCCATGTTAAGTCAGATGCGCAAAGAGGTACTTGCACCTGGAGTTCATTTTTCAGTGACTAGAGGCCCTGGCATGCTCGTTCTCTCTCTCTCCTTTCAAATAAATAAAAAATATTCTAAAAACTAGGGCTGGAGAAATGGCTTAGCAGTTAAGATGCTTGCCTGCAAAGCCAAAGGACCCAGGTTCAATTCCCCAGGGCCCATATAACCCAGAAGTACAAAGTGGTACATGCATCTGGAGTTTGTTTGCAGCAGCTGGAGGCCCTGGTGCCCCCATTCTCTCTCAATCTCTCTCTCTCTCTCCCTCTCTCCCTCTCTCTCTCCCTCTCTCTCTCCCTCTTCTCTCTCTCAAACCAATAAATAAAAATAAAATATTTTTAAATATATTTTAAAATGAAGAATAAAAAAAGAAATATCCAAACACAATTTCCTCAGAACAGAAACATTCCATCCTAGAAAGGGGCCATGGAGACTCAGGAAGTGGACGTGTCTCAGGAAGTTGCATACCCATGCAAGCTTCGCAGGGCCTTCCCCAAGCTTAGCAGTCACAAGAGGGGGGCTGAAGGAACTCTCCCACAGATGGAGCTGTCTGCGAACCATGAGGGGAGCTCCAGAGACACAGCTTTCCTACATCTTCCACATGCTGCTGAGGGAGCCATCCATGCTCAAAGCAATCTCGCCCCAGTACACCATAACTTCAATAAAGTCATTGGTTCACCGAGTTGACTTTGGGAGCAATTGTACTTCGGTGCCCTATCTGGGATGAATAGAATAAACCCCTGTTTGTGTCTCTTCATGAAAAGTTCGTGGTACAGTGAAGTTTTGAACCCAGCGCCATATCCACAGGAGAGAGTGTGACATTGCAGCACCTTTATCTCTAGAAGATCCATCAAAGATGGTTTGGACTGAAGAGATTGCTCAGCGTTTAAGTGTGCTTCCCATTCAAGCATGAAGGCCTAAGAAGGCCTAAGACTGCCCCAGTTCAAATCCGCAGATTCCAAGTAAAACAGCTAGGTGTGGCCACATAGGCTTGGAACCCCTCCTGCCGCCCCCCCCCCCACACACAAACACACAGTCCCACAGGAGAGCAGAGATCCAAGAATCTTCCAATTTCTGCAGGCTCTGGAATCAGTAAAAGGAGACTCTGGCTTCCCAATGCTCAGCACTGAGACATCTCCATCACATCCTCCAAGGCTCAGCGTCCATAGCAGAAGAGCCAAAGGAATGCACTCTTCCAGACACAAAATGGCCTGGGTATTCATTACCTCACAGTCCCGGGCACTACCCACACAAGACCTTCATGCTAAGAGGAAAAGAGCATGACATCAAAATAAAACAAAGACTAGTTGAGAAGGGGAGTGGATATGATGGAGAGTGGAATTGTAAGGGGGAAAGTGTGTTTGGGGAGGGAATTCTCATGTTTTATTGTCTGTAATTATGGAAGCTGTCAATAAAAAGTTAATAAAAAGACGAAATATTTAAAGAGCAGGAGGAACACCAATGGAGTGGAACACCCCGAGGCTCCACTGTGGCCACCACAGGCGAGAGACCCCCAACTGCAGGTGACTATATGGAGCGCTTCAGTGCCATATATATGCATACACCACACATGCCTGCACACCCCCCTCCCCACTCCCACATACACTAGACATACAAAATAAGACTAAAGGGTCCCGTGTGGTGACACAGGCTTTTACTTCCAGCACTCAGGAAGCAGACCTAGGAGGATCACTTTGAGTTTGAGGCCACACTGAGACTACAGAGTGAATTCCTGGTCAGTCTGGACTAGAGTGAGACCCTACCTCTGAAAAAAAGAAAGAAGAAAAAAAAAAAAAAGACTAAAGAGCCAATGCCATTTAAATTGCCCTTAAAAAAAAAAAGAAGCCAGGCATTGTACGCATGCCTTTAATCTCAACACTTAGGAGGCAGAGGTAGGAGGATTGCAGTGAGTTCAAGGACAGCCTGGAACTACAGAGTAAGGGCCAGGTCAGTTTGGGCTAAAGTGAGATCCTAACTTGAAAAAAAAAAAAAAAGTTCATAAATTGCCCTAAAAAGACAACTTTAGCACTCAAACCCAGAATTCAAACTCTGACATTACATGGCCCACTTGTACAATGAACAGAGGCCACAAATTAAAAAAAAAACACTAAACTTCATTTCACTGGAAAACATATAAACAACAGTCCAAAAAGTGAGAAAATTTGCCTAAGCCATATATAAAAATATATACATATGATATATGTAATATAGATATGTATATGCAAAATACATAATACATATATGAACACACATAAATATGTAATATACATAAGCAACATATAAAACATATACATGTATGATATACATATGCTGTATATGTCATTGTTAGAACCATAGTTAATATCTTCTATTCAATTGCATCTATGGAATCAAGAGGCAACAAAGAGTTCTCTTGAATCTATACAATTCAAAGCTGTTTTGTGCCTATAAATTCTTAACTTTTTGTAGCATATGAACTTCTTATATTTATTTTTAGGCACTCTACCCCGAGCTGACTGCATCATGTCAATGTTTGCTATGCTAACTGCCTGTAAAGGTTACTCCACACAGGGAGACAAGGAAAAAAAAAAAAAAACATTCCCATTTTTTACCTCAAAGAAACTGTACTTGGATTGTGCCAAGTGTTCTGATGGTGTTAAATGTCAAGACAAGAACCCAAGGGTTCGCTGGCCTAGACTGTGTGTGCAGTTGTTGAAGGACAGGAGGGTGTCGCTGGAGCTCAGATTTGGCATGCCGTCAGCCTGTGAGGTTTCTGTGGGGAATCCAGACTGGGGGAGAGGAAGGTGAGTCAGTGATTGTTGATCTGTGTGTGTTGTTCGTGCTGTGCAAGTCATCAACAGAAGACACAGAACAGATATGTGAAGGACAGGAGGACACACGGACACTAAACGTGCCTCGCCATCGGGTTCACCAAGTGTTTTCATTTCCTGCTCCTATCAACTCTGAAAAGTGGTGATATTATCTCAGTTCTGGAAACCAGGGCATAGGCACTTGCATGGGTCAAATGTTTAGCCACAGAGGGCATATCCTATTCTCAACCCTCAATGGCTTATTTCCAAGAGAACTTTCAAATCTAGCCTGGGGTCAGCAATGATGCCTCTCCTTGGTGCAAGATATTCTCTAGTTGTGTCTGGATTTATCTGATGTTGCACAGTGTAGGCAGGATCCTGTCATGACTGCTGTTTCAGGCACCCAACAAATTACTAATGAGCCAGGAGAGGGGCCAACCCACTCTCAGGCTGCCTTACCTGAAGATCTCAGGAAGGCAGTGAAGCCAGTGGAGGAACACGCACAGCTGGAGCCATGTACGTGCCTCAGCTTCATGAGCAGTGCATGTGAACACACACATACACACTCTGAAAGAAAGGAGAAGAACCACGTTCTTAAACTCTTTGTTTAGAAATTATATTGACTCGCCTGTTTTGTTTCTGCTTAAAGAGTAAAGCATACAATATTTCAGTGTCTCCAGAGAGCAGAGAATAAAACACTATTTATTTTTAATGATAGCAATAAGTGTTATTAGTATATTATAATTAAAATAGTTCTATTAAAATTACCTCATATTTTAACAATATGATATGATAATTGTAGTTATAACAAATAGAGGCATGTTATGCATCAAGAAGGCCAGTTTAGAACCTCATAGCCATAAAATTTCAGTGTATGAAAGATTATAGTCACAGAAGTTACAGTCAATGCATGGTGCTTACAGTCTTAAAATAACAGTCAGTGTATGGTACATACAGTCTTAAAGGTTACAGCCAGAGCATGGTGCTTACAGTCACAAAGGTTATACTCAGAGCATGGTGCTTACAGTCACAAAGGTTATACTCAGAGCATGGTGCTTACAGTCACAAAGATTACAGTTAGTGCAGGGTGCTTACCATCACAAAAGTTACAGTCAGTACAGGGTGCTCCTAGTCATAAAGGTTACAGTCATGCAGGGTGCTCACAGTCATAAAGGTTACAGTCAGTGAATGGTGCTTAGAGTCATAAAGGTTACAGTCGGTGCAGGGTGCTTACAGTCATAAAGCTAACAGTCATGCAGGGTGCTCACAGTCATAAAGGTTACAGTCAGTACATGGGCCTCAAAGTCATAAAGGTTACAGTCAGTTCAGGGTGCTCATAGTCATAAAGCTTACAGTCATGCAGGGTGCTCACAGTCATAAAGGTTACAGTCGGTGCATGGGCCTCAAAGTCATAAAGGTTACAGTTGATGCAGGGTGATTACAGTCATAAAGGTTACAGTCTGCATGGTGCTCCTACTCACAAAGGTTACAGTTGGTGCATGGGGCTCACAGTCATAAAGCTTACAGTCATGCAGGGTGCTCACAGTCATAAAGGTTACAGTCGGTGCATGGGCCTCAAAGTCATAAAGGTTACAATTGGTGCAGGGTGATTACAGTCATAAAGGTTACAGTCTGCATGGTGCTCCTACTCATAAAGGTTACAGTCAGTGCAGGGTGCTCACAGTCATAAAAGTTACAGTCAGTGCATGGGCCTCACAGTCATAAAGGTTACAGTTGGTGCAGGGTACTCACAGTCATAAAGGTTACAGTTGGTGCAGGGTGCTCATAGTCATAAAGGTTACAGTCTGAATGGTGCTCACAGTCATAAAGGTTACAGTCAGTGCAGGGTGCTCACAGTCATAAAGGTTACAGTCTGAATGGTGCTCACAGTCATAAAGGTTACAGTTGGTGCAGGGTGCTCACAGTCATAAAGGTTACAGTCAGTGCAGGGTGCTCCTAGTCATAAAGGTTACAGTCAGTGCAGGGTGCTCACAGTCATAAATATTATAGTCAGTACAGGGTATTCATAGTCATAAAGGATACAGTCAGTGCAGGGTGCTCACAGTCATAAAAGTTACAGTCAGTGCATGGGCCTCACAGTCATAAAGGTTACAGTTGGTGCAGGGTACTCACAGTCATAAAGGTTACAGTTGGTGCAGGGTGCTCATAGTCATAAAGGTTACAGTCTGAATGGTGCTCACAGTCATAAAGGTTACAGTCAGTGCAGGGTGCTCACAGTCATAAAGGTTACAGTCTGAATGGTGCTCACAGTCATAAAGGTTACAGTTGGTGCAGGGTGCTCACAGTCATAAAGGTTACAGTCAGTGCAGGGTGCTCCTAGTCATAAAGGTTACAGTCAGTGCAGGGTGCTCACAGTCATAAATATTATAGTCAGTACAGGGTATTCATAGTCATAAAGGATACAGTCAGTGCAGGGTGCTCACAGTCATAAAGGTTACAGTCAGTGCATGGGCCTCACAGTCACAAAAGTTACAGTCGGTGCAGGGTACTCATAGTCATAAAGATTACAGTCAGTTCAGGGTACTCATAGTCATAAAGATTACAGTTGGTGCAGGGTGCTCATAGTCATAAAGGTTACAGTCTGAATGGTGCTCACAGTCATAAAGGTTTCAATCAGTACAGGGTGCTCACAGTCATAAATGTTACAGTTAGTGCATGGTATTCACATTCATAAAGGTTACAGTCAGTACATGGTGCTCACAGTCATAAATATTACAATCAGTGCATGGTGATTATAGTCATAAAAGTTACAGTCAGTGCAGGGTGTTCATAGTCATAAAGATTACAGTTGGTGCAGGGTGCTCACAATCATAAAGGTTACAGTGGGTGCAGGGTGCTCATAGTCATAAAGGTTACAGTCAGTGCAGGGTGCTCACAGTCATAAAGGTTATAGTCAGTGTATAGGCCTCACAGTCATAAAGGTTACAGTCAGTGAATGGTGCTCACAGTCATAAAGGTTACACTCAGTGAATGGTGCTCACAGTCATAATGGTTACAGTCTGTGCAGGGTGCTCACAATCATAAAGGTTACAGTCAGTGCATAGTACTGACATTCCTACAGGTTACACTCAGCGCATGGGGCTTACAGTTATAAAGGTTACAGTCAGTACATAGTACTGACAGTCATAAAGGTTACAGTCAGTGCATAAATGCTTACAGTCACAAGGGTAACAGGCAGCTCCCTACACAAGGCTCTGCCTAACATGGCCTATGGGTTCACTCCCGTCAGCTCTCTGTTTTCCTGAAGTGATGCTGGGATACAGCTCTCTCCCTGTCACTCGTGTGGCATGTAGGGTGGTCTACCTCTCCAGAGGTGCAGTCACCTCAGAGTATAAGACCTGCAGTGCTAAAGGTACTCATCAGTTTGCTCTTCACATTATGTGACAATGGTAATTCCTTCTATGTTGACAGACATGTCTGGCGGCCATGTTCGCCCTACATCCATCACTTCTCTCCCTCAGATGGAGTCCATTCATGAAGTCCATTCTGCTTGTTGCTTGCCTGCTTGCTTTCTTTGTCTTTCTTTTTTCTTTCTTTTTCCAACATAAGGTCTCTCTCTAGCCCAAGCTGACCTGGAAATTTCTCTGTGGTTCCCGGCCGGCCTTGTACTCACTGGGATCCTCCATCTCTGTCTCCTGAGTGCTGGCCTTAAATGCATGTACCAACATGCCTGGCAGGGAGAGAGAGAATGGGCATGCCACAGCCTCCAGTGACGCCAACATCTTCCAGATGCATGCGTTGGTGCATCTGGCTTTATGCGGGTACTGGGAATTGAATTCTGGTCATTAAGCTTTACAGACAAGCACCTTAGCCACTGAGCCATCTCTCCAGTCTCCATCCTGCTTTCTTTTACTCAGACCTGCTGGCACTGGAAATAGCTGCCCCTTACTACTGGCCTACTATGCTCTCCATACGGAAAGGCTTGAGCTCAGGTTGATCAAGAGCTCCTGATAAGAACTGCCACGTGAGGACTAAGGAACAGCTCGGCAGGTACAGTGCTTGTTGCAGAAGCATGACGACCTGATTCCCAGCACAGGTATAAAATGCAGGGTGTGGCGGGTCACACTTGGAATCCTAACACTGAACAAGTGGAAACAGGAGGCTTGGGTGGGTGGGTGCTGGTCAGCTATCTGATCTAGTCAAAACAGTGAGCTCTAAGTTGTGAGAAACCCTGTCTCAAAAAATAATATAGGGCTGGAGAGATGGCTTAGCAGTTACAGCAGTGGCCTATGAAGCCTAAGGACTTGGGTTCGATTTCCCAGAACCCATGTAAAGCCAGATGCACAAGGTGGTACATGTGTCTGAAGTTCATTTACAGTGGACAGAGGTCCTGATGTGCCCATTCTTTCTCCCTTTCTCTCTCACTGCCGCTTTCTCTCAAATAAATAAATAAAAATAAAATATTTTTAAAAATAATGTGGGCCCTGGAACACTCATTCTCTCTTTCCCTCTCCCCTTTCTCTCTCTTCCTGCCTTTCTCTCTATCTCAAATAAGAAAAATAAATAAATATTTTTAAAATAATGATAATGTGGAGAATGATTAAGAATGACATTCTGTGGGCTGGAGACACGGCTTAGCAGTAAAGATACTTGCCTATGAAGCCTAAGGACCCAGGTTCAATTCCCCAGTACCCATGCAAGCTAGATATACAGGTAGCATAAAATATTTTTTAAAGAGAATGACATCCAGTGTTGGTCTTTCCTCTGACCTCTATATACTGCACAGGTACATGTGCACCCACACACATGCTCACCCACGAATGAACACACACACACACACACACAAAATAAGAGATATGCCAAGTGACTCTATGGAGATAGAGCAGGTTATTATGAAAACTCTCCAATGATCTTCATGGATCCAGCTGTACCCTATGAACTGATAAACATTTCCTCAAATTGATTAGGAGTAAAAGTGCAGAATATCATTTGACATCAAATGGTAATCACCAATGTGCCCTCCCAATGCCATTTCCACATTCCAACACCCATTGTTACCTTATGACAATACCAAATAATTTTAATTCCCTTTCACAAAGACTCCAATTATAATCCAATTCCTTTCAGATTAAGTACACTTTGATAGCAATTCCCTTATACCAAAAAAAAACCATATATAGCCTAAGATAATGGGCTGTGAGTATAGTTTCAATGGTAATAAGAGGCAGTTTAACAGCCTCGAGAAGTTCATTCTGACTACATTTTCATTGCTGTGATAAACAGCATATAATGCCCCTCAATTACAGCTTTAATGTAAAAAAATGAAGTTATACGACAATTTATCCCAACTAAATTGTAATTTCATTTCTAGGATGTTGCCCTTTTAATAAATAAAAATTCTACTTACCCATTCCATTGTTCTCAGGTTGGGTGTTGACAGTGAGATCGATTACAGGAAAAAGAGAATTACAGATGAAATCAATGCTCTCGCTATAAGTAAATTAGTGAGTTTGTTCAAGCCACCAAGCTTGAAACGCATCTCTCCCCTCTCCTCTGAAAGCATTACAAATGAAACATTATTGACGACGGAAACTTAAGTGGAATTCAGCGGATTCAGTCGACTGCAAACAACATAACAAAGGGAAACCTTAGAGAAGCTCTTGAATCACATGCACAGAAGACTCATCTTAAAACACCTTGTTGGGGGGCTGGAGAGAAGGCTCAGCAGTTAAGGCACTTGCCAGCAAAACCTAAGGACCCGGGTTCGATTCCCTACTACCCACATAAAGCCGGACGCACAAAGTGGTGCATGCAACTGGAGTTCTCTCTCTCTCTCTTCTTTGTCTCTCTCTGCTTCCAAATAAATAAGTAAGTAAAATACTTCAAAAAATAAAATAAGATACCTTGTTGGAATATAGACACATTCAAAAAACCCACACCTGTCACACATGTCCATCTTTGCATCTCATCAACTTAGCAAACCCATGACACCATCAACCAGGTCAAGTGCCAGAAAATCACCACCTTACTTCCCAGAAGCCCATTGTCACCTCTGCTCAGTGAACTCACCAGCTAGACTTCCAGTAGTATCCATTCTCATTGCTTGCATCTTCAATAAGTGGAGTCAGAATCATTTGTGTGGGGCTGGAAAAATGGCTTAGTGCATAGAGCACTTGCTGTGCAAGTAAGATCAGAGTTTGGATCCCCATAACCCATGTAAAAAACGGTGGTGGTAGAGGGCTGGAGAGCTGGCTTAGCAGTTGAGGCACTTGCCTGCAAAGCCTAAGGATGCAGGTTCAATTCCCCCATACCCACATAAGGCAGATGAACAAGGTGGTGTATGCACCTGGAGTTTATTTGCAGTGGTGAAGGCCCTGGTGTGTCTATTTTCTCTCTATCTGCCTTCCCCCCCCCACCTCTCTCTCTCAAATAAATAAATAAACAATATTTTTAGAAAAAATTTTGGACACAGCAGGGTATCTATAATCCTAGCACATGGAAGGCAGAGACAGGGGAACCCTGGAGGAAAGCTGGCTGGCTGGAAACATGGAGTCAGTGATCTCTGGGTTTTAGTGAGTGACCCTGCCTCAGTAAACAAAGTGCTGAGTCACCAAGGAAGATACGTGACATCGGCACCTAGCCTTCACATGCATGTATAAACATGTGCACAAGAACCTGCATGTATGCACCCATATACATATGAACACACATAAACACGTGTGCACATTGTACCATACATACTGCCCCCCCCCCATAAGACCGTCCTGTGGCTAGTGTTATTCACTCCATATTGTGTTTTCTAGAGTTATTCATCTGGTTCCCTCTGTGTGTTTCATTATATAGCTGTTTCCATGATTTTTAAAAATATTTTATATGTATTAATTTGCTAGAGAGAGAGAGAATGGACACTCCAGGGCATCTAGCCACTGCAAATGTCACCATGTGCATTTGGCTTACGTCAGCACTGGGGAATCGAGCATGGGTCCTTAGACTCCACAGGCCAACACCTTAAAATATTATTATTCATTTATCTACTTTATTTATTTATTTATTTATTTGCAAGGAGGGACAGTGTGTGTGTGGCAAGGGAGTATGTTAGGATCCTTGCTGCTGCAAAGAAACTCCGGATACCACTTTGTGCATCTGGATTTATGTGGGTACTTGGGAATTCAACCCAGGCTGGCAGGCTTTTGCAAGCAAGCCCCCTTAGTTGCTAAGCCATCTGCTCAGACCTCTACAAAAAAATTTTAATCATCTTTAATGATTATGTATTTGGTCATTTTGAATTAGGCAAAAGAGCATACCAATGCCAAATTTCTTATTTATAGGTAGCTTAGAACTATAATTAATTTTTAAAAATACAGTAGCAATCCTGTATGTAAAGTGCTGAAGAAACCTTTGAGGATTAGAGCAAAAAAAAAAAAAAAAAAAAAAGCCACTCAAATATCATTAATGAGCAAGTGATTGAACCATCTCTGACTTCCTACGGGATGCAATGGACTTCAGCAATTCAAAGGTGTCCATTGTTGAAACACACAATAGCATGGATGGAATTCGGGACATTATGTTGAATGAAAAATGCCAGTCATAAGATTTTTATGTAGTATATAACTCCATTCATATGACATGCTAAAAAATAACAAAATTACAAAGATGAAGAACAGATGAATGGATGTAAGATGAGGGAGGGGTGTTTGTGATCTGGGTAACTATGAATACAGAGAAAGCACTGCACCTGCTGGTCATCTGAAGTTCAGATGAGTGCAGCTTTGTGTAAACTAGAGCATAGCTCTTTTCCCCTGCATGGGTTGAATGCTCTCCAAGTGGCGCCCTTTGGCACTCACTTCTGGGCAATCTCAGAATTTCCAGCATTCTCAGTCTCTGTTCCTTCATCTTATTTTGGAAATAGAACTCAGGCTAGCTCCTAGGAACACCGTGCTTTCCTTATTTCCTTACCTGCCCATATATACTTCCAGGCTGTGTGTGAGGCAGGTATCTCTTGAATCATGACACCACATTAGACTCCTCTCTGTACCCTCTCCCAACACTGCCTGGTTCTGAAGCCCTGGACATCAGGTTATACCCACTCATTCTCCATTTACCCTAACAGCCACCCTCAAATAATGCTTTGAAGATGTTAGTTCCTGACACAATGTTCTTTGCTCCAAAGCTGCCCCTATCATAAATAATCCTTAGTGGTTTCACCGTCCATGCAAAAGAGAACTTCAGAACCCTGCATCCTCATCTACCCAGACTCCTCATGGTATTTCTATCATCTCTTCCTGTTGTCATGCCTTAGATCTTGCTTCCCCCAAATTGTAACCTCTGCTTAAATTACACACCTGTCTTCAAGATCTTCCATCTTTCCAGTTTACACACCCTGACACACCAGCTCAGCCCTGGTGTCCACACCAAACTCGCCCCATCTTCTGAATTACCCTGAAATCCTTGCCCACTTCCTGCCCCACCAAAGTTCTGTAACTCACGATTCCAATCATTCTTTGCAATGTTCTTGTCACCTTTGCTCTGTCTTTGACCCACTCACTTAAAAAAAAAAAAAAAAAAAAAAAAGGAACTCTAGACAGATCTGAGCCTTCTGCTATCCTCACCTGCACCCATGAAAGTAAATGGAGCTGGAAATAGACCCAGGACTGCTGACTGGCCTCTCCTTAAATTCCAGTTCATTCTCCACAAGAGAGCTCTTCATATCGGCCAGGTAATCACATTGCAGCAGCCTGGCCCTGTCCTCCCAATGTCCCGCTTTCCAAGTAGAAGTTAGTCCTCTCTCCTCACATAACTAAAGGAGCCTCCTTGGTTCTGCCGTACATGCTACTTAGGAAGCAGAGGTCATCGGGGTGAGAAGTCCATGAGCTCCCACTCCACCCCAACCCACCCCTCACTGGCATCTGGGTCACATGACTGTGCCTTCTGTTGCTGGGTGGATGTCACTCAGTAGCAGAAAAGCCAACCCCTTCTCCAGAGCACTTAGTCCCACCCACTTCTGTCAATTGGAGAAATTTCCTCCCTCATGGACTGAGAGAGGCCATTGCTGGCAAAGCTTGCAGGTTCAAAACACCAGTACCTACATAAAGCCAGATGCACAAAGTGGTGCATGCATCTGGAGTTCATTTGCAGCAGCAATAAGGCCCTGGTGCACTCATTCTCATCCCCCCCCCTCTCTTTTGTCTATCTGCTCACAAATAAATGTATTTTCTTTTGATAAATAAAACCAAACATTTCATTTACACCAAAGAATTCCAACACTGGATCTTTCCCATACGAAGGACAAAGTATTATATTATATACACATAGCAAGGGATGTAACAAGAGAGGTGATAGCTTCCCACAATTGCAGGTCTACCATTTCTGTCTCTCTGGAGATAGTGGCTCCATTCTGGCCTCTCACATACATTTACAAGTCTGAGAAGCAGGTCTTCTCACTGGATGGCATGTGAGGAAAGGGGAAGGAAGGAGGAAAAGAAGATACAAAGCATAAACTGAAATCCAGTATGGCCACATCACCCGTTAGCTCTTCAAAGAGTTGTTAGCATGAAGCGTATATAGACAATGTTTCTTTTGTGAGAAGCAATACATTATATCCAGTAACTAACTGACTTCAAAATGGCCAAGTCAAATAAAACTGAAAAAGATTTTGCCTTCCCTCTCCCATCAGCTATGGAGCACAGCATATCAGGAGATGAAAGGGGAAAGGTCAAGGCAGGAATCGAGCCTCCAACCGGGGCTTCTTAACTGCTAAGCCATCCCTCCAGACCTCTTTGAACTTCCTCTAACACAGTTTATTCTAACTGCTTGATGCAGAGTTTTTGCCATGGACACAAATGATACCCATGTCCTAAATCCACTGCCCAGTGCCGTTCCTTGTCTAACTTGACTGGTAAGCAACCGCATTTATGCATTTGAACCTGCTACATAGTCCAGGCTGGCCTCAAACTTGTGATCTTCCTCCCTCAGCCTCCTGGGTGCTGGTATTTCAAGTCTGAGGGACCTACCTTACCGCCCTCCCCACACACTGATACAGATTCTCTCACCTTGATTACCGTGCACTCTCCTAACTAACCCACTTATGTTCATGCTTGCCTCGCCATTCTGTTTTTAATCCAGCAACTAGAGTTATTCTATTGAAAAAGAAATACAAGGGCTGGAGAGATGGATTAGAACTCATGTTTGAATCTCCAGATCCCACCTAAGCCAGATGTACAGTGATGAAAGCATGCAATGTTGCACATGTGCACAAGGGGGCGCACATGTCTGGAGTTTGTTTGCAGCTGGCAAGCCCATTCTCTCTCTGTGTCTCTCTCCCTCTCTCTCTCTCTCTCTCTCTCTCTCTCTCTCTAGATAAGTAAATTAAAAAAAAGAAAAGAAAAAGAACTCGAAGCCAGGAGTGGTAACTACTAACCTCTGTAATCCCAGCACTTAGAAGCTGAAGCAGGAGAAACACCCTAAGTTGAGGCAATCCTGAGCTACATAGTGTGTTTCAGGACAGTCTGAATCATCATGAGACCTTGTGGCAAAAAATAACAACGGGGGGAGGGGGCTGGAGAGATGGCTTAGCGGTTAGGTGCTTGCTTGTGAAGCCTAAGAATCCCCGGTTGGAGGCTCGATTCCCCAGGACCCACGTTAGCCAGATGCACAAGGGGGCACATGCGTCTGGAGTTCGTTTGCAGTGGCTGGAAGCCCTGGTGTGCCCATTGTCTCTCTTTCTGTCTTTCTCTCTCTCTCCCTCCTTCTCTCACTCTGTCGCTCTCAATAAATAAATAAATAAATAAGTAAATAAATAATAACAACAGGGTTGTAGAGGAAGCTTAGCAGTTAAGACACTTGCCTGTGAAGCCTAAGGACCCAGGTTTGATTCCCCAGTACCCACATAAGCCAAATGCACAAGGCAGCGCATGCATCTGGAGTTCGTTTGCAGTGGCTGGAAGCCCTGGTGCACCCATTCATTCATTCTCTCTCTCTCTCTCTTCCCTCCCCCCCACCTGTCTCTGTTAAAATAATAAAAATAACAATAAAAAGTCCTTGTGTGTTCAGTTTCTTCTCAAAAGCCTCCAATGGAAGTTTTTTCCTTAGGAAACCCAATTTAATATAGTATACATTTAAGTTGCTGATTTCTCTTCCTCCCTCTCTTCCTTTCTCCCCCCTTCCCTTCCTCTCTCCCTTTCCTTCTTCTCTTTTCTCTCGCATCTGCCTCCCTCGTTCCTTCATTGATCTCATGTTCTTAGAAAACAGTTGATTTTTTTCTCCTTATAGAATACAATGGACAGATAGGGAAGGATGAAGAGACAAGGATTTATTTATGTAGGAATCTAACAACTTGAACAAAAATTACTAGACTCCTAGTGGCTGCAGGTTGCCAACCAGGAGGGCAAAGGTGACTCTAGGAGTTTGTGGAAGCAGTGGGTTGTTGCTGACCAAGACGACATCACAGTGTTACAGCTCTGAATCGGTGACAGGCTTCAAGACCTGTCAAGAGACATTGAAACAGGAACCTAGCTTGCCAGCGCAGAGGCAGATCCCACAGGACCAGGAGCAGGGGCAGGTCTCCTCTGAAGCAAGAGCCAGAGGCCATCCAGGCTGCACATCTCATTAGGTGTCTCTGAGACAAAAGACCCAGAGCAGCTCTGCTCTTAGCTCAAGTTCAGGGCCCAGAACGTGAGCAGCTCCCTGATCAAGCTCAAGTAGCCCTTCTTTGGCTCTTCAGGTCGTACGTCTCTGAAGTTCTCTCTTCTCTTCAGAATCTGAAGGATCTATACCCAGAGAAGGCCAGTGCCGGAACTTATGTAGACACAGGTGGGCTCTGATTGGTGCATGCAAATAAGGTGTGATCATAGGAACCAATCAGAAGAGCAAGTGAACCCACCAGAATTCCAAATTTCCTGTCAAGCTCTCTATCTTCCTTGGCGCCATGGCTACCACCAAACAGAGGACCACCGGCTTTCAAAAAGATAGCAGAGGAGCCGGATGTGGTAGCAGACGCCATTAATCCTAGCACTCGGCAGGCAGAAATAGGAAGATCACTGTGAGTTCGAGGCATCCTGAGACTACATTGTGAGTTCCAGGTCAGCCAAATCAAGCAGCACAAAATAAAAAAAAGATAGCAGAATGACACCAAAGTTATCAGTACCCAGGAAGAACCTCCACACCCGGTCTGTGACAGTCAGCAGAAATGGAGAGTGACGAAAATGGGTGCTTGCAGACAGTTTGGGGTTTACACCAGAGGCTTTTCTGTTCTAGTCACTGCTGTGAGCCCCTCACTGCTCATCTCTCTTATAATGCCCATAGCCCTCGCCCACTCACTGCACTCCAGCATGCCCTATTGAACTCCAAGCTATCCCTCTAGCAGGCCAACGTGGGGCCTTGCCTCCGGGCTCAAACTGGCACTGTCTTTTGTCTGAAACTGCTTATATATGAACTCCTTACCTACTTCAGATTTTTTCTTAAATGTTTCAGCTGCCTTATTTGTTTATTACTTATTTATTTTTGTTTTTGTTTTTCCAAGGTAGGGTATCACTTTAGCCCAGACTGACCTGGAATTCATTCTGTAGTCATATGTTGGCCTCAAACTTATAGTGATCCTCCTGCCTTTGCCTCTCAAGTGCTGGGATTAAAGGTGTGTGCCACCACACCCAACTTTATTTATTCATTTACTTATTTGCAAGGAGAGAGAGAGAGAATAGGCATGCCAATGCAAATGAACTTCAGATGGATGCGTCACTTCTGTGTGTCAGGCAATATGTGGGTACTGGGGAGTCAAATCCAGTCCACCAAGCTTTGCAAGCAAGTGCTTTTAACTACGGAGCCATCTCTCCAGCCCTTGGCTACCTTATTTAAATGGGACCTGACTCCTGCCACACTCTGTGCCCTCCATACAAGGTGCTTCAACTTTCTTATCCTAGGACAGAGCACCACTTCCTATACCTCACATCCAGCTTGTGCTGTTCACTTAGCAGTTCCTGTCCTTGAAGGCAGGCTTGTGTGTTCCCACCTAGCTGCCTGTGATACAGTCTCCATGTCCTCAAATAGAGAATGCTATTACTAATATTCCCCAAACAACATTGTTTTCTCTCCTCAGACAGGTAAGAAAACAAGTTATTTTCATTGTTTTAATCTTTTGTTTTTATTTATTTATTTGAGGGAGAGGAAGTGAATAGGCACACCAGGGCCTCTAGTCACTGCAGACAAACTCCAGACACATGCACCACCTTGTGCATCTGGTTTACGTGGGTCCTGGGGGATCAAACTTGGGTCCTTTGGTTTTTCGGGCAAGTTTTACTGCTAAGCCATCTCTCCAGCCCTAAATAAAATATTTTAATAAAAAAAAATCAAACCTCAAATTCTCTTGGAATTTGAACCTGTCAGATATAAAAATTATCAAATAAAGGTAAAGGGACAACACTAACAAATTTAGGTCATTCATTCTTCCCTGGAATATTCTGTGGAATGGTCTCACCTTCTTTTGCTATTTATAAGAGCCCCCCCTTTTTCCCGTTTGCATGTGTCCTGACTTACTGATGGACTAGAAGTATATTTGAAGACAAGAGGAAACAACATCCTTCCTGGTAACGCTTCAGATTATTTTCAAACACAATCTTTTTTAAAACTAATTTAATCAAAATGTAGCGATAGCCTGGAATTAAAATATTCAAGAAGTGGATTTCTTAATGGTTTATTTCAATGGGATGTGAAGTTAGAAATGTTAAGAAATGCAGGATGCTAATTAAACAGAGTTAGAAAGCTGGGGGGGGGTGAGAGAAAATAACCTGATGTGAACTCAAGTTCAACTTTCCTCATTAAAAGTTCACAGAAGCCAGGGTGACCAGATGGGTAGAAGGCTGCGTGAGGTCATAGCCATGACTGTAGGGGGCCAGCCCCTTTCCTCTGTCCACCAACCAGCAGGGGGAGACACAAAATGCTTCTTGCTACCAAGAAACAGCTCCCTGTAAACTGGGGTTTCATCAGACCTTTGTTTGTCCATAACTAGTAGAACAAGTTGATCTAGATTAAAAAAGGACTGCCCTCTAAGTACTTTGTGGTTCTTGAATTACAGTTGATTTTGCACTCAGTGACTCATCAGAAGGAGGGAGCTGCGTGTATTTCTTGGTTTTTATAGATCATGGAAGATATCGTATATATGTTTACATATAAATACACATAAATAAATTTGGCATATGGTTCCAAAACATTAGTGAATCTGATTGGAGTTAAGCCAATTAAAAAATTGAACTAGGGGGCTGGGGAAATGGCCTAGCAGTTAAGGCACTTGCCTGAGAAACATAAGGATCCAGGTTTGATTCTCCAGGACCCACATAGGTCAGATGCACAAGGTGGCACATGCATCCGGAGTTTGTTTGCAGTGGCTAGGGACCCTGGCATGCCCATTCTCTCTCTCTCTCTCTCAAATTAATTAATAAAAAAATTAAACTTTTCCATAGCTATCTATCTTCCTTCACCTGTAATAATCCTAGCCCAATAGTTAACTGTATAGGAATCCTTATAGACCTAATGACAAACTATATTGAGTTTTCAGAAACATCGATAGTGGAGTTAGCCCAGGGGTTAGAGGGTTTAGCCACCCAAAAAGCCAGATAACTTTGTTTTCATCTATGCAGTGGCCCAATCCCATACCTCCTCAAGGTCGCTACCACACATCAGCTCCTAAGTTAAGTAATAGGAACAAAGGAAACTCATGGATGGCATAAGTAGACATTGAACATGTAATTGCTCAGGATCTAACCCACAAAGCACAAGAACTATGAAGGAGGTGCTGAAGTTGCATGGAGGACTAATAAACTTAGTCTGAAGTAGGGCATTGAGGTAGGTTTACAAAGAGGGACGGAACATACGCGTGATGTCGCAGTTACCTTTGGTGTTGCTGGGGCAAAACACCCGATGAAAGGAAAGGGTTTATTTTAGTTTATAGTCTCCATGAGAAGTTTCAGCATGGCAGGGAAAGGATGGTACAGCAGAGGCTGGGCATCACTTCTTGCCATAGCAACTGGCAGAAAGCTGCAAGAGAGTGAGCTGAGAGCTGAACAGGGGAAGCTGAGCCTTCCCCAGGTAACACCCTTCCTCCAGCAAGGTTCTACCTCTCACATTACCACCAGCTGGGTACCAAGCATTGAATACCCATGAGCCCATGGGGGGGGCAGTCCACATTCAAACCATCATGCATGGCTTTAAGGAATCATTAAAAGAAGAAGGAGAAGAAGAAGAGGAGGAGGAGGAGAAAGGATTTTTGGTTTAAAAATAGAAGGAATCAAATGTGAAAAGGAATAAAGAGAGTGACTCGAGTAATTCCCCTTCACTTCAGTGGCTGGCATCACATGAAAAATGGATGATGTGAAATAGAGCTGGGGGGAGCAGGGGCACAAGTTGGACAGGAGTGGAGACGACAGATCAGAGATGGAAGCTAACTCAAGGGAGGACCATGTTCTAGTTGACCAAGTGACTGCTCAAAACTAGATGGCTTAGCTGGGCATAGTGGTGCACGCCTTTAATCCCAGCACTAAGGAGGCTGAGGTAGGAGTATCACAGTGAGTTTGAGGCCAATCTGAGACTACATAGTGAATTCTAGGTCAGCCTGAACTAGAGCGAAACCCTACCTCAAAAAGTGAATGGAGAGATGGTTCAGCGGTTAAGGCACTTGTCTACAAAACCCAGTGATCCAGGTTCAATTCTGCTGTATCCACTTGAAGCCAGACACATAAAGTGGTCCATGCACCTGGAGTTCGTTTGCAATAGCTGGAGACCCTGGCACACCCATTCTCTCTGTCTGTATCTCTTCTCTCTATCTTTCTCTGCTTGTGAATAAATAAATAAAATTTGAAAACTAACACCAAGTGACTACTTTTCTTATCTCATTTTGATGTCCTTGATTAATAATTTTATCTTCTACTAACTACATAAGACACTGGGCAGGGGTGACAACTATGGAGAGTTAAATTCCTACCTACTTAATATATGTAAAATGTATATAAATTGTTCTTTTTAGTAAATAGTTTGAAAAAAAATGAAGATTGGATAGGCCAAGATCACCAACAAAATATTGAAAACCCTTTTCAAAATGAAAATAAAAGTCTTAAATGTTTATACAAAACTTAATTGTTTTATTTATTTATCTATGTATTTATTTATTTGTAAGCAGAGAGAGACAGAGACAAGAAGACAGACACACAGAGAGAGAACATGGCACCAGGGCCTCCAGCCTCTGCATACAACCTCCAGATACATGCACCACCTTGTGCATTTGGTTTTATGTGGGTACTGGGGAATTGAACATGGGTCATTTTGCAGGCAAGTACCTTAACCACTGAGCCATCTTTCCAGCCCACAAAACTTAATTGTGAGTTTGCAGGTGGGTGAAGACACAAGGGCTGGAATGGTGGGAAGAATTTGAACAGAAAGTAGACTTACCATGTCCAGAAATAAAGGAGAGAACAGCAACTTCTGGGGTCATAGGATAAAGAATGCCTACAGATGCTTTTGACAGGTCTCAGGTTTTGCCAGTGGGGAAAAAAGATAACAGAGACAAATAAAAGTAATAAAGGAAAGGTGAGGAAGAAGGAACTGAGGCAAAGAAATAAGGCAAAAAGTTACAATAACCCTGGTGCGGTGGTTTCAATCACATGTCCCCCATGTGTTTCAAACTCATGTGTTTTGAAGGCTTAGTCCCCAGCTAATAGCAACTTGGGAGGCAGAGCCTTGCTGGAGGAGGTGTGTAGCTGGGGATGGACCTTGAAGTTTATTGGCCCCTGGCTTGCCAGTGTCACTCGCCTGCTGCTGTTGTCCTCCTGATGTTGACAAGGAGGTGACGTCCAGCCTCTCTGTTCCCTTCCCCCCATCATCATGGAGTTTTCCCTCAAGACTATAAACCAGAATATAAAACTTTCCTCCCATCAGCTGCTTTTGCCAGGTGCTTTGTGCCAGTAACAAGAAGGTAATTATGACACCTGAAATGGAAGGAGAGAAGGAGACAGGAGCTTGGGCGACTGAAAGATGAGCAGAGGGGCTAGTTAGATGGCTCAGCAGTTAAGGCACTTGCCTGCAAAGCCTAATAAACCAAGTTCAATTCCCCAGGACCCACACAAAGCCATATGCACAAGTTGGCACATGCATCTAGAGTTTGTTTGCAATGGCTAGAGGCCCTGGCACACCCGTTCTCTCTTTGTCTCTCTCTCTCTGACTTTCTCTCTCTCTCTCTCACTCTCTCAAAGAAAATAAATTAAAAAATATTTTTAATAAAATATTTTTTTAAAAACCTGACCCGAGAGGCTATAGGACCTTCTAGTTACTTTTTGATTCTTACACCTAGAGACAAAGAGAATGGAGCCACTTGGTCCTTCTCTTCACTCTGTTCTTTTATTCATTATTAATTAATTAATTAGTTAATTTTTAGCATAGTTTGTAGTATGTCCCCTCCCCTTGCATCCCCTTTCTGTAAGGGCCCTCTTTCTTCTCTATCTGACTACCAACTTTTATTTAATATTTTATTTTTATTTATTTATTTGAGAGAGAGAGAGAGAGAGATACAGAAATAGGCAGGTAGAGAAAGAGAGACAGAGAGTGAGAGAGAGAGAGAGAATGGGTGCACCAGGGCCTCCAGCCACTGCAAAAGACTCCAGATGTGTGTGCGCCCTTGTACATCTGTCTTATGTGGGTCCTGGGGAATCGAACCTGGGTCCTTTGGCTTTGCAGGCAAATGCCTTAACCACTGAGCAATCTCTCCAGCCCGACAACCAACTTTTGATGTGCACAAACAGGGCCAATAAAGTAGTGTCTCTTTGATTTGGAGGAATCCTAATCCCAGCTTACACTTTAATTCCTACCTGGCCAGAAGGGATATATGGAGTCCAGGCCCACATGCTCAAGGAGAACACTAGCAGTATGCGGAAGTTCAAGGCTTCCCTGTCTCAAAACAAAGGCTGCTCGCCTCCATCTCCTGCTCTGCTCACTGCCGCCAGGGCTCCACTGCTTGGCCTGTGTGGGGCACAAGAGACGGGAGAAGCGTGCTACCATTTCTTCCAGACTGGAGTGACTGTGGACAGGCAAGCTTTTCCATTCCCAGCACATGGCCACCAAGAAGCCCATGTAGAAAGAAAAGAAATCCCAGCCATCCCCTTGAACTCAACCAATTCATTTAGATCCTTTTCCTATGTTCCTATTCTTTCTCCGTCCTGCTGAATTCTAGAGCCAAGCTATTTTCAGTCTCCCTTTATAGTTCCATTCCTAGTTTTATCATCTCTTTCTCCCTTCCTTTCTCTCTCTCTCCCTTCTCTCTCTCTCTCTCCGTCTCTCACCCTTTCTCTCCCTTTATTTCTCTCTCTGCCTTCCTTTCTCCCCCTCACCCTTCCTTTCTTTCTTTCCCTCTCTCTTTTCCTTTCTTCCTCTCCTTCTCCCTCCCTTTCTCTCTCTCTCCCTTCCTTCCTTCCTCTGTCTCTTTCTCTCTTTCTATTATCCTCATAAATTTCCGAGAGATCCTGTTTCTCATGTGACCCAGCCACTGCCCAAATCCTTTCAAAGGGGGAGGGTGTATTTCTGTTGGCCTGATCACTCTGTTCTGTAATTGCACAGACTATTGAACTGCACATAGCTATAGTCTAAAAAGAAGAAGAAATCATTTTACTATTCTTTTTGATCATCAGTTCACTCTCACATTCCTTCTCTTGCAGCCTTCAGTCTTGAGAAAGAGAAAACAAAAGATTTTTCTTCTCAAAGGAACATGGTGAGCATAACCATTAGGTGTTAAATCTGCAAGTTCAGGGTGGCAAAGTTATCTCTGGAAAGGGTTAGACAGTAACTATTTTCAGCTTTGTAGGTCATCCATACACTATTCAGTATGTTGATTAAATCAACAAACAGGCCATACAGGATACATACATGAATGAATGTCATTATATTTTAATTACAAAAATATTCAATAAAAACTTTAAATATACATATATATATGTGTGTATATGTATATATACATTCATATATGCATATATATATTATATATATAATATATATAATCAGGCCTGATTTCGCTCCTGGACTGCAGTTTACTGACCCTTGTTAAAGGGCAAAGTATTAATACATAGTTTGATCTGAGATATAATTGACATGTGTTTAGAAATTTTATACCCCAGCCCCACAGAGAAAGTATCTATTGCTCTTGTTTGAGGCATGTGGATGTCCAATGTCTAGACTCTCAGGAAATGAATGCATTCTAAATTAAGGCACACCAAGCCTCAGAGTGAGCTTTCACACTCGTAACACCCATAAGACAAATAAATGGAAGTACTTTTCCTAGTCAAATGATAATAATCATGGATGAAACTTTAGCCCAAAATTTTTTAAAACTTTAATTTATTTATTTACTTACTTACTTAAGAGAGAGAAAGAAGCATAGAGAGAGAGAGAATGGTCGTGCTAGGGCCTCCAACCACTGCAAACAAACTCCAGATACATGCACCCCCTTGTGTACCTGGATTATGTGGGTCCTGGGGAATCGAACCAGAGTCCTTTGGCTTTGTAGGCAAACACCTTAACTGCTAAGCCACCCCTCCAGCCCTAGCCCAAATTTTAGACTAACTCTCCTGGTTATCTCATTGACATTGAGATCTTATGTCACTTGCCCGATAAATTTTTTGAAAAAAAAATATTTATTTGCAAGCAGAGAAACATAGAAGAGAGACAGAAAGTAGGGCACTCTAAGGCCACAAGCCACTGCAAACAAACTCCAGATGCATGCACCTCTTTGTGCATATGGCTTTACGTGGGTACTGGGGAACTGAACCCAGGTCCTTAGGCTCTGGAGGCAAGCGCCTTAACCGCTGAGCCATCTCTCCAGCCCTTACCCAATTACTTTAGAGGAACCACTGTGTCATTTCATGTAACTTTCATTAAGCATGTGCATCCTGACCTGCTGGTGGTGGCATGTAGCATATCAGTGTACCCTGTATACACACAATAAGTTCATCCACCCTGTTTCCTTCTGAGATCAGATTTAGCAAGCAATTCGTGAACACACACTCACCAATTTTGAATCAAGGTGGCTTGACCATTTTGATTTTTCTCCCTGTCAAGATGCCAAAAACATTCAGGACACTTTCCCAACACACGCACACCCCCATTGCCAAATTTCCATTTTCACACCAAAGCTGTTAGAATCCAGAGACAAAGCACAAAGCCCTCTCCGCCAGTCAACTTCTATTGTTCTGTTTTACTCCAGTTTAAAAAATAAATAAATAAATGAATGAATGGGGAAACAGATTGTTTTTGAAACTGATAACACAATTTGTTCTCTGGCTTCATATGGTAGATTTCCGCCTGCAGCAAATATTTACAACAGAGTTTTAACCCTCTCAAAAATCTGTTCTGTCATGTAAGGGCTACAACTGTCTTTCACACGGCCTCCTCGACAATGCTGCTTTAGGAAAGGAACAGTGTTCACCTCAGACACTGTCCTGTGTGTGTGGCCAATGGCTAATTACGAAAAGACATGCAGATAAGAAAACAGTCAAAAACTCGTCGTCAATTATTTAGAACTCCCATAGACCATTAGGTGGTCAAAAATATCTTTAATTGATTTCATTGCTACCTATGTTACTTATTATTTATTGTGATAACAAACTTCTCCATGGGAACAGCTAATTGCACCTCCCTGGAGGCCACTTCAAGTGGAATAAACCCTATGCAGAACAGCATAAGATGTGTTGGAAGGTCTTCGGCTTTGGGGATTTGATTAGAGCTGTATTATAGGAACACATCGGCATCGCTGCCGAAACAAAACACTCATTTAAAAAACTCCTTCCGCTTAACAACAATAGCAAGGAGCTGTGGGTGCATGTATGCATATATTTATATGTGTGTGCACTTGTGTGTGTGTGTGAGAGAGAGAGAGAGAGAAAACGAGAGATGAAGACCAGTCGCAGCAGGAGGGGAGCATATGCTGTCTCTTTTGTAGAGAATCCTGTTTAATGGAAACAATGTGGCATCATAAGGGGGGGGGATAATAGGGCATCGTTGCCAGCTTCATGATGGGCTCAAGCAAAATGTTCAGGCCTACTGTGGTCTGATGCATTCCTGTTCTTATAACTGTCCTCAACTACCGTCTTGCCCGCCCCTCCCCTACGTGCACGCGTGCACACACACCTTAAAAGAAGCATAACTGTTCATCCGCTCTTTAGGAGAAAAGACAGATGTTATGGAAATAGTAAGCCACACTCTTCTTAGAGTGCTCCATGGAAAGGGACTCCTATAGGCAGGCCCTCTACACGGGGAGATTTAAACAATTAAGCAACCGTTGTGAGGCATGCGCATGAATAACACCTACTAAATTAAATCGATACCAAACACTGTGTTGGAAATAGGTTAATTGTTTATTTTAAACTTCACAGAAGAAGAAGAAGGAAAAAAAGTAAGCAACGGTGGAATTTGTCAACTACGCAGAGCAAAACACTGGCCTAGATTTTTACCCAGGCGGCGCCCAGGTCCGCATGAAGCCCTGCCTATGGGCCTTCGCAAACCATTCTTTCCCCACTCAAGAGCGACTCCAGGTTCAGTGCAAAGAAGATTCTGCATGAGAATAGAATTGGAAGAGATTTAAATATCAAGGCAGGGGCTGGAAGGATTAGTGGTTAACGTGCTTGCTTGCAAAGCCAAAGGACCCAGGTTCAATTTCATTCCTCGGTACCCATGTAAAGCCAGATGCACAAGGTGGCACATGCATCTGGAGTTCATTTGCAGTGGCTGGAGGCTCTGGCACATCCAGTCTCTCTCTCTCTCTCTCTCTCTCTCTCTCTCTCTCTCTGCCTCTCTCAAATAAATAAATAAAATATTTTAAATATTAAGAGAGTAAACTCTTCTCCAGTACCTGAAGCCACTAAAGGCCACTAAAGGGCACCTGTTCCTCAGTTTACCATACTTATCCACATAGACTCAGAAGGCCTTTCTCATTTCTTTTCTGAGCTGGCTGATAAACTGGGTGTCTGCAGCATTATCTGAGTCAACCCAGAGTAACAGTTGCCAAAAGATGCATTTTTGTCATTCTAAAATGTTAACAACTTTAATTTTTAAAAATATTTGCTTTCTTTCTTTATTTAAGAGAGAGTAAAAAAGCAGAGCAAAAGACAGGGTGGGGCGGGGGGAGAAAATGGGCACACCAGGGCCTCTAATCACTACAATCAAAATCCAGATGCATGCACCAACTGGCTTTATGTGGTTATCAGGGAATCGAACCTGGGTGCTTAGGCTTTGCAGGCAAGAGCCTTAACCACTGAGCAATTTTTCCAGCCCAAAATAAAGAATTTTGAATACTGTAATATTCTAAAAGGCCAGCAGCTGAGGTATGTCTCATCTTTTGTATTTGTTTGTTTGTTTGTTATTTGTGAGGAGGAGAGAGAGAGTGAATGAAAATGACCTCCAGTACCTTCTGCCACTGCAAGCAAACTCTGGAAGGCTGTGCCGCTTTGTGCATCTGGCTTTGCATAGGTAGGTACTGGGGAATTGAACCCTGGGTTGACAGTCTTTGCAAGCAAGCACCTTCACCATTTATTCATCTCCCCAGCCCTGATGTGTTTGTTTTTGAGATATATACCCTTGGCTGGCCTAAAAGTCACCATGTAGACCTGGCTGGCCTCAAACTCAGAGCTCCACCTGCTTCTGCCACCCGAGTGCTGGGATTACAGGCATGAGTCACCAGGACTGGCCTCTGGAATTTCTTTAGTGGGGTATTTGCATGCCTAGATTAAGCAAATGCAAACATTAATACTACAATAACAGAGAGAGGGGAAAGGCAATGATCTGTGTATGTCTGTATTTATCTGTACAAGGTCCCCAAATGATAACTTTTGCATTTGGAAGTTCTTTCCTTGAATGTTTAAAGAGCATGCTAGATACTTGTATAGAGTTTCTCATGCTTACTTCTCTCCACTGGTTTATGAGAGATGAAGCATTCTGCTCATTTTCATGAATGGGGGGAAAACTGAAGCTTCCAAAGATCACATGATCACATTGCCAGTAAGCTGAGCCATGACCCCTGTATTGGCTAACTCCATGGCTGGATTTTTTTTTTAATTTTTTTGTTCATTATTTATTTATTTGAGAGTGACAGACAGAGTGAGAAAGGCAGGTAGAGAGAGAGAGAATGGGTGTGCCAGGGCTTCCAGCCACTGCAAATGAACTCCAGACGCATGCACCTCCTTGTGCATCTGGCTAACGTGGGTCCTGGGGAATCGAGCCTTGAACCAGGGTCCTTAGGCTTCACAGGCAAGTGCTTAACTGCTAAGCCATCTCTCCAGCCCTGTGGCTGGATTTTTTTTAATTTTTAATTAATTTATTTATTTGAGGGGGGGGGAGAGAAAAAAATGGGTCATGCCGGGGCTTCAGCCATTGCAAACTAACTCCAGAGGCATGTACCACCTTGTGCATGTGGCTTTACATGAGTACTGGGTAATTGAACCTGGGTCCTTTGGCTTTGCAGGCAAGTGCCTTAACCACTAAGCCATCTCTCCAGCCCCATGGCTGGAATTTTTTAAAATTATTTTATACTATCCAGCTGCTGAAAACAATATGCAAAGATGTCTGAAATTGTAGCTCTGTGTCAGTGTGCTGGGAATCCAGTCTCAGTGTGGCCAATGGACTACTTATAGAAACACAGTTGGGCTCTGAGACAATCTCAATGGGAAGTAGATGTGTCTTCCATATCCATCTCATTGCATAGTTCCCAAGGCAACTTAGCCACACTGAAATGATATTTGGGGCCAGAGAGATGGCTCAGCAGTTAAGGAGCTTGCCTGAAATGATGACATTGGATCCGTTACACATGTAGGAGTTGTCTCTCATTCTTTTCTGTATGCTTTTAGATTTACACGTCTCCTGTTCTCAACTTGATTTTTATACCAGATACTTACCCAACATAGTTATTAAGGACTTAAATGAAAAAATCATTCAAAGAAGAAACTTGGGCCAGGTGTGGTGGTGCACACCTTTCATCCCAGCACTCGGGAGGCAGAGATAGGAGGGTGGCTGTGAGTTTGAGGCCACCCTGAGACTAAATAGTGAATTCCCGGTCAGCTTGGGCTAGAGTGAGACTCTACCTCAATAAAAAAAGAAAGAAAGAAAGAAAGAAAGGAAGGAAGGAAGGAAGGAAGGAAGGAAGGAAGGAAGGAAGGAAGGAAGGAAGGAAAGGGAGAAGGGGACTTCCGGTTAAGAAGGTGGCATAGGAACCACACCACAGCAGTCTAGGGGAGAAAAAGCCAAGAAAAAGGAAGAGGAAAGAAAGTTATAAGTAAAAAGATACATACCTTACTGATTACATTTTACCTTCAATAAACAAGTATGTGTTTTTTTTTGCCAATATTTGGATGTAGATTGAAACCTCTGGCCAAACTGATGACATAGTATGGTTCCAACGTCAATTTCTGGTTTCCTTCAAACGAAGGAGAATTCACAAACATTTCAAAGCAATCAGAAGATGCTGTCCTTGCAGCTGACTGATTCCCCCCTGGGCACTGCCACTTGTCTTGGGTTTAATTATTTATCAGAGAGAGAGAATGGGGCATCAGGGCCTTTAGCCACTGCAAATGAACTCCAGATGCATGCACCACCTTGAACATTTTTACATGGCTTTACATGGGCACTGGGGAATCAAACCTGGATCCTTTGGCTTTGTAAGCAAGCATCTTAACTGCTAAGCCATCTCTCCAGCCCAGTTCTACATCTTTATTTTTAGCAACTTCACTTGACTGAACCATACCAGAGCACACAACATTGTGTTCATTGAAACAATTCTATTTCTTTTCATATTAATATTTCAAGGTTTACAGAATATTTAATTAGACATTTGTATTATAACAAGTACTATAACACAACTGGAATACACTTAGCAGAAGGTCAAACACAACTATCCCATAGAAACTATACATTTCAGGCTGGAGAGATTGCTTAGTGTTTAAGGCCCTTGCCTGCAAAGCCAGAAGACCCAGGTTCAATTCCCCAGCACCCACGTAAGCCAGATGCACAAGGTGGTGCATGAGTCTAGCGTTTGTTTGCAGTGGCTACAGGCCCTGGCATACCTATTCCCTCTCCCTCTTTCTATCTATCTTTATCTCTATCTGACTCTCTCTCTTAAATAAATAAATATAATTTTTTTAGAGAAAGAAAATAATCTTTTCAATGATTTGAGCATAAAAATGCAGACATGGGACTGGAGGGATTGCTTAGTGGTTAAGGCGTTTGCCCTCAAAGCCAAAGAACCCAGGTTTGATTCCCCAGGACCCATGTTAGCCAGATGCACAAGGTAGCACATGTGTCTGGAGTTCATTTGCAATGGCTAGAGGCCCAGGCATGCCCATTCTCTCTCTCTTCCAGTCTCTCTCTCTCTCTCTCTCTCTCTCTCCCTCTCCCTCTCCCTCTCCTTCTCCCTCTTTCTTTCTGTCAAATAAATTTTTTAAAATGCATGCCTGCTGAGGAGGGTATCACTCAGCTATTCTTTAGACAGGACGTATGTCAGCTAACACAGTAGACTTGTTGTGAGTATAGTACTGCCCATTTTAAAATAGACATAAGTAAAATATGATTATTAAGCATTGGGACATTTGTTCAGCAGTTAAAGGAACTTTCTTTCAAAGCCTGACAACCTGGGTTTGACTCCCCAGTACCCACGTAAAGCCAGATGCACAAAGTGGTGCATGCATCTAGAATTCATTTGCAGTGGTAAGAACACACCCATCCATTCTCTCTCTCTCTCTCAAATTAATATATAAAAGTATTTTAAAAAGAAATTAGGACAACAATAATAGGGTTTTGCCACACCTACTTGTATTTTCAATTTAATTTTGAGAATGGGGTTCACAAGAATGAAAACTTAAAGCTGTAATTGCATTAGCACCAGTACAAAGAGGTTTGTTTTTCCAGTGAGGGAAGGGCCACCTTTGGATTTTGGTACCCAGAAAAGACCCTTCTGAAGCAAATATTCAGCTGAGACCCAAAGAGAGGAGTGGCAGCTATAGAGTACATATTCACTTGTCTCCTTATCTATCATTTATCATCTCTCTCTATCTCTCTCAAATATATAAATATTTTTTTTTAAAAAAAGAGTATGTTACTGAGGACATCACTTGTCCTTATTGTAGGTGTTTTGGTCTTAAGTGCCCCAGCAGTAGACTGAGAAAGAGAAGGGCTGGAGAGATGACTCAGCAGGTAAGAAGGCATTTGCCTTCAAAGCCCAAGATTCAATTCCCCAGCATCCACGTAAAGTCAGATGCACAAAGTGACATATGGATCTGGAGCTAAATCTGTTATAGCACCATTAAAGTTCCATTCCTTTCACCCATGCTGAGCCACCTTCAGTCTGTGTGGGTATGTTTGTTTATTTGTTTGTTTGTGGAGGGGAACTGAGGACTAAATTAAAGAATGGATAGCCAGGTGTGGTGGCACACGCCTTTAATCCCAGCACTTGGGAGGCAGAGGTAGAAGGATCGCCATGAGTTCGAGACCACCCTGAGACTCCATAGTGAATTCCAGGTCAGCCTGGGCTAGAGTGAGACCCTACCTCAAAAAAAAAAAAAAAAAAAAAAAAGAAAAGAAAAGAATGGATAGACTAAGGCACAGAGGAAACATTGGACAAGTAATTACTGATTCTATGAAACCCTTACAAGAGAGTCTGTCATATAAGAATTAGGGGCTGGAGAGATGGCTCAGAGGCTGAAGGCACTTTCTTGCAAAGCCTGATGTCCCAGGGTTCAATTCCCCATAATTCATATAAAGCCAAATCCAAAAAGTGTATGTATCTGAAGTTCATTTGCAGGGGCAAAAGTCCCTAGTATGCCCATTCTCCCCCATCTCTTTCCTTGCAAATAAATAAATATATTAAAAAATACAGGGGCTGGAGAGACAGCTTAATGGCTAAGGTGCTTGCCTGTGAAGCCTAAGGACCCAGGGTCAACTCCCCAGTACCCATGTAAATCCAGATGCACAAAGGGGCACATGTGTCTGGAGTTCATTTTCAGTGACTGGACGCCAAGGAGCACACATTCTCTTTCTCTCAAATAAATAAATAAATATATATATATTTAAAAAACCAGATATTTTCACTGTTTGGCTGCTCAACCAAAGCCTGTGTGATACTCACTGGGAATGAACACAGGAGTTTTTAGCATCAGATGAGTAGCAGGCATCTTTGGACACTGTATCAGTTGAGATATTCTGTGATGATGTCATCCCGGAGTGCTACAGACTTCTTTGATGTTATGCCACACAAGTGTCTTACTTGTTGAATGAGGTCAGAATATTCTTTCAGAGACCATCTCTCCCTGCTTCCAGATAGATGAGATTGAATTTCTAAATTATGAATATGAGGAAATGCTTTTAAGATATTTTCTTCCTTGGTATTTAGCTTCAATGGACTCCCCACAGTGTCTGTCTCCCAACACTCAGAACTTCCCACATCAATCAGTGAAACCACCATTGCACAGTTTGTTAAACTGGAAATTTGACAGTTAGTCCCGATCACTAATTTTACTTTCCCACCAGTTTCAATCTGCATAAGTCCAGCTGGCTCTACCTGCCATATCTATCTCTTATCTTTAGTGACTTTTTTCTCTCCACAGCCCCCATCTAACCATATCTAAGGCTCCTCTTTAAATTTTTAACTTTTACTTATTTATTTGAGAGAGAGAGAGAGAGAGGGAATGGGCACACCAGGGCCTCCAGCCACTGCAAACATATTCTAGATGCATGCGTCACCTTGTGTATATGGCTTACTGGGGAATCAAACCTGGGTCCTTTGGTTTCGCAGCTAAGCCATCTCTGCAGCCCTGAGTTACTCTTTCTAACAATGGGAATTTAAGGCTAAAAGGGAAGGTGTAACCCTTGCTTGCCATTTCCAGGAACAGCTAGCTAATGGCAAACACATGAAAGTTGTTTTGCAATTAACTATATTGTTGAGGATGTCATTGTGCAGGCACAGATTAAGAGTTTTGTTATTAAAATTCACTGTTTAAGCCACAGGGAGCAAGAGTTGGGCTCCTACTCATGAATTATTTATTTATTTATTTATTGTTTTTTTGAGGTAGGGTTTCACTCCAGCTCAGACTGACCTGAAATTCACTGTGTAGTCTCAGGGTGGCCTCGAACTCATGGCGATCCTCCTACCTTTGCCTCCCGAGTGCTGGGATTAAAGGCATGCACCACCATGCCCGGCTCTATTCATGAACTTTTCACTAGTCATGCCAGTGTCTTCTTCATTGATTGTGAGCAGCTTATATAACACCTCTTTCCTTTTTAAAAATGTTTGGTCATTGTTGGGTGTGGTGGGGCACACCTTTAATCTCAGCACTTGGGAGGCAGAGTAGGAGGATCACCATGAGTTCAAGGCCCACCTTGAGACAGCATAGTGAATTCCAGGTCAACCTGGGCTAGAGTGAGACCCTACCTCGAATAAACACCACCAACAACAACCGAAAAGTTTGGTCACTAATGTGATAACCTGATCAGTGGTAAGGTTAATATTACTAAAAATAGGAATACTATAAAACCATGATTATAATCACAAGTATTAACATGAGAAAATTAGTAGTGTACGCTCATCATGTGGTGATGGTTTTCGCATACTCTGACATTTCGTTATCTCTATAGGGATCAAAATTAGATGACTCAGGCAAAGATTCTTCATGTGCGTGAATTCTGAGTCTAGACAGAAATCAGTAAGATTGACCATCAAACTGTTAGCACAATTCGAGGGAGAAAAGGATTCTCATGTATAATGATTTAAACTGATTACAAACTCCACAGCACACCTATTCCAGGATTTCTTTAGAGAGACACTGAAAAGAGGAACTTCTAGATGACACATGAAATGCCATCTATACCGTATATTTAGAATAAAGTAACAGTTTTGTACACACAGTGAAAATGTACATCTGAATGGAGATTAAAGCACACATTTGGCAAGAAAGAGAGCTGGAGAGATGGTTTAGTGATTAAGGTTCCTGCCTGCAAAGCCAAAGGGCCCAGGTTTGATGCCCCAGTATCCATGTAAAGCCATACAGAAGGTGGCACATGTGTCTGGAGTTCGTTTGCCGAGCTGGAGGCCCTGGCACACCCATTCTTTTTCTTTCTCTTTCTCTTTTTCTCTCTCTTTCACTCATAAATAAAATATAGTTTTTAAAAAGGGCTGGAGAGATAGCTAATGGTTAAGGTGCTTGCCTGCATAGCCAAAGGACCCAGGTTCTATTCCCCAGGACCCACATAAACCAGATGCACAAGGTAACACATGCATCTGGAATTCATTTTCAGTAGCTAGAAGCCCTGGTGTACCCATCACCCATTGTCTCTCTCTCTCTCTCTGTCTCTCTCTTTCCCTCTTTCTCTCCAATAAATAAGTAATAATAAAATATTTTTTTTAAAAAGAAAGCCGGGCATGGTGGCATGCACCTTTAATCCCACCACTTGAGAGGCAAAGGTAGGAAGATTGCTATGAGTTCAAGGCCACCCTGAGACTACACAGTGTATTCTAGATCAGCCTGGGCTAGAGCAACACCCTACCTTGAAAAGCCAAGAAAGAAAGAAAGAAAGAAAGAAAGAAAGAAAGAAAGAAAGAAAGAAAGAAAGAAAGGAAAGAAGGAAGGAAGGAAGGAAGGAAGGAAGGAAGGAAGAAAGAATGCACTAGCAATCCATGCACTCGGGAGGCTGAGGTAGAGAGATCTCAATATCTTAGATCAGTCAGTCAATAAGTAAAAATTTGTTAGTTGGGGGCTGGAGAGATTGCTTAGTGGTTAGTGCTTACCTGTGAAGCCTAAGGACCCTGGTTCGAGGCTCAATTCCCCAGGACCCACATTAGCCAGAGGCACAAGGGGGCGCACGCATATGGAGTTCATTTGCAGTGGCTGGAGGCCCTGGCACGCCAATTCTTTCTCTTCTCTCTCTATCTGCCTCTTTCTCTCTCTGTCACTCTCAAATAAATAAATAAAAATGAACAGAATTTTTTTTAAATTGTTAGTTGACTTTAAATTTTTTTTAATGTGTAACATAACTTGTTTGTTGTTTGTTATTTGTGTTTCCTCCATCATTGGCTATGAGAGAGGTTATAAGACAATCCTACTTTTAGATAAAGAAAACAGAAACAGGGATAGAGAGGTGGTTCTGCAGTTAAGGTACTTGCCTGCAAAGCCTAATGACTTGAGTTCAGTTTCTCAGTACCCATATAAAGCTGAATGCACAAGGTGGCACATGCGTCTATAGTTTGTTTGCAGCAGCAGGAGGCCCTGGCGTACCTATTCATATTCATTCATTCCCTCTCTCTCTCTCTCTCTCTCTCTCTCTCTCTCTCTCTCTCTCTCTCGGCATGGTAATGCATGCCTTTAATTCCAGCACTCAAGAGGCCCAGGTAGGAGGATCGCTGTGAGTTTAAGACTAGCCTGAGACTACATAGTGAATTTCCAGGTCAGCCTGGTCTAGGGCGAGACCCTACCTCAAAAAAAAAAAAAAAATTACATGAAACGCCAAATGCATTACCACTAACAATGGTTAGGAGTGGCCATTGACACTATAACAAGCTATGTAATAGTTAATTGTCATTCTGAGAATTAAAAATTCTGAGAACAAAATGGTTTTCTGACTTCTACTCTCTCCACATTAGTGGTGTAATCCTCATTTTTAACAAATCAGAGAGCTCAATATCTACATATGAGAAAGGAGTCCTAATTGCAACTCCCTTGGGATTATTATGAAGATTAAAAGACAGCCCATGTGAAATCTATGATACCACAATAACACTCAATAAAATGGTTGCTATCATTATGAACAAGATTTCTTTTTCTAACACTTGCCAGACTCAAGAGCCCAAGCTCTTAACCACAAAGAGTTATTAGGATTGGTTCCAGGAGAAATGAGTGCTCGGGAAAGCCAGAGCTATCCCCGGTTAATTTGAAATACTGTTCAGCATTGCATCTGACTGTATCACTCCCTGTAAAGCTTTTGGTCATTCCTGTATGGCATGTGAGAGTCTTCATGATTAAAGAATAGTAAGAGGGGGCTGGAGAGATGGCTAAGTGATTAACGTGGTTGCCTGCGAAGCCTAAGGACTCAGGTTCAATTCCCCAGGACCCACGTGATCCAGATGCACGTGGTGGCACATGCGTCTAGAGCTCATTTGCAGTGGCTGGAGGCTCTGGCACAACCATTCTCTCTCTCTCTGTCTCTCTAATAAATAAGTTTCTCTGGTTTTTTTTTTTTCTTTTTTTCAGAGGTAGGGTTTCACTGTGGCCTAGGCTGACCTGGAACTCACTATATAGTCTCAGGGTGGCCTCAAACTCACGGCAATCCTCCACCTCTGCCTCTCAAGTGCTGGGATTAAAGGCGTGCGCCACCACGCCTGGAAAATGTTTTTCAAAAAAGTATAGTAAGAGGGCTGGAGAGATGGCTTATTGGGTAAGGCACTTGCCTGAAAAGTCTAAGACTCAGATTCGATTCCCCAGTACCCAGGTAAAGCCAGATGCTCAAGGTGACGCATACGTCTGGAGCTCCTTTCCAGTAGATGGAGTCCCTGGTGTGTCCATTCTCTCTCTCTCTCTCTCCATATATATATATGTGTGTGTGTGTGTGTGTGTGTGTGTCTTTCTCTGTCAACTAGGTAAATAAATAAAGTATTTAAAGAAAAAGAATAGTAAGAACTCTAAAACTGCATTACCTAAATTCACACCTTCCTCTAACCACAACTGAGTAACACTGGGCAATGTGCTTCACTTCTCCATGTTTTCTTCTTCACAGTCCTCCTGCGTAAGGTGGAAAAGACAGCAAACGGCTCCTGGGGCTGGATAATGCCTGACACGTGATAAACAGTGAGGCTCCATGTTGCGTTGCGGTTTGAGAGAGTCTGTTAAGGAAACACAATGGGCCCGTGCTGATTGCTGCTAGATACTGGATTGCCCTGACCAGAAATTAGCATTGATCAGGCTATCTCTGTGTGAGTGGCCTGGGCTTTTCACTTACTGTGAGGTGGGTGGAAGAAAATAAACTAATGAACCCTGGGCTGATGGGGTCAAAAAAGAAAGAGAAAAGATCCGTAGGGGTGAGCAGTGACCTGGAAAAGTGCAGGAGACTAGAGAGGTGGAAAATATGGAAGCGCGTTCAAGGTCAAGGGAACCACTTGGCACAGGTGTATTTCTAGTCTGCCCACGTCACCCAAATTGGACCTTGTGTTAGTGACATCCGGCATCAACTACTGGTTGGTTGAATGTTGCTGGGACTATTGAGACTGCCTGAAACTTCTAGAAGAGCTTCCAGGAACTGCCTAGGTGATGGATATAAACGTCAGCATCCTATTCCAAAGAAGTTGGGCTGAGAGGAAATGGAATTCCCTGAGTCCTTCCTTCTGTCCCTGCACTTCCCCAGATGCCTAAGGGCTGTGTCCCTGTGTCCTTCCTGTCCCACTCTCCCCGGCATCCCCTCCCCGTCTAGGAGTCTAGTTTTGACATGGAGATGGTGACAAGGAAGGAAGCCAATCCCCAACCACACTGCATTCGAATCTGCACTGTTTCCATCGCAGCTCCTGTAATACTTCCCTGGTAACAGACCCGCGGGGATTTTGAGATTTTGTACCATATACTTAGTGTCCTATTTGTTGTTGGAATGTTCAGTCCCTAGAAACTTAGAAATAATCCAGCCTCAAAACCATACTCCCAAACTGGGCATGGAAGGTACTTGTCACCCCAACAGAGGCAGCAGGATCACTACAAGTTTGAAGCCAGGCTGGTTTACAAAGTAAGTTTCAGGCCAGACAGGGTTGGCAACACCCTGCCTTAAAATAAGCAAATAAATAAATAAATAAAAACAAGAGCTGGTGAGATAGTTCAGAGGTTAAGACACTTGCCTGCAAAGCCTAAGGACCCAGGTTTGATTCCCCAGTACCTGTGTATAGCCAGATGAACACGGTGGCACATGCGTCTGGAGTTCATTTGCAGTGGCTGGTGGCCCAGGCGCACCCATTCTCTCACTCTCAAACAAGTAAATCAATAACTAAAATATTTTAATCAAGGGGCTGGAGAGATGGCTTAGCGGTTAAGCACTTGCCTGTGAAGCCTAAGGACTCCGGTTCAAGGCTCTATTCCCCAGGACCCACGTAAGCCAGATACACAAGGTGGCGCATGTGTCTAGACTTTGTTTGCAGTGGCTGGAGGCCCTGGCGTGCCCATTTTCCCTCTCTCTCTCTCTCTCTGCCTCTTTCTCTCTCTGTCTGTCTGTCGCACTCAGATAAATAAATAAAAATTTAAAAAAATATTGTAAGCAAAATCAGAATCCCTTTCATTGAAACAATGATCATGAGACATTTTTGAAAATGTGTAAAAATTGGGTCATTGATAATGCCACGTCTAGGTTGATTACTATGATGACATGTGGTAGTTTGAATAGCTGTCCCCCAATAGATTCAGGACTTTGATTCAAGCATATAACTTGGTGTCACTGTGGGTGGATCCTAGCTCCAGGCCTAAAGTGTTTAGGGATGGATCTGGAATGTCCAGCTAACAGTATGCAGAGGGCTTGAGCTCTTCCTGAGGTTCCCGGAGTGTGGTTGCTTATGGTGCTGCTGGGGGAATGTCTCTCTGCCTGGACCTGTGAAAGGGGGCCAGCTTCTTCCGCCATTATGGAACTGCCCCTGAAACTGTCAGTTTCAAATTAATTCCCTTCCTCCCATAACCATGCCTGGTTTGGAAGTTCATCCCAGCAGCGAGAAGCTGACTACAACAACTTGTATTAGAATACTGCAGAAGATATCTCAGTACTACTACAGTATAAAGTGTGAGAGACAATGAAGGTTTGGGGAAGGGAAAATGTTATTCATAACAGTGAGAAAAAAAAAATCTAGGCACAGTGAAATAATACACTTCACTTGATTCTGTGTTTTTGCTTTCTTGGCTGTTTCCTAGGCAAGGCTATAAGCTACTGATGGCAAGAAATCATATCATTTTTTTATTCCCTAAATGTAGTATAGCATCTCACACATAGCAGACCCTCAAAAGAATGGTTGAAGGAATAAATTATGACAAAACAAAGCATGCGACAATGTGTAAAGAGAGGAAATGCTAACAGCTGTCACGGCTGAACATGATGGATGGCAAACTTCGTTTGCGGCCCCCTCCCCTCCCCAGTTGTTCGCAGGCTGTAGCTCAGGTTATTCTTGTTTTATTCCTCAGGGGGAAAAAAAAAGAAAACAGTCAAAGTATAAAAGGCTCAAGATCATCTATTCTGTACTGGTTGGGCTGGGAATTTCTCCAAGCCATGGCAGAAAAAGGGAGAAATGGATGAGCAGAAAGCCAGCCTCCTGCCGGACAGCCAAGATCAATGCCTCCCCAGCAGCCTGGACACGACAGCACCTTGGAGCTCACTGGAAATGCGGAATCTCACACCCCACTCACTCGTCCTCCACAATGCACAGAGGAGTAAGATCCCTAGTTGACTCACACCGGCTCAGTGAGCTCCGAGCGACGTACACATCGACGGAGCTATTCTCTGTTCCGTAGGTCCGGCGTGTCACATAATGGTGAGGTCAGCTAAGGCTGTGGTTTCAAGTCTGCGGAAGACACAGAAGCAGAGATGAGGAAGTGATTTGAAGTGGGGGGTGAGATGGGAAGGCAGAAGGATGCCTCTGGGGTTTGAAAAAGAAACTGGACTGCGTTGTTTTTTTTTTTTTGCCACTCAAACCAACTAATAAGCACTTCTAATATCAAGAGTCCACACGTGTAGAAAGAAGATACATGAGGGGGAAAGCTGGGTATGGTGGCACACACCTTTAATCCCAGTACTCAGGAGGTACAGGTAGGAAGATCATTGTGAGTTCAAGGCCACCTTGAGACTACATAGTGAATTCCAGGTCGGTATGGGCTTGAGAGATCCTACCTCAAAAAAATAAAACAAAATAAATAAAGGGAAATAGACAATTTTTTAAGTTGAATACATGTAAAAGGAACTCACATTATATAAATATAAAGATATTTAAAGTCTTCAGAGCCCAAGAGGAAGTTGTTGCCACACCCTTCCTGAGCTCTCTGATTCTGAATACTATCAGCCAACAGTGCCATCCTTTATATTCTTTTTTTTTTCAAAAAGATTAATTTTTATTTATTTTTTGTTGTTTTGAGGTAGGGTCTCACTCTAGCCCAGGGTAACCTGGACTTCATTATGTAGTCTCAGGCTGGCTGGCCCCCTACTCATGATGATACTCCTGTGCCACCGTTCCTGGCTTTTATATTCTTTTTTAAAAAATACTTTATTTTTATTCATTTCAGAGAGAGAAAGAGAGAAATAAGCAGATAGAGACACACACACACAGAGAGAGAGAGCTTCCAGCCACTAAAAACAAACTCTAGACGTGTATCACCCTGTCCATCTAGCTTATGTGGGTCCTGAGGAATCGAACCTGGGTCCTTTGGCTTTGCAGGCAAGCACCTTAACCCTTGCTCTTTGAGCATTTACTACCTTGAAGAACATTCTTTGCCTGGCGTGGTGGCGCACACCTTTAATCCCAGCACTTGGGAGGCAGAGGTAGGAGGAGCACCGTGACTTCGAGGCCACCCTGAGAATACAAGAATACAGAGCGAATTCCAGGTCAGCCCGGACTAGAGTGAGACCCTACCTTGAAAAAAAAAAAAATACCGTTCCTCATGGTATCCTCTGAAGCCCATTCTGGATATCTACTCTAGATGAAATGTGTGTAAAAGACTCATGGAACATTGCTTTCCAATAGCACTGCCAGTGTAGTTTTCCCTCATATTTGTAATCAATAACTCTTTAGGAGGCTAGGAACAATGTCTGTTTTATTATAGAATTTATAAAATCTTAACCTTTATAGTGTGTCACCGTTACTTAGTTTTGTAAATGCTTCTGACAGGATCCTGAGAAATCAGAAACATTACTTTTTCCTTGGGGGTGGGGGGGGAAGATAGCCTTGGGGGCTGGAGAGATGTCTCAGCAGTTAAAGGCACTTGCTTTCAAAGCTTGATGGCCTGGGTTCAATTCCTCAGTACCCATGTAAAGCCAGATGCACAAAGTGGTACATGCATCTGGAGTTCGTTAGCAGTGGCAGGAGGCCCTACTGCACCCATTCTGTGTGTGTGAGAGAGAGAGACAGAGAGAGAGAGAGAGAGACTCATTGTGATCCTCCTACCTCTGCACCCTGAGTGCTGGGATTAAAGGTGTGCACCACCATGCCTGGCTTATGACCTTTTAAAAAGATATATGCATTAGGGTTGTAGACTGTGTGGTGGACTGGGGTGGGGGGAGGAGGCCCAGAAACAAACGCCAGGTGGTATAACAAACCTCCGATTGTCAGCCCTTCAATCATCTCACAAATATTAATCTCTCACATTCTTCCGTGAGAAACAAATCACTATGATCAAATGCATTTTACAGGGGAGATCATTTGAACACTAACTGGCAGATCTGCCCCAAGCCAATGCTCACAGCGAGTGAGGCCAGAACTCAGTGTCCTGAGACTCACCAGTCAAGACCCTTGCTCATCACTTTGATCTTAAAAGCAGGGAGAGGGAGGCAGTTATGGCCTATTGGCCCGGCATTGGGTGTTGGTTACGGGTTACCAGAAATGTTCTTTTCCCCTGCCCTTCCCACAGCCCCACCTCTCAGCTTCACTTAACCGGGCTTCTATAGCAATGCCTTGCCTCACTTCCATAAACAGTAAAACCAACAGACTTCTGTGAGGGAAGATGGAACGAATATCACGTGTGTGTGTGTGTGTGTGTGTGTGTGCGCGCGCGCGCGTGCGCGTGCATGCGTACGTGTCTGTGTGTCACATTCAACTAAAACATGGCCCTTTGCGCTTATTATTATCACTGGACGTAGAAGCAAGAGGAAGATAGAAATGTTTTCAATTGTTTTAAGGCCACAGATAAACCGCAATTGTTTACAGTTTTAGCACTGGAAAACAGGGTAGCAGAGCTCTAGACAAGAGGTTAGAGGCTTGTTTGACACTACCAGGGTCCTGAAGGCAACGCTCCCTGTTGGTGAAAATTAAGACAATTAGCTTCTGTCTCACAGTGTCAGTCAGCCCACCCCTATCACCTACCCTAGCCCTCTACCATCTCATGTACGAGATCTGATAAACATTAGGGATCATGAGGAAATTGTAATCAAATTGCTCTTGGCTGGGATTTGTGGTTTAGGCCAGAAGCAGCGGAACCAGAGGGGATGAGGGGGTGGGGGGGGTACGGAAAAGCTTGCATTTACAGGATAACCAGTGAGCAGTCCAAGAATCAAGTAGACAGCTAGCATAATCCACTGGGAAACACGCTCCCTTCTCTTTTTCTAAAAACATATTTATATATTAGAAGAGAGGGAGAGAGAGAATGGTGTGCCAGGGCCTCCTGCTTCTGCAAATGAATTCCAGACACATGTGCCACTTTGTGCATCTGGTTTTATCTGGATACTAAGGAATCAAGCTTGGGCCATAAGGCTTTGCAAGCAAGTGCATTTAACTGCTGAGCCATCTTTCCAGACCAATGCTCCTCATTCTTTACAGACTGTTTGGTCCTTCATGATCTTGTTTAACCCCCATCAGAATTTTAACACATCTGTCACAGACATTCCAAGGAATGTTCTGAATCCAGCCTCATTCTCTACCTTCTTGGGAATCAACACTTCCCTCAAGGTCCAAGACACTGGAGGACTAGGTCTAATATTCCCACTTTATACCCTGCACCAGGCATCCCCTGTCATAGAGAGGCTGAGGCAGGAAGATCATAAGATTCAAGGCCCACTGGGATTGCCAAGTGAGTTCAAGGCCAGCCTGGGAAAATTAGTGAGACTCTGAGATCCTACTCCTCCCAGAGTAACTATTGGCAGTTTGCGCCTGCTGGGTGAAGGGGGCACTTGTTCTTTGGTGGCATAGCCACCGCGAAGTTGTCTGCACTCCAGTCAATAACCTTACGCCAGACTCATGCCTCGCAAGCAACCCCAAGTTCGCACACACGCACCCATGATGGGAAAGTGGAAAGGGCGTTACTTGAGAAGAAAAAAGGGTCTCATGGCACTGACAAGGGGATAAGAGAAAGCAATGAAGAGTGAATATAGTCAAAATACATTCTATACATGTATGAAATAATAAAAATAAAATAGTAATTTAAAAATGTACTCCACCCCCACACACAAAACAAAAACACGTCTGGGGCTGTACTTCAGTGGTAAAACACTTAACATGTGAGAGGCTCAAAGTTCAACCCCCCAGTACTAAAATTAGGAAAAAAGAAAAAGAAAGAGAGAGGGAAGCTGGGCTTGATGGCATATACCTTTAATCCCAGCATTAGGGAGACAGGTAGGAGGATTGCTGTGAGTTTGAGACCAGCCTGAGACTACATAGTGAATTCCAGGCCAGCCTGGGCTAGAGAGAGACCATATGTCAAAAAAGGGGTGGGGATGGAGAAGTGGCTTAGCAGTCGAGGCGCTTGCTTGTAGAACCTAAAAGCCCATGCTTACTCTCCAGATCCCACATTAGCCAGATGCACAAAGGTGAGGCACGCGCAAGGCCGCACATTCCCACTAGGTGGCGCAAGCATTTGGAGTTCGATTGCAGTGGCTGAGGCCCTGGCATGCCAATTCTCTGTCTCACTAAAAATAAAATTTTTAAAAAAAGAGGAAAAGGAAAATAAAATTACCCATCCTGCTAGTAGTTAGTCCCCTCTGCCAAGGCTCCAGGAAGGGACTCGGGGGAGCGGTTATCTATGCTGCTCCCGCGGCATTTGAAGGCACGGCTTGGCGACGCACCGGCCTTGATGGTACTCACATCGCCTCAGACTTGGCCCAAGCCACATTGTCTGCCTTGCATTGTTAATAATAATGGCTATCATTACTGCTGATTACAACAATGACCCCCCCAGACAAAGCCAGAATCTTGCTAATGATGATGATGAGAATTCCAGGAATTCTAAACTAAAATAACAACGTAGTTTCAGGTTTTAACTCTAACAGGCTGGAAATTAAATGTGGGCTCAGAAGCCAAGGGAATTGAGGCATAGTCAATAGAACAACCACCCCTCCCCCTGCCCAAGACCATTATTTCTCCTCATGTTGGAAATTTAAGTGCAGATTCAAGAGTGCTCTTGTCACTGGAATTTGGGGACAGTGAAAGTTTTGTTGATGTTTTTTGATTAGTAGCAATTTGCAGAAAATTTATTTGATTGAAATGTTGGTATAAAACATTTTTACAGTTTCTTATCATAGCATGGAAAATACTAGATATACTAAAATCACTGAGCAGCTTTAAGTATAAGGTATGCTTTTACACTGGATATTTCCTCTTATGTTTAAATAAGTTTGACATTCTGTGTGTGATTTCCTTTAAAAAAACTTAAAATAAATAAGTTGAACAGGGTAAATAGTGTAAATTGAGATCTGGCAGTCCCCAACATGTGACAATATTGAAAACACAAACAATATATTGAAAATACCCTTAGAAAGTCAAGCAGGACCTAGCCTGGCGTGGTGGCCCATGCCTTTAATCCCAGCATTTGGGAGGCTGAGGTAGGAAGATATCTTTGAGTTCAAGGCCAACCTGAGACTACCTGGTAAATTCCAGGTCTGCCTGAGCTAAAGAGAGAGACCCAACCTCAAAATAAATAAATAAATAAATAAATAAATAAAAGCAAGATCAATATCTTTTTAAAACATTGAATCGCCTTAAAGACCACATTCTAGTTTTCAGTTTCCTTGTTTTTCATTTTTCTGCCCCTTTCCTCTGGAGTGGAAAAAGAATACAATCAAACTAAATATTAGCCAAGTGACAAGAATATGGTTATAGAAAAAAATATAGAAATAACAACTCCATTCCAAAACATGCTTGCAAGATAATGCTTTTCTTCCTCAAAACAAATTTTATTCTGTAAAATATCTTCCTATGCTACCTTAATCTTTTGTACTCTTGCTTAGTCCATACGATAAGCCTTGGTCTCTTTCTTGTCTTTTAATATTTTATACTCACTCCTAAATAGACAAAAGTCATCCTCTCCCCTCCAAAATATATACCAGGTTAAAATATAACTTTCACTATTATGCAAGAGGTTCTGATCATACCCCTGGGATTGGGCACTATAGTGTCTGACTTTTTTTTTTTTTTTTTGCTTTTGTTACTTTTTCCAGTTAGGGTCTTACTCTAGCCCAGGCTGACCTGGAATTCATTATGTAGTCTCAAGGTGGCCTTGAACTCACGGATATCCTCCTACTTCAGCCTTCTGAGTGCTGGGATTAAAGGCGGTTGCCACCACACCCATCTTTGTTTGATTTTAACACACCTGGAGGCCTATGAGGTAGATGGTGCATAAACCCAGATGCATGCAGCAGGCTGCCCTAGAAACAGCTTAGAGACATTGACACTCATCAGCAGGTCATCTCTTCCAGTCTGTGTACTTCAGAGAAACTTTAGCGAAAGTGTAGGGACTAAACTAATGGACAACTTAAAATATGTCACATGAGGATCCTTATAAGTAAGTGCTTCGTGTTGTGACCCCCCCCAAACACCCTCTTAGTGGGAGGGATGCAAAATTCATGACACCAGGTATGAAGTGAGGTACAAAATGAAGATGGAAATGAATTTGTGGATATAAGAGTATCATTTTTTGGGTGGTTAAGGTGCTTGCCTGCAAAGCTTAAGGACCTGGGTTTGATCTCCCAATACTCACATAAAGTCAGTTGCACACATTAGTGCATGTGTCTGGAGTTCATTTGTAGAGGCTAGAGGCCCTGGTGTACCCATCCTTTCTATGTGCCTCTCTCTCATAAATAAATAAATAAAATACTTTTTAAGTAACAGAATATTATTTTTATTATTAGTTCTCAGTCTTGGATTTGTGAGTCCTTAAATATTTCTTACCAGTTATTTTTCACCTACTTTTATATGATAGAAGAATTTCTTTAAGCAGCCAGTAAACATATCTGGGAAGAGCTATTTAATGTCAAAGAACAATTTTTCTCAATTTTCCTATGCAATGTCTTCCACATAGAAACAGGAAGCTGAACATTGGTTCAAAGAATTCATGTTTCTTCTCAACTTAAAGCTCACACAAGGGCTGGGGGGATGGGTCAGTGGTTGAAGACACTTGCTTACAAAGTCTTACAGTCTGGGTTCAATTCCCCAGTGCCCACATAAGGCCAGATGCCCAAGGTGACGCATACATCTGGAGTTCATTTGCAGTGTCAGGAGGCCCTGGTGTGTCAGTTCTCACTCTCTCTCTACCCATCCATCTTTCTTTCTCTCAAATAGATAAATACAACTATTTTTTTTAAAAAAAAAAAACTTATAGCAAATTTGACAAAGTGTCACACCCATGGGAAGGAAGAAAAATGTCTAACATGGCAGATAGTGTTTAATGATTTGGAAATTATTTGACAGAGACATACCCTTATGATTCTTTAAAGGCTTCTTACTAAGGCATTTCCCAAGAAATTTTGATGATCATCTGTGGTAGACTGATTGGTCGGATTTACGTACTTCTGAGCGACCACAAGATTACACTTGTGTGAATAAATGACTCCTCTCTCACATGTTTAATAATACTGAGACTTCATTTCTCCCCTCACCCTACCCCCACTCTCCCAAAGAGAAGTTTCGGTCTTTCTGGTTATTTGTTGTTGTGGTGGTGAAGTTATTTTTCTTGACGAGTTGCACCCACTCGCCCTGAACCTGAAGGTCTTTTCCACTGTAGACAGTCCGTGAATACGCAAAAAGGAAGCTTGTTTATCTCAAGAAGGAGCAACTCCAATGACAGCATGATCAGAAGTGACATCACTGTGTGGTTTCATTAATAATATTTAGAGGAGAACAAACTCTTTTCAGTCATTATTTTTTTTGTAGTACCAGGAACCTCCGCATCATATGCCACCCCATCACCAATCACTCACCCTCCCCTGCATGGGTCAAGGATTCCTTCTCATCACCTCGCCCTCTTCTTCATTTCCAGCCCATGGGTATCACGTGGCTCTCCTCATGCTTTGCTGGAGTAAAATGGAAAAAAAATACCCCACAACAAAACAAGCAAGCAACAATAACAAAAGAAAAAAAAAAAAACGGAAAACAAAGCAGAGCCCATTAGCACTATTGACCTGGTAACTTTCTTTTCCCAGAATAAGATCTGAAGAGAATTCAAGAAAACCACAGATACTAGAACTGATGAAGTCTATTTCCTGTGAATTTCTGCGGCTTGCTAGTCAAGTTCAAGATACCGGGTTGCTATTCTTATTCATTATACAATGGAGATACGATCTCTGTAAATGGATGTAGACCTGCTTAGCAGAAAGCCATGATTATTACACATGAGACCTTCAACCCAGCCCTTGTCAAAATCCTGCACAGGGAAGTCTTTTCTACCCAGGCTTCTAGCTGGGTGGCGATGGTGATGAAATTGACTGATTTGAAATAGGTGTACCGTGGAGAAAACTCTTACTTTTGCCCACTCAAGAAACTCATTGTTTCACTCTTCCAGTATGGAATTGGATGCATAGATATGTGTTTTGGTTAATGAGGAGAGTGGATTGAAAACTGATATGTGGAGAAAATGAAGATTCTGTACACTGTTATTATATGCAAATAGTGGGGGGATAAGGTACCAACTTATTACTTATTACTGTTTTACAAAGTCTTGGATTTGTGAGATCTTAAATAATAATACTTAGGTTTATTTCTCACTTTTCTGTGTCAAGAAAGTACTGACATAAAGTACTGTAGTCAACCCTGGGCTATCTTCTGCCACTTGGAATTGGGTAGGTACCCCACAGTAGGAAGCTGAGAAATTATACCATCAGGTCCTATAGCATCACCTTTACAACAAGGGATGCCATCAAATTCTTTTTAGTTTCAAGGTAGGGTCTCGCTCTAGCCCAGGCTGACCTGGAATTCACTATGTAGTCTCAGGCTGGCCTTGAACTCACAGCGATCCTCCTACCTCTGCTTCCGAAGTACTGGGATTAAAGGTGTGAACCCAGCTCAATGCCATTAACTTCTCTAGCCACAGGTGAATCATGTGGCCTCAGTGGGCTTCTGTTTCCTAAAGTCTAAAACTGTTTCTTCCCCTCATTACTGTTGGCTTTTGGAGGTAGATAATTTCTTGTAGTGGGAGACATCTGACACTCCGTAGGGTGTTTAGCAGAATCTCTGACCTGTACCTATTAGAAAATCATATCACCTACCATCAGTGTTACACTCTACAGACATTGCCAGATGTTCACTAAAGAGGGGAGAAGGTGAAACCCCCCTTAATTAAGAACCATGGACTTAAAGAAAAGCATTTATGCCAGGCATGGTGGCGCAAGCCTTTAATCCAGTACTTAGCAGGCAGAGGTAGGAGGAATGCTATGAGTTCAAGGCCAGCCTGAGACTACATAGTGAATTCCAGGTCACCCTGGGCTAGAGTGAAACCCTAACTCTAAAAGCAAAAGATAACAAAAGTTTTAAAAGAAGATTAAAAAAAAAAAGGAAGAAAAAAGAAAACAAAGCATTTAAAGTTCCTAACAGTTTTTTTGCTCTAAAATCCCACAGGCATGGTACCCCAAGGCTCTTGATCCATGACTAATTTGTTGATATGAGACATTTTTGTTCACCTTCAAATCTATTCCAATTAGGATATGGTGAAGAAAGGAAATGAACCATTTTCATGGCTTGTGAGTAGAACTAACTGACAAAAGAGATTTCACCATCCATCAAATTAACATTTAGCCCCAGATATTGATTAAGAATCTATCTTAAGGATCAACAAGAAGAAATAAAATTTTTTGAACATGGGCTGGAGAGATTGCTCTGGCTCAGCCATTCAGGCACTTGCCTGCAAAGACTAACAACCCAGGTTCAATTCCCCCAATACCCACATAAGCCAAATGCACAAAGAGGCACATGCATCTGGACTTTGTTCGCAGTGTCTAGAAATCCTGGTGCACCCATTCTCTCTGCCTGTCTCTCTTCTCTCTATCTCTCAATGCTTGCAAATAAATACATAAATGAAAAATAGTTTTGGTTGGTTGTTTGTTGTTTCAAGGTAGGTTCTCACTCTAGCCCAGGCTGACCTGGGATTCACAATGTAGTTACAGGTTGGCCTTGAACTCACAGTGATCCTCCTACCTCTGCCTCCTGAGTGCTGGGATTAAAGGCTTGTGCTACCATACCCAGTTAACAAAAAAAAAAAAAAAAAAAAAATTATTTGTTTGAGAGACATACAGTGAAAGAAGCAGATAGAGAGAGAGAATGGGTGCACTAGGGCCTCTAGCCACTGCAAACAAACTCTAGATGCATGCACCACCTTGTGCTTTTGGCCTATGTGGGTACTAGGGAATTGAACCTGGGTCCTTATCTTCACAGGCAAGTGCCTTAACCACTAGGCAATCTTTCCATCCCACAAATTATCTATATCTATATCTATATCTATCTATATATATTAAAAATGCAATGAACATTTACTATACTAAATGCTTTGAGCGAGGTATCTCATTTAGTAAGTAGAAGGTGGTAGGGAGTCTAGTTATTAGGTTCAATTTATTGAGGAGGGGATCTAAGATTTAGGAACAAGGAATAACCCGGCCACAAGCACACTGCTGGTGAACTGGAAAGCAAAAATGCAGGCCCATGCACCTCCTGGTAGTGGCTGAGGGTAGGAGGATCACTGTTATTCTCCCATGGCTTCAGGGGGTGTTTTGTCAGATGTTATTTTGAATTTACTTGAGAAGAGGGGAGAGAGAGAGAAAGAGAATGGGCATGCCAGGGCCTCCAGCCACTGCAAACAAACTAGATGCATGCACCACCTTGTGCATCTGGATTCACGTGAGTACTGGGGAATTGAACCTCGGTCCTTAGGCTTTGCAGGCAAGTGCCTTAACCGCTAAGCCATCTTTCCAGCTTTTAACTTTTAATATTAACAGAATCATTCCTTAATTTATGATATCATGAATGACTATAGTCACCATCCTTATTTTTTTTATTTTATTTTTTTACCAGCTAGGAAATTAAATGAAACTGAGGATGTGTTCCTTGCTGAAGGTCACACACACAAGTAGGTGGTAAGGCTGAGCTGTCATCTGAGTCGCCAGTCTTAGCCACCATGCCATGTCATCTTGCAACATGCCGAGCTCCCATTCCATGGCCTATGAGCCAATTTGTTTGGGTTTGACCTATATTCTGTGACAGGTTTCAGAGGGTCAAGATGTTGTCGGTCTCTTTCCTGTGAAGGTGCTGGTGCTATGGGAGTAGAATAACAGTGGCATTCTGGTTGCTATGTGTGGGAGATTTTCTATGTGCCTCCACATAGCCAGAGAGAGTAACCTGCTTTTCTCCCATGTAGTCAAAGGAGGAGGTCTTTGAAATACTCATGGGCAGGCAGGGCTACCCCAGGTCGGACCACAGTCATCCGGGAGCCATCTCGTCACAGTGACCACGCAACCCCTCTGGGCCAGCCACTGGAGATCCAGCCACAAGGAAGCTCAATTCCTGACGAGCTCACCCAGTCAGAGTAGGATAAATCCACACTGAGAGAGAGCAAGGAGGGCTGGAGAGATGGCTTAGCAGTTAAGGCTTTTGTCTGAAAAGCTAAAGGACCCTGGTTCTATTCCCAAGTACCCACATAAAGCCAAATACACAAGGTGGTGCATGTGCCTGGAGTTTGTTTGCAGAGAAGAAAGCTAATGATCTTAACTTAGGCAACACCTGCCTAAGGCAAATGCCTAAGGAAAAGAGACAGTGTGCCAATGTAGTAATCGTCAGCTATCGCAATGGAAGAGACGAAAGCAAGGAAGGGAAGCAAACAGGGCAGTGAGTTCAGAGAAACGTTGCTGTGTGGCTAAAGAAAAGAGACCATAGAAGGGGAGAGAAGATTAGTAAAAGAGCCTCGAGTAGAAATTGGAGAGCCTTGAACTTCACTCCAATAAATTTGATTTTTTTTTTGAATGAGTAGTAAATATCAGATTCACCTGAGTGGCTTTTTTAAAAAATTAATTAATTACTTATTTGCAAGCAGAGAGAGCTAGAGAGAAAAGGAACACAGTGGGTGATCCAGGGCCTCTAGCCCCTGCAAATGAACTCCGGAAGCATGCACCACCTTGTGCATCTGGCTTTATGTAGGTACTGGGGAACTGAACCTGGGTCATTAGGCTTTGCAGACAAATCCTTAATGGCTGAGCCATCTCCTCAGTCCCATCAAAGAGTTTTAAGCAAGAGAATGACAGAATAAGTCCTCTGTAAAGACTATTTTGAGGGAAACAAATGGAGTCAGACCATATCTTTGGGTCTGCATTTTTTTCTTCTTGTAATTTATGGTTTCTCAGATAAACATGATATCCCAACACAGTAAAGTACCCAAAATATGATCCAAATTTTTCTGCCACTCTTTTTCCTTGGTACTAATTGAAAACTCCTACAGGAATCCTCCTGGACTCATCTCCATGAGCAGTGAAGTCTAGAGTTTTCGTTATAGCTTATGCTGTTCTTTTTCATAAAAGATATTTCTTCTTTTAAGGTTTAAAAAAATATTTTATTCATTTGCAAATGAGAAACAGAGGGGGGAGAGAGAAGGGAGAGAGTGAGCTTGCACCAGGGCCTTCAGCTGCTGCAGACCAACTGCAGAATCATATGCCACTTTCTACATCTGGCTTTATGTGGGTGCTGGGGAATCGAACCTGGGTGGTTAGGCTTTGCAGACAAGTGGCTCAACCACTGAGCAATCTCTCCAGCCCTGAATGAAAGACATTTCTTGAGTCTAGAATTGCTTGGCGTTGGTGCAGTTAGTAAGTGCAGGCAACTCCAACAGTGTTAATATGTTATTCCTTCAAAGCAGTGTGGAGACAGGTTTCGTCAAAGCATTAATAAACAAGTTTTTTTTAAAAAAAAAAATATTTTTTTCTATATAGTGAAAACCCAGGAAACTGACAAAAGGGATTGAACTTGCTTTGGTCTCAGCCATGAGCGGAGCCTGGAACTGAGCTCTCTGACTCTCTTGTAACGTCCCACAGAGAAGAAGGGCCACACTGGTGGGACTGAACAGCTGACTGGAAAAGCTGAGTGCTTTGCAAAAGACAACATAAATGCTTAGGTCTTCATGGTCCCATGGGTAGTTCAGTGACAGTATCAGGACAATTTTCCATCCCTAGTAACCTCAAGGGACAACAGGAAGTCTAGGTAACCCAGACACATTAATAAAGCCAGTCCAAGGAAATAAAAACCACCCCATTGCATGAGAAAAGCTCAACAAATTCCTGCTCTGCAAAGCTCTCAACTTGCAGTGAACACCAGACAGGAGACAGAGGTCCCATGGGTACCCTTAGTTCTTTATGGCAACCTAGGTCATGTCAACCATCCATACAATAATATACAGTGCCCAAGCTGGAGAGATTGCTCAGTGGTTAAGGAGATTACCTGCAAAACCTAAGGACCCGGGTTTGATTCCTTAGTACCCACCTGAAACCAGATACACAAGAACGTGCATCTGAGGTTCAGTTGCAGTGCCTAGAGATCCTGGCATGCCCATTCTCTCTTTTTCTATCTGCCTCTCTCAACTAAATAAATAAAGTATGTAAAACATTAAATATATATATATATATATACACAAATATATATATACAAATATATATATATATATATACATATATATATATATATATATATATATATATATATATATATATATACACATAACCCCGAACTATTGTCAATACATGTAGAATTAACACAGCCCCCTTGCGTTGCTAGCTTGAGAAGACCTTTCACTGTGAACCACTCAATTCAGCCACAAGGAACTTTCCCAAACTCTTGCCTAAAGCACAATTCATAGAAAAGCTAGCAAGCTGTTCCATCCACTAACTGTGTAACTATGGCTTATTAATTTGAATTTGGCTCCCCCCCCCATACAACATCACTCCGATTACCAGAATCCCCTAACTATGTGCATGGACATGGGTCCTGACAGCTCAGTCAAAACCAAACCCTCCATCACATTTGGTTGACCCTGGCGTCTCTTATTCAACCCTTATGGTCCTATGAGTGTACAGTCTGCAGTTTCCTTCCCCACATCTTCTCTGTTTCTCCTGAGGTCCTCAGAATCCTTAATTGTCTGACCTAACATGTTCACTCTCTGTGAAGTATATTAATGTTATGCATCATTTTCTAATCAACAAAACCAATGCCCTGCATCAGGAAAGAGGGACTTAGCAATGAGCAGACACACTCATCTCATTGTTCAGCTGCCACTCCGTGGAGCTCAGCGGGGATCGCTTCCTGTCCTACTTCTAACGACTAAGATTCTCAGAACATTAGGTCATTGAAGATGCTCCTCTCCACCCTTCCCATGTCCCTTAGCCAGGTAAGCAATCCTGTCTCTTACCCCTGTTCTTTGCCTGGGGGTGATGGTAGAGTTTAGGGAAATTATGCAGAGAGGCATAAGAGTCTTACATGACTTGAATTGCAATTTGCAATTTGAAATTTGAAAAATTGAATTTTTTAAAAAAATACGTTTATTCATTTATTTGCAAGCAGAGAGAGATAGAGAGAAGAGAGGGGCAGACTGAATGGGTGCACCAGGGCCTCCAGCCACTGCAAATGAACCCCAGATGCATGTGTCACCTTGTGCATCTGGCTGTACATGGGTCCTGGGGAATTGAACCCTGGTTGTTAGGTTTTACAGGCAGGTGCCTTAACTGCTGAGCCATCCCTCCAGCCCCTAGAATTGCAAGTTTTGTGTTTTAAGAAGCTCATATTAATAGAAGTCATGTGGATAAACCATGGTTATCATTTTATACAGAACCAGCTAAGGTAGCAAGACTCCCTGGCTCTGAAGAAAAACTCTATCAGTGCTCACATGAAAGAGTCGTGAACAAGGTCGGTTTCCTGAGCTTGGATCTCCTCACTTGAGAAAAGAACACTAGACGATGAAGCTTTGAGTCTACAGTCATCATTACTTCTATCCCTATGTTATACTGTTGTTTTCATTATTATTATTATTATTATTATTATTATTATTATTATTATTATTGGGCTTCCTTGAAAAACCAATGAAAGTTATGGAGAAAATGAAAATGTTTCAGAAACCTAAGAACCCAAGGGATTCATAGACATTGTCTTCTCACCTTGATCCCTATTCCTCACTCCCGAAGCCATCTTCCCTATTCTTCTGTGAGGAGGAACAATTATTGTTTTTGGAGGGGAGGGGTTCAAGGTAGGGTCTCACTCTAGCCCAGGCTGACCTGGAATTCACTCTGTAGTCTCAGGCTGGCCTCAAACTCACAGTGGTCTTTCTACCCCAGCCTCCTGAGTGCTGGGGTTAAAGGTGTGTGCCACCACACCTGGCTTCTTATTATTTTTATTACTCAATACAACCTTACTTAGGATTCAATATAGTTTGAGAAAAGATAAAAGCCACCTCCAGTACCTAACACAAATGGGAGGGAATCAGGGACTTGAGCCATGTGGCAATGGACTGTGGCTATGTTTATTGGCAGGTGATTTGAGTAGGAAGTATTTAATTTTTTTAGCTATATCAATAATACCAGCCAAATGCCACCTGGATTTCTCATGACTGGATTTTCTGCCTTTTGACTCATCTCAGAAAAAAACAATCTGGCATAATTTGAGTATGGTACAACTGTACTCCAAACTCTGGCTGCCTAGTATAAACTAATCCAAAACATCTGTCCTCCATGGTGTGCCTTAAGTATCTCAAAGAGAATGCAGAATAATGGAAAGTGGGAAATCTTTATGTGCCTAGTTCTTCAAAACCTAGTTTCTCTCTCTCTCTCTGCCTCTCTCTCTTTATCTCCCTCTCTCTCTCTCTCTCTCTCTCTCTCTCTCCTTTTTTCAAGGTAGGCTGACCTGGAATTCACTCTGTAGTTTCAGGCTGGCCTTAAACTCACAGTGATCCTCCTACCTTTGCCTCCTGAGTGCTGGGATTAAAGGTGTGCACCACCATGCCCAGCTAAAACCTGGTCTCTCTAACAGACATTAAGAAACTTTTTTTTTTTTTTTGGTTTTTCCAAGGTAGGGTAGGGTCTCACTCTAGCCCAGGCTGACCTGGAATTCACTATGTAGTCTCAGGGTGGCCTTGAACTCACGGTGATCCTCCTACCTCTGCTTCCTGAGTGCTGGGATTAAAGGCATGCACCATCATGCCTGACTATAAATTTGTGTTTTATAATGAATCCTAAGTGTATGTTAAACTAAATAACTGTTAGCTTGGTGGTATGGTGGGGCATACCTTTAATCCCAACACTTGGGGAGCAGAGTTAAGAAGAGGGTGCCTGTGAGTTTGAGGATAGCCTGAGATGATATAGTGAATTCCAGGTCAGCCTGGACTAGAGCAAGACCCTATCTCCAAAAACCAAATAGATAAATAAATAACTGTGTGTAGTCCTTCTCTAATACCCACCTGGCTGAGAGAAATCTAGTCAATTAATAGTACTTGAGATCTAAATTCACAGTGTACAGAAGTTATGGCTGACTGGTGCATAAGATGCTCCCAACCAGCGAGTCTCCCAGAATTCACATGTCTGTGTACTCATGCTCCTTACACACTAACACTAGGCTTGGACATGTGATGTGATGTACTTTGGTCAACAACAGGACCTTTTCCAGTCTAAAATGAACAGAACCTTAGTAACAGCTCACATTAAGTACCCTGTGGAATGTTCTACCTTAGAAAGCAGTTATGTAAAAGAGATTCGGGCTGATTGCTGAGAGAGAGTCCTTGGAAGATGAGAAATTATCTTGGAATCCCCCCAACAGAACTTCCATCCACATGTGATCCCAAGAGCGACCTCAGATACTGCATACGGAATAGAAAACCACCCAGCTGAACCTGGCTAACACACCCGATCATGAGTAAGAATAAACTACTGTTTTAAATATCTAAGGAAAGGAATAGAAAGCTGAAAAATTAGATCATATAAAGTGTGCACACCATGCATACATACATATATCACACTAATATAATGCATACAGATGCTGACGTGAGCTCTTGCTGCTCTTGTAATTCTTCCCATTGAGTCCAAACACTAATGCACCTAAGCTGGAAACAAAGACTGTCAAGTGTAAATTATGTTTGAGTTAACATCTCTTGTTCCAAAAGTTTTTTTTTTTTCAACTTTTTCTGTGGGTGAATGTGTTCTTTTTTGTTTGTTTTTTGATCTAGGGTCTCGCTCTAGCCCAGGGTGACCTGGAACTCACTATGTACTCTCGGTGGTCTCAAACTCACAAGAATCCTCCTACCTTGGCCTCCCGAGAGCTGTGATTAAAGGCATGTGCCACCACACCTGGAAGATATGTTCATTTTTGTGTGTATGCACTTGTGTGTGGGGTAGGTGAGGGAGAGAGAGACTGTGTGTATGTGTGTGTGTGTGTGTGCATGCCATGACACACATGTAGAGGTCAAAGGCCAACTTTCAGGATGGCCCTTGCCTGTCCACTTCAATTGAGACAGGTTTTCTTGCTTTGAATTCTTGCTGTGCCTTTTTTTTTTTTTTTTTCTGTGCTTATCACAAGTTTCTGGAAAATGTGCCTGTCTCCACCTCTCATCTCCTGGTCTACATCAGGGTACTAGGATTCCAGAAGCACACCATGGTTTCCACCCTTTTGTGTGCAGTCTGAGGGCGGAACTTGGGTCCTCCAGCTTGAGCGGTACTTTATCCACTGAATCATCTCCCCAGCCCCAAAGAGATTTTTCTAAAGTCTTGTAGTGAAAAGTAAATAAAAGTATCAATTACGACTTTTAAAATGCAAAGTATTGGGCTGGAGAAATGGCTCAGCAGTTAAGAGGCTTGCCTACAAAGCCTAATGACCAGGGTTCAATTCCCCAGTACCACCTACAGAAAACCAGAGGCACAAGGTGGCAAATGGATCTGGAGTTTGTTTGCAGTGGCTGGAGGGAGGCCCTGGTGTGCCTGTGTGGAGACATGGTTCTTTGACAAAGAACAAAGATATACTATTGTCCCCTTTCATATATATTTTTTCATTTATACATATATATGTGTGTGTGTGTGTGTGTGTGTGTGTGTGTGTGTGTGTGTGTAAAACATTTATTTTATTTTATTTATTTGATAGAAGAGACAGAGAAAGAGGGAGACAGAAAAAGAGAGAGAATGGACACACCAGGGCCACCTGCATGTGCCACTTTTTGCCTCTGGCTTTACGTGTGTACTGGGGCATAAAACGTGGGTCCTTAGGCTTCACAGGCAGGTGCCTTAACCGCTAAGCCATCTCTCTAGCCCCATTTTATTTTATTTTATTTTTATTCACTATGTAGTCTTAAGGTGGCCTCGAATTCACAGTGATCCTCCTACCTCTGCCTCCCCAGTGCTGGGATTAAAATCATGCACCACCATGCCGGGCTCCCATTTTATTTTTTGTGTCGTTTTTCAAGGTGTGGTCTCACTCTAGCTCAGGCTGACCTGGAATTCACTATGTAGTCTCAGGGTGGCCTCAAACTCATGGTGATCCTCCTATATCTGCCTCCCAAGTGCTGGGCTTAAAGGTGTGCACTACCACACCCTGCTGTTTTTTAATTATGGGCAATTTAGTTAACTAAGGTGCTATTTATTCATTTGTTAAATGAAAAATACCATTTGAATTTTTAAAAATATTTGAAAACATTCTTCTTTAAATTTATTTATTTGATAGAGAGGGAGGCAGATTAGAGAGAGAGAGAGGGAGAATGAGCATGCCAGGGTCTGCAGCCACTTCAAACAAACTCCAAATATATGTGCCACTTTATGCACCTGGCTTTACCTGGGTACCGGGGAATCAAACCCTGGGCTGTTGAGTCTTTCAGGCTAGACAAGCAAGCAAGTGCCCTTAACCACTGAGCCATTTCTCTAGTCCCTATTTTCTTCCCACTTGACCTCGAATTCACCCTGTAGTCTCAGGCTGAACTCACAGCGATGCAATTACCTCTGCCTCCCTAGTGCTGGGATTAAAAGTGTGCATCACCACACTGAAGCCAAGAGAGAAAGAAGAGAGACAGAAAAAGAATGGGTGTGCTGGGGCCTCCAACCACTGCAAATAGACTCCAGATGTATGGGCCATTGTGCTGTCTGGCTTTTCATGGGTATTAAGGAATCAAACCTGGGTCATTCGGCTTTATAAGAAAGTGCTTTAACTGCTAAGCCAACTCTCCAGCCCTCCTCCATCTTTTGAAGATAAAATAGTTATGGCAAGTTTTAATCTCATCCCAGACAAGACTTAAATATACTTAAATATACCTGTTAATATTAACTCTGAATGTTATATGGATTTAAGGTAACATAATTTTTTTTTTTGGTTTGTTTTTGTTTTTGGAGTAGGGTCTGTCTCTAGCCCAGGCTGACCTGGAATTCACTACATAGTTTCAGGGTGGCCTTAAACTTACTGAGATCCTCCTATCTCTGCCTCCTGAATGCTGGGATTAAAGGCATGCTCCACCACGCCCAGCTAAGGTCCCATAAATTGAATCAACTAAGCTTCCTGTGGAGGAAAGAAACTGCCATCCATCTCAATGTTGGCAGAAGCCAAGGGGCAGAGGAAAGAACAAGTAAAGACCTAAGCGCCTGCGTGAGCGGAAAACAGTACTCTCTCTCAGGGCAGGTCCTAGCAGGCACTGCTGCTTACAGTTCGTGACAACCATCCTCCTTGGTACTTAGAAAGCATACATTTCTGGGGCTGGAGAGATGGCTTAGCATTTAAGGTGCTTGTCTGCAAAGCCTGATGATCCAGGTTCAAGTCCTCAGTACCCATGTAAGCCAGATACACAAAGTGGTGCATGTATCTGGAGTTTGTTTGCAGCACCTGGAGTTCCTGGCACACCCATTCTCACTGTCTCACTCTCTCTCTCTCTGCTTTCAAATTAATATTTTTTTAAAAAAATAACCAGACACTTCTGAGTCATCCGTGAGTATTTCATGAATGGATAGCAGCTCTTCCCTCACCAGATGTGTGTCCTGGGCTGGCATGACCTTTTCTTTGTCCTGTCTTCATCCATAAAATGGGATTTTGGTTGCACATGCCTTGAGGAGTTACTTGAAGACCAGAAGGATTAACCCATGAACAGAAACTGAGTGCATGGTAAGTACCTGCTAGGGTGGTGTGTGGTGGTGAATATATTTAATAGTTGAGACTGAGTATGAGAGACATTGTATGATTTATTTTTTAAAAAAAAACCTTTATTTTATTTATTTATTTGCTATCAGAGAGAGAGGAGAGAGAGAGAGAGAGAGAACAGGTGCGCCAGGGCCTCCAGCCACTGAAAAGGGACTCCAGATGGATGCACCACATTGTACATCTGGCTTATGTGTGTACTGGGGAATTGAACCTGGGTCCTTTGGCTTAGCAAGCAAGCAACTTAATTGCTAAACCATCTCTCCAGCCCCATTGTATGATTTATGTGTGTCGTAATTCACCACGCAAGATGTGGTTGATTTCCACGCTTTAGACCTGAAAGGACTGGGGACTGAGGCCAATGACAACAAAAACCCCTTTCTTTCCAGCATGACAGCGGATTGACACAGACACAAATACACACCAAAGCCTAATCCCAGTATCCAAAACAACGGATGGCTATCACCTTATGCAGGGCCACAAAGAATGGCACCACTGTGCAGGCAAAAGAGAAGATTCCAGAAGAGCCACGTTAGAATGCAAAGGTAGGAATGCCATCTAAGAGACCTCGCTGGATTTCTGCACCAGTCTGCTTTCCTCATATAGCGCCGGAAGCCCCTTTGCCGGTAACCTGGCCAAAAGCTGTTGGATCCAAGATGGCTGCCAGGGAGTGACCAGGTAAAAACCTCTAAGTCCATCAGTGATGTCATCTACAGGCTAAATGGCACCCAGTCATCTAACCCCCATGCCACAACAGCTAATGGTTGCCATGCAGTTTCAACAACTAGAAAAATCCACAAGGGCTGGAGATTGCTGGTTAAGGAACTTGCCTGAAAGCCCAAAGACCCAAGTTCAAATCCTCAGTACCCAGTTCGTTTGCAGCAGCTAGAGGCATGGCTGTATATTCACTCTGTCTCTCTTCTCTCTATCTCTCTGTGCTTGAAATTAATTAATCAAAATTTAGAAGTTGGAGATATGGCTTAGCAGTTAAGGCACCTGTCTGCAAAGCCTATTAACCCAAGTTTGAGTCCCCATTACCCACATAAAGCCAGATGAGCACCTGGAGGCCCTGGCATACCCATTCTCTATGTCTCTCTCTTCTTTCTATCTCTCTATGCTTGCAAATAAATTAATTAATTAAAATTTAGGGGCTGGAGAGATGGTTTGGCAGTGAAGGCCCTTGCTGGTAAAGGCTAATGACCCAGGTTTCATTCCCTAGTACCCACATAAAGCTGGATGCACAAGGTAGCACACGCATCTGGAGTCCATTTGCAATGGCAAGAGGCCCTAGCCCCCCTCTCTCTTCCTCACTCAAATAAATAAATTATTATTATTATTATTATTATTATTATTATTATTATCATTTTGGTTTTTCAAGGTAGGGCCTCACTTCCATCCAGGCTGATCTGGAATTCACTATGTAGTCTCAGGGTGGCCTCGAACTCACAGCAATCATCCTACCTCTGCCTCCCAAGTTCTGGGATTAAAGGCATGCGCCACCACGCTCGGCAAATCAAGTATTTATAAAAAATTAAAATTAAAAAATTCTAGTAGAAAGATCCATGAAGGAAAGAAAATAGGTGGCATTCTAATTCCTGAAACCTCTTTACCCATTCCTGGGTAGAGGAATGAATACCCATCTGTCCCCTTTATTAGACTACCTCGCAGACCTCGCTTCTTTGGATCTGTTCCGTAGTCTTCAGACCTCCATGAATAGAACATTGATTTGTGAGTTTAGCTTCTACTTGTGCCATTCTTGGACCAAGAATAAATATTTCCATTGCTCAATGGATATTCAGTCTTATCATTCACTCCACAATTCCAAGAGGGAAAAGGGGACCAAGTTTGGAGAATACAAACTGGTAACAATTGCAAATAAATAGTTTAAAACAGAAAGGCCTGAAGAGATGGCTCAGTGGTTAAGGCATTTACTTTCAGAGCCTAACGACCCCAGTACCCATGTAAATGCAGATACACAAATTGGTACATGCATCAGGAGTCCATTTACAGTGGCTGGAGGCCCTGTAGCACTCATTCTCTCTGTCTTTCTTTTATCTCTCTCTGCTTACAAATAAATAAATAAAAATAAAAATAATTTTTAAAAAGGAAACAGGAACCTTGCATATAAGCATATAAGCAATGTCTCTGGAAGCAAGAGAACATTCCTGTCGCATAATCAAGGCCACAAACATAGGGTGATTACCCCACATACCAACACTACAAATAAAATTAAAAAGAAATAAAATTCTTAAATTAAAGAAGAATCCTTCCAAGTGATTTACATACAAAAGCATGGAAGATATTATAGGAACCATTTGCTGTTCATCAATAACAATAAATCAATAAGTAATAGAGAAAAAAAATCATTACTCTATCACCATTACTCCCTTCAGACCTCAGTTATTTAGCTAAGTAGGGCAGAGGCTGAGGAGTCCTTAAGGTAGCTGGGAAAATATTAAAGAAAAAATTTTTTTGCAAAAATAATTTCACAAGCCCTTCTGTTTTCCAACAAGGGTCATATGTGTCCCAGGAGCCTTGCAGCTGGGGCCCGAACAGAACAAACTATTAGGTTTACAGCTCCCAGAAAATAGTTTCACACAACTCTGATTGCACGGGGCCCTCTGAGGTCTTGCTGCAGGTTAGGTTTGGGTGCATGGTGATTTTATATTTTCTGTTCAAGTTTTTATTAGTTTTCTATAGATTCAGAAGCATGGGGGTCAAGGAGGAGGAAACACATAAGAAGATGAAATAGAGTCAAGTTAGTAACAGGAGTTCATTATTTTGTATTTATTTGCTTATTTATTCATGTGAGAGAGATAGAGAGAGAAAGAGAGAATGGGCATGCCAGGGCCTTTGGCCACTACAAACAAGCTCCAGATACATGTGCCACCTTGTACAGTTGTCCTTACGTGGGTACTGGGGAGTCAAACTCAGGTCCCCAGGCTTTGCAGACAAGAGCCTTAGCTGCTGAGCCATTTCTCGAGCCCATGACAGCAGTTTAGAGAAACAAGATGTTGCTCAATCTGCAGGAGATTGGTGCCAGGGTCTGTGCAGCGAGCAAGGCCAGGAATGGGGCTAGAATTAGTGCCAAAGCCCCAGGTCTCTCAACTGGTGCTCCCTGCTTCGTACATAAGGACAGACTTTGCCATGCATTGCTTCATGCTCATGTGAAGAATATAGAAAAAAGTCCACCTGAAGATCAAGGTAATTCTGAATTTATTTTATTTTTTATTAGTTATGTATATAGTGTGTATACAACCATGAGGGTACCATCATTAGCCAGTTACCTGTTGTCCCCCCATGAGGATTGTGGGTGTTGCATTGTGGGGGTGGCCATCAGTTCTGGGGGAGATTAGTCTTTTTGTAATATTTTATTTTTATTTATTTATTTGAGAGAGATAGAGAGAGAGAAAATGGGTGCTCCAGGGCCTCCAGTCACTGCAGAGAAACTCTAGATGCATGCGCTCCCTTGTTCATCTGGCTTACGTGGGTCCTGGGGAGTCAAAACTGGGTCCTTTGGATTTGCAGGCAAGCACCTTAACAGCTAAGCCATCTTTAAAAAATCATTTTTATTTACTCATTTTAGAGATACAGAGAGAGAGAGAGAGTGCACCAGGACCTTCTGCCACTCCAAACAAACTCCAGACACATGTACCACTCTGTGCATCTGGCTTACGTGGGTCCTGGGGAAGCAAGCCGGGAGTGTTCGGCTTTGCATGGAAGTGCCTTTATCCACTGAGTCATCTTTCCAGACCCCTGAGTCTATTTTAGCCCCTAATTAAGAGCATTGACTCAGAAGGCAGACTATCTGGGTGTGAGGCTGGATTCTCCACTTTCTAGCTACGCAACTTGGAGCCTCGGTGTCTTTGTTCCTCATTGTGACGAGGAGAGAATGATACAATGTGCCCCATGTGTCTACATGTACACAGACCTCATTCAATAATAGATGGGAACCAAAGAGAACATTATAACACACGAGATTTTCTATATTTACGTCAAGCACATGCGTACACATATATTTTGAGAAGTACCAAGCATATAGTCAATGGCCTAGTTCAAGATGAACTGGTTATCTTTTTTAGAAGGCTTCCTTTTTCTGTCCCACCCAGATCCCAAGCTGCCTGTGAGGTGCAGATGGAGCTACTTGCCTTTCTGCTTCTCCAGTTTCCATCCCAAGGGCATTCCCTGTCACTACTTGTCTCCAGCTTAGCGCCTGTTTCCAGGAAGCACTCCTTTGCCCTCTCTGCCCATCCCTTTCTTTGACTTCCAGCTGATCTAAGCCAAGCTGAGCAGTCTCTGTTCTATGAACAGGCCACACATAGCTGTCTTCCATGTTCCTTGGTGGGAGGCTGTTTGTCCATCACATGATACAGCATCAGGCACGTGGGCAGCAGCAACAACTGCTCCTCGTATGCAGAAAAGTCTTCCCTTTTCTTCTTCTACTCAGAATCACCCACTCTTGTCTTTCCAGAAAATTCCACCTGCATGGAATCCCTTCTGCACTGGATGTTTCAATCCTCCCTCTCCTTTTCCCTTTCTTGGGATTGCTGTCACTTCTTTTCTTACTCTGACAGATTTTTTTGCTACAGTGTATGATAGCTATTCACCTGTGCTGTCTCTTCACTGATGTAAACCTTGAGCTTTTAAATATTTTTATTTAGGGATGGAGGGATTGCTTAGAGGCTAAGGCGCTTGCCTGCAAAGCCAAAGGACCCAGGTTTGATTCCCTAGGATCCACGTAAGCCTGATGCACAAGGTGGCACATTTGTCTGGTGTTCCTTTGCAGTGGCTGGAGGTCCTGGCACACCTATCTCTCTCTCTTTCTCTTCCCCCCTTCTCTCTGTCAAATAACTAAATGAAATAAAATACATTAAACATTTTTATTTATTTATTTGCAAGCAGAGAGAGATAGGGGAGAGAGGGAAAGAGAGAATGGGTGCATCAGGGCCTCCAGCTGCTGCAAGCAGACACCAGATATATGCACCACTTTGTGCATTCGGCTTTCTGTGGGTACTGGGGAATCAAACCTTGGTCGTTAGACCTTGCAGACAAGTGCCTTAACCACTGAGCTGTCTTTATAGCTCCAAACCTTGAGTTTTTGAGCACATGGCAACTTTTTTTTAACCTCTGTTTACCTATCAAAGAGTAGGTGCTAAATCCACATTCAAAGACAACACTAAGCTCCATCATGTCTTAATATGTATCTGCATATGACAGAGCCCATCCCTGCCAAATGTAGGGAATGCTAAAATCTCAGATTAACTCAGAGGTTCCCTTAGTGAGAGCTTCAAGGTTTAGAGATTTTAAAACTCATTTGTTTCTATGTAAAGCTCAGCTCTTGTTAAAAGCTTAATAACCAGGGCTGGAGAGATGACTCAGCAACTAAAGCTTTTGCCTGCAAAGCCTAAAGAGCTGAGTTCAATACCTCAGTGCTCACATAAAGCCAGATGCACAAAGTGACGTGTGGCTAGAGGCCATGGTGCACCTATTCTCTCCCTCAGCTGGAGTGGTGGCGCACACCTTTAATCCCAGCACTAGGGAGGCAGAGGTAGGAGGATCGCTGTGATTTCCAGGCCAGCCTGAGACTACATAATGAATTCCAGGTCAGACTGGGTTACAGCGAGACCCTACCTCAAAATATATATATATATACCAACAAATGATGTTTGGACTCTTTTAGGCACAATGCTGTGTTTTACCAAGATAATTTAGTGAGTGTGCATGACAGAGCTAGGGCAGTGTCTTTGCCATCCACTGCTTGGGCAACCTTAGACAACTGATTCCCCCTTGACATTCAAGTTCCCTCACCTGCGAAGTGGGAGTGACAGCTCCAGCTTTGTGGTTGTGAAATGATTGAGGCCAGATGAGTCAATGCCCAAAATGTGTTGGAAACTGAACTTAACCATAGGAAAATCTCAGTGAACATTAGTCATTGCTGTCATTGTTAAAATTACTGTGCCAGGGGCTAAAGAGATGGTTCCAAGGTTAAGGCAATTGCATGCAAAGCCTGATGACCCAGGTTCAATTTCCCAGTACCCACGTAAAGCCAGGCGCACAATGTAGCACATGTTCCTGGAGGCCCTGACACCATTCTCTCTCTCTCTCTCTCTCTCTCTTTCTTTCCTTGCAAATAAATGAACACAATATTGTTTAAAAAGGGATTTATGTGCCAACTGTGGAATACATGAATGAAATCCTAGTACTTGGGAGATTGAGGCAGGATGATCTCAAGTTCCACACCGGGCTGGGGCTACATAGCAACATCCTGTCTCCAAACAGCAACAAAACTTACCATGTTGGAGGCTAGGGTGATGGCTCTGCAGTTAAGGCACTTGCCTGCAAAACCCCAGAACTGACTTTAATTCCCTGGTACCCATGTAATGCCAGAATCACCAAGTGGCACATGCATCAGGGGTTCATTTGCAGTGGCAAGAGGCCCTGACACACCCATTCTCTCTCTCTCTCTCTCTCTCCATGCTTGCAAATAAATAAATAAAAATATTTTTAATTACTATTTTATTATTGTTTTAGGAAAATGTTTTCCAGAAATACATATCACTATGAGGGAGCCGTCACCTCATTGTCAGTATTTCAAGGATAGGTTAGCTAGATGAAGACACAACAATATTCACAATTCCAGACTCCAATCCCAGGAAACACACCACCTTCCATTAATACTTATGATCTTTTGTTCCCTGGAGCCTGGAGATTTTTCACATGCTTTGTCATCCTGGCCAACTTTGCAAGCTTAAACAAACATGCTGTACAATGCAACATTCTACAAGCTTGAGTGAAGGATGTTTTGTCTTATTTTTTTTTTTAATATCTCAGAGGTTTGATATTGTGCAATCCGTCAGGTATAGAATTTCAGCTGAGAGTGGGTATGTTTTCTGAACGCAGCCTTCCATGCAGACAGTAGTAAATCAATGTGTCACCAGCTTAGAGATCCTGGCAGAAAACTGTGAAAATTACATACCTGTAATTTGGTTTTCTCATTACAGGGACCTTGACCAGTCTGGGTTCTGTTGGGTAAGGTCATCGGTACATAACGGAGAGCGGCTGGACTAGAGGTTCTGATGCCAAAAACTCCATAGGCCCTCCCTTTCCTCTGGCCCCCTAACACTCCCCCCAACAGGAAATTACACCCAAACCACAGAAAATACTGCAAATGCTCATTTCCAAAGAGATATAATTAAGTTGATCAGCTTAAATAAAAAGGTTGTGACCCAATTCTTTGTGTAAATAAGTCAAGCATTATAATCTACTTTGCTTGTCTCCTAGAGTGTTCCTCCACCGGAAGGTTACAGAGAAATCTAGATTCCACAGGATTCATTTAGAGCAACCTTGAAGAAAACTTTTCACACAAAAACTTGAAAATAACACTCTGAAAATCGGCTTTTAAACTTGGATTCCCAAACCAGGGTAAAGAAGAGGAGATATTCTGCCTGTATTTGACCAGGAATATACAATGGCTTTGAAATTCTTACAGAAGATAAACTCATTCTGGGTGAGGTAGAACGAAGGCAGATGGATAGAAATTTATAGAGAGGGGCTGGAGAGATGGCTTGCCAGTTAAGGCACTTGCCTGCAAAGTCAAAGGACCCAGGTTTGATTCCCCAGTACCCAAGTAAAGCCAGATGTACAAGGTGGTGTGTGTTTGTGGAGTTTTCAGTGGCTGGAGGCCCTTGTGTGCCCATTCTCTCTCTCTTTCTCTGTATCTGCATCTTCCTCTCTCTTTCAAATAAATAAAATATTTTAAAAAACGAATTTGTAGAGAGAATCTTATAGTCCACACACATTTACTACATAACAGAAATATCATTATATATTAGCAATTGGCACTCTAGTCTTAGATATTCACTTATAGATATACACTGACAAGCACCTAAGAAAAACATGAGCATTATAGGTAATTGAGTATGAGTGAAATGCTATTTTATATGGAGTGACCTCTCCTCTTGCCATTCAAATTTTCAATAAAACAACTAATTCATTGGGCTGGAGAGACTGTTCTGTGGTTAAGGTCTGCAAACCTGAGTTCAATTCCCTAGTACCCACCTAGAGCCAGATACACAAAGTGGCACATGCAACTGGAGTTTGTTTGCAGGGGCTAGAGGCCCTGGTATGCCCATACTGGCTCACTTATGCTCTCGCTCTCGCTCTCTCTCTCTCCTTGGAAATAAAAAAAAAAAAAGTTTGGAATTTTGTGCGTGGTTAGTGTCAAGGTTCAAAGCCAGGCTCCTATGAATGTACAGAGCATATATACTATCAACAAGTTCCAGCCCCAGCCCTGAATTTGATCTCAAAGACCATGCAAAACTACTGCAGGCTGATGTGATCACATTTAAGGGCCCAATGAGACTTGTCAAGGGTCTCTAGGCAACTGTTTATTTTGCACAGTTTAAGCATCTGCCTGTCCAAACATCACCCTCCTAGCCTGAGGACCCACGCCTGCTTTGAGCACCACCTCCCTTGTGAAATGTTACCTGAGAGCACCAAGCCAGCCTTTGATCCCTGCAAGATTTGCTTCTGCTCCACTATTACTTAACTCCTCTAGCATTTTCTTCCAATGAAGCACTCATGGAGTGTCATTTGGTATACAAATCATTCGGTCTAGATAATCATAGGCTACATGACACAGACGTATATAGCGAGTAAAGCAGAAGAGGCAAAGGAGACGGCTCTTTGGATGGAATACATGTAGTAATAATCTTTACTTTTATTAAAACGGGGTGGGGGTAAAAATAAGTTATTCATCATAATCTAAAGGATGGCACAAAGCAGTGCAAGAGAGGTGTGTGAGTAAACACAGTATATGTTAGGGAAGGGTCGAGGAAGAGCACTTTCTTTTCTTTCTTTCTTTTTTTTTCTTTTCTTTTCTTTTTTTTTTTTTTTTTTCTTTCTTTTGGTTTTTCAAGGTAGGGTCACTCTAGTCCAGGCTGACCTGGATTCACTATAAAGACTCAGGCTGGCCTTGAACTCATGGTGATCCTCCTACCTCTGCCCCCCGAGTGCTGGGATTAAAGGTGTGCACCACCGCAATGGGCCCATTTACTTTTATAGTTCTTATTTTTATTTTTATTAGAGAGAGAGAAAGAGGCAGATAGAGAGAGAGAGAATGGGTATACCAGGGCCTCTAGCCACTGAAAATGAACTCCACACATATATGCCACCTTGTGCATCTGGCTTACATGGGTACTGAGGAATCAAACCTAGGTCCTTAGGCTTTGCAGGCAAGTGCCTTAACCGCTAAGCCATCTCTTCTGCCCCCATTTACTTTTTTATGAGAGTCATCACTACTTGGTCCCAAGTGCATGATGACATGCAGACTTGGTAGTACAGTGGACCAGAACTAGCAGTTAAAAGAGTGAAGCAAACCTGGAGGTATTCATATATGAATTCCAGATGCATGTGCCACTTTTGTGCATCTGGCTTAAGTGGGTACTGGGGAATTGAACTTGGGCTGGTAGGCTTGGGAGGACAAGTGCCTTAACTTCTGAGCCATCTCTCCAGCCCTTGAGGTAGGTAGTTTTTCTGGTTCACTCATATTCTTTGAGCCCTCTAGGCTATTTTACAAACAGTTTAGTCATTCTAAATAAACTCCAAAGCCTGAACACCTAATATAAAGAAAGAAACCAGAGGCATCCTTTGACCTCAGGAATATGCTTGTCGTATGGAAAATTATCAACTTGTAAGTAGGTTTTAAGGTATGGATTCTCAAAGGTGTATCCTCATTTTGTTTGATCAACATCTTAATATGAAGGCTTAAATATGACTTCAGTTTTTTTTTTTTTGTTTTAGTTTACTGAGGTAGGGTCTAACTGTAGCCCAGGCTGACCTGGATTTCACTATGTAGTCAGCTCCTACCTCTGCCTCCCAAATACTAGGACTAAAGGCATGTTCCATCATGCCTAGTCAAATATTTTTAAAAGCACTCATTTAAAAGAAATGCATGCTGAGTGTGGTGGCATACACCTTTAGTTCTAGCACTTGGGAGGCTTGGGTAGGAGGATTGCCATGATGAGTTCAAGGCTAGTCTGAGACTAAATAGTGAATTCCAGATCAGCCTGTGAGGGCCTATCTTGAAAAATCAAAAAAAAAAAAAAAAAAAAAAAAAAAAGAAAAAAGAAAAAGAAAGAAAAGAAATGCAACGTATATAAGTGGCAGTTTACACCACTGGAAATCTCCAATGAGCAAACAAGTAATGTCACCCACTATCCATGTAATAAATACATGCACGTTTTGCCGTAAAGGACATGTATGCTAATGCTACTGCCTGTTATACATGTTGGAGTACCATGTCAGATTCTGTTTGCATAATGCATCCTACTGCGAACAGTCAGAAGACGTCTTCCTTAATGTGCAACATCTCAGGAAGCAGAAGCCAGTCCTGGCCCACTGAATTACATGTGTCTGGTGTCTCAGAGGCCAGGAAAGGCCAGTTGGTATTGTCTCATAGTACAGAGTCCAAGACACAGTGGCTTTTTTTCTTTTTTTTGTTTTCTGAGTTAGGGTCTCACTCTAGCCCAGGCTGACCTGGAATTCACTGTGTAGTCTCAGGGTGGCCTCGAACTCATGGTGATCCTCCTACCTCTGCCTCCCAAGTGCTGGGATTAAAGGCATGCGCCCACCATGCCTGATGACTTTTAAGATGTGCTCTGATTTTATTTATTAAAAAAATTTTTTTTTTATTTATTTGAGAATGACAGACAGAGAGAGAGAGAGAGAATGGGTGTGCCAGGGCCTCTAGCCACTGAAAATGAACTCCAGACGCGTGCGCCCCCTTGTGCATCTGGCTAACGTGGGTCCTGGGGAATTGAGCCTTGAACCAGGGTCCTTAGGCTTCACAGGCAAGCGCTTAACCACTAAGCCATCTCTCCAGCCCTCTGATTTTATTTTTCACGAAAAGAGGAAAACATTCCTGAAGAAGATGTGGCAGCCAACAATCCAGAGATCTTAACTATTTTAAGCAGTGATTCTTATTTATTTATTTGCAAGGAGAGAAAGAGAGAAAAAGACAGAGAGAGAGAGAGAGAGGATGGGTGTACCAGACCCTCCAGCTGCTGTGAACTCCACATGTCTGCACCTTTCAGTGCATCTAACATTATGTGGATAATGGGGAATCATCCCTGGGTTGTTAGGCTTTGCAGGCAAGTGCCTTAACCATTGAGCCATCTCTCCAGCCCAGTAAATCTTTTTTTTAATTATTTATTTGAGAGAGGGAGCAAGAGAGCAAGAGTGAGCGAGCGAGAGATAGAGAGAGAGAGTATGGGCACACAACAGGGCTTTGTCCCTCTGAAAATGAGCTGTAGATGAATAAGCCATTTTGTACATCTGGCTTTACTTGAGTCCTAGGGAATTCAATCCAGATCATCAGACTTTGCAAGCAAGAGTCTTTGACTACTGAACCATCTCTCCATCTATGAAGTAGTAAATCTTTAAATGAATGGAATACAGTGCTTAAGAGCTCAAACTTTTAACTTGGATAATCCAGGTTTGAATTCTGGAGTATTCTGGGTTCTGTAAGAAGGCTATTCTCTCTCTCTCTCTCTCTCTCTCTCTCAATCTCTTTCTCTCTGAAATAAAATAATAAATTTAAAAATTTATTTAAAAAAATTTGGAAATGGAGAGATGGCTTAACAGTTAAGGTGTTTAATGTCTGCAAAGCCAGGAGACCCAGATTCAATTCCCCATGACCCACGTAAGCCAGATGCACAAGGTAGCATATGTGTCTGGAGTTCATTTAAAGTGGCTGAAGGCTCTGGTGCACCCATTCTATCCCCCGCCCTCTGAAATAAATAAAATAAAATTCAAAAATTTATTTTAGGAAAAAAGAAGGCTATGGTAAAGAGTTAAGTAAGGGACCAAGTGTAAGGTCAGAGGGTTGGAATATGGTAAGTTCTTGATAAATTTGCTATGGTCATTGAGAGTCCAGGCAAAGTCTAGGCTATAGACTGATATAGCGTAAGATAGTTTGTAGTCCTCCAAACTCATGGTGCAGTCTAGTACTTAGTATACTGATATTTGCAGGTAGGTGATTTGGAGAGGGTAAGGTCATGAAGGAGGACCTCTCATGAAAGGAATTAGTATCCTTATAAAAGAGGCCTCAAGAGCTGGAGAGATTGCTCAGCAGTTAAGGTGCTTACCTGCAAAGCCTGATGACCCAGGTTTGATTCCCCAGTTGCTAGGTAAAGCCAGATGCACAAAGTGGCCCATGAATCTGGAGTTCATTTGCAGTGGCTAGAGGGCCTGGCCTGCACATTCTCACTCTGTGTTTGAAAATTTTATATGTGTGTGTGTGTGTGTGTGTGTGTGTGTTTGAATACCTGATTGAATGGCTCTTATCCCTGAAGGAAAAGGCTTGTTGATGATATAAAGCTCTGTTCAGGTGCCAAGTTAATTTCTTCTGATGGGGAGGTTGGTTTTAGACATTGGTTGGTTTCAGCAATGAGCCCTCCTCAGTGACCTCTACATCATACAAATAGATTGCTCCTGCTCTTGTGTTCCCTGAAACCCTAGATTTGGAAAGACATGGTCATGTGTCAGTTTTGCTTCTAAACTTTTGGTCTCAAGTGTAGTAGTGGTGGGGAAGTCTATTTAGACAAATGACTAAATGACGGATGTCAGTTAGCTTGACGGTGGCAATAATTTCACAATGTTTACTTTCATGAAAATATCACATTGGGCTAGGCATGGTGGTGCACACCTTTAATCCCAGCATTCGGGAGGCAGAGGTAGGAGGATTATCATGAGTTTGAGGCCATCCTGACACTACATAGTGAATTCTAGGTCAGCCTGGGCTAGAGTGAGACCCTACCTCAAAAAAACAGTATATATCACATTGAGCCAGATGTGATGGTGCACACCTTTAATCTTAGCACTCGTTGTGAGTTTGAAGATAGCCTGGGGCTACATAGTGAATTCCAGGTCAGCCTGGCCTAGAGTGAGGCCCTACCTTGAAAAAATCCAAATATGTATATATATTTTATATATAGTATACCTTAAATATATGTTTTATATATCAATAAAGCTATAGAGAAGAAAAGTCAAATAATAAAGGTCTTCAGACTATTTCTTTAAAGTATCAGAATTTCAGAGCTAATTTTAGCCGCAGTTTTGAGGTTCATTATGAAAACAATTAAGGTATCTAATCCTACTGAACTACATGAAATTAAATATGTGAAATTTATATGTGGCTAGCTAAGAAAGTGACCACTCTAGTCTTAATATCTTGGAGTCCAAACATGTCTCCCCAGTTGTCTGGCAGATATTGCTAACATTTAATTGTGGCCTCACTAGTTCATGGGCCCACAAGCCAAATTCATCGAGTCTCAAAAAAACACTTGCGCAGGCCAGTGTGGTCAGAACTACACTTACATAACAAACACAACCACTCTCTCATGTCAACCTGTACCGGAAGTCAGATGGCTAGTTCTGCTTAACCTCTTATGGCATAGTATAGGGACTCTCTCCATTATATTGCTATCTTTTGTGGCACTTTTTCCAGGGTTCATTAGGGGAAAATGACAATGGGGGGGGGTCACAAGCCTACCTACTGGTGGTTTATCTCATTTGTAATTTTATGCTATTTGCCAGGATTAACATCACCAGGTTCCTGAAATCTGTGAATTCCATCTCAGTGGCATGTAATATTTTCCAAGCCTCCAACATCATTCTCTTTTATGTTGTTAATCTCTCGTCAGTATCCTCAAAAGAATACCTCAAGAGGTCTTCTAGCCTCCTATCTCTCTTTTCTCCCATTCCTGAACATGTCTCCCCCACATTGCTACCTGGTTTGCTTCTAAGATCTGGTCCAGTTTTCTTGATCAAAAACAGTTTCTTGGGGTTAGAGAGATGGCTCAGAGCTTAAGGTTCATGGCTGTGAAGCCTAAGGACCCAGGTTCAACTCCCTAGAACCCATGTAAGGCAGATACACATGGTGGCACATGCAACTGGAGTTTGCTTGCAGTGGCTAGAAGCCCTGGCGTGCCCATTCTCTCTCTCTCTCTCTCACTTTCTCTTTGCCTCTTTCTCTCCCTCTCTCTCAAATAAATAAAACTTATCTTAGAAAAAAAAAATGAAAAGTTTCTTTGGCCAACCTATAGAGTAGGGCTGTGCTCCTTGTAACAAGATTCAATTGACAGGACTCCTGCTCAGCTGACCTCTTCACATGTGATTCTCAGCAGCTTAACTTAACCTCTTGTCTTCTCAGAGATTTCCTTAGTCTATAAATGTTCAAACACTAGTTAACATAAATCTGTCTTTTGGAAGCCTCCCCATCATTTGAGACCCATCCTAGGTATGTCTCTTTTTTTCCTGATTCACTTAGTTGGAAAGAAACAGTCAAAGCCGGGCATGGTGGCGCCCGCATGCCTTCATCCCAGCACTAGGAAGGCTGAGGTAGAAGGATTGCTGTGAGTTCAAGGTCACCCTGAGACTACATAATGAATTGCACATCATCCTGGGCAAGAGTGAGACCCTACCTTCAAAAACAAAACAAAAAGAAAGAAAGAAAGAAGGAAGGAAGGAAGGAAGGAAGGAAGGAAGGAAGGAAGAAGGAAAGAAAGTCATTCCAAATGGCTCCTAATGCAGATTTTAAATTTTTTCTCAGGCTTGAGAGATGGCTGAGTGGTTAAGGACTTGCCTGTGAAGCCTAAGGACTCAGGTTTAATTCTCCAGGACCCACTTAAGCCAGACGCACATGATGCAGCATGCATCTGGAGTTTGTTTGCAGTGGCTGGAGGCCCTGGTGTGCCCGTTCTCTATCTGACTCTTCCTCTCTCTCCCTCTATGTCTGTCTTTCAAGTAAATAAATAAAATAAAATTTTTTTTAAAAAAAAGATGGAAGCCGTGAAGGACCCTGCCAGTCTTGTTGAAAATCAGAAAGCTCTACTGACTAAGGAATTCTGAGTTGTAGACGGCTCCACATTGCTGGGATGAACGTCAAACCAGACACAGTTTAGAGGAGGACGGGATTCGTTTCAGCTCACAGATCCGGGGAGGTTCCCTCAGTGGCGGAAGAAGCTGCTTCCGTCCATCCAAGCAGAGAGAAACTGTAGCGAGCAAAACACCAGCGCCACGCACACACATCACAAATCAGCGAAACAAGCCAGCAGGAAGCCGGGCCTCAGGCAGAGCTCAGATCTCTCTGCATACCTCTGGGCTGGAATTCCAATCTGCCCACAGCGACAGCTCCTCCAGCCAGGTAACTGGAGACCCAAGTTACAAGCCCTAATAAAACACCTGAGTCTATGAGCCAAGCTACCACATGTTACATAATTTTTAAAAATCCAATAGTAAGCCGGGCGTGGTGGCGCATGCCTTTAATCCCAGCACTCGGGAGGCAGAGGTAGGAGGATCGCCGTGAGTTCAAGGCCACCCTGAGACTCCATAGTGAATTCCAGGTCAGCCTGGGCTAGAGTGAGACCCTACCTTGAAAAACCAAAAAAAAAAAAAAAAAAAAAAAAAATCCAATAGTATTTTCATATTTAGTCCTGAAACGCTTCCTTCATCGTTCTCTACTCTACTAAATACCTTTTCCTTCCTTACTGTGTCTTTGGAGACAGCTGCCTTTCAGACCTTTTGGCTCTTTCTGGCTTCACTTCTCTTACTTTGCTTTGTGGCAGGGCAAAATGAGTAGTTTTACTGCCTCACTAATTTGCTTTAAATTTGGATGCAAGTCTGCTTTTTGGAACAAAGAAGAAATAAAGGAGCAAAAGTGTTTAAGGATAGGGTGCTAACCAGGAATCGATGGTAAGACCTTATTGCTGAAGACTCCACATACTTGGGCTGCAAGGCCACTGAGAAATCCTGCTGGAACTGAGCTGATAACCTCCTCCATGTAGACCAGCTGACAGAAAGCTGAAAGAAGCCATTCTACATGCAGTTCAATGGGAGAGAGAGAAATCACCAGTGAAGATACTCAACAGTGGACACTGAAAGCCTTATAATTGGCCAGCCAGGCCAAATATGCCAACGGATGCAATAGTGGCACGTCTATCATAGTGGAAACCAACTGCCCTCCAATTGGACTGGAGGCACGCTCCATGGGAGGGAATACATCTCTGACACTGAAAACTTAAAACAAGGGTAGTCAGGAGCCCTAGGGGTGTAACATCTGCTGATGTCTGGGTAAGTGTATATACTATGCTTATCAAACTGCCCAGTAAGCACGTCTCTTAATATTCATACCCTTATATTAATGCTACTTTCACTTTGGGTAGAGAATCTTCTCTTTTCAGATGGCAGTGACCTTGAGACGACTCAGAAGGCATCATGGTGCTGGAAAGGAGTGACTAGAGTACCGAGTAACATCTCGATCACACCTTCCAAGGCTCAGGGTCTAATGAGGAAGAGGTGGCGTAAAGAATGTAAGAGCCAAAGGAAGGGTAGGACTCCTTACAATGTGCTCCCTCCAGACATAAAATGGCCTGGATATCCATGACCTCACGGTGCCTGACACTACCTACACAAGACCATCATAAGAGGAGGGAAAGATCATGACATCAAAATAAAAGAGAGACTGATTGAGATGGGGAGGGGATATGATGGAGAATGGAATTTCAAAGGGCGAAATGGAGGTAGGGAGGGTATTACCAGGGGATATTTTTTATAAACATGGAAAATGCTTTAAAAATGAGAAAAAATTAAATTAAATTAAATTTAAATTAAAGAAAAGGATAGGGTGCTAAGACTGTAACCAACAGTGAGCTGGTACTGTCCGTAAAGTTCGGGAATAACAGAGACCATGCAGACCATTCTGAGGCAAAGATGAGAGCTTTTATTAGGGAAAAGCACAAGCTGCCAGGACTGACTCTCAAGAGTGGAGCAGTCACCCTGAGATTCCAGACAGTGGGCTATATAGAGCTCTTCAGTTGGGGCAGGGTGAGGAATGGAAAAGTTTAAAAAAAAAAAAAAAAAAAGGTTTCTTTAGGAGAGATCTAAGACAGCCAGGGTGTGATACCAGAACAGTGATCAGGTGACTTTCAAGAGGAGGGGGCAGGAAATCATGGCCTGGGGGGCATTGTTAGGCAAGGAAGGGATAATGGCTGGGTGGTTCCTTGAAGATTGTGGATCACCCGCTTCCTTGTGTCTGTCGCCATCCTGCTGTCTTTGGTGACTCCATTTTGGGGAGCCCATCCTGACCTAAGACCGTCATGAGATGTATTCACGCTTAGACTGTGGCCAACAGTGAGCTGGTACCGTCACGGATGTATTCACGCTCGTGCTAGAGCCCAGAGCTAGGGATGGGCCCACATCTGCTTCTTAGCAATTCTCTCGGCTTGGTTCTCTTGTATGTCTGCTTCATCTTTGGACCAGTAAGGAAACGTGGTCTTCCTAGGCATCACATTGAGCATGGAAATATTAAGAGAAGGAAAGAGGACTGGAGACATGGCTTAGTGATTAAGGCATTTGTCTGCGAAGCCTAACGACCCAGGTTCTATTCCCCAGTACCCATGTAAGGCAGATGCACAAAGTGGTACATTTGTCTGGAGTTTGTTTGTAGTGGCCCTGGAGTGCCCATTCTGTGTGTGTGTGTGTATGTGTGTGTGTGTGTGTCTCTCTCTAATAAATAAATAAACAATTAAAAAAAATAAAAGAGAAGGAAGAAAGCTATTGGCCCTGTAAGATGTTTTTCTTTTCTTTTCTTTTCTTTTCTTTTTTTATTTTGAGAACCCTCTTCTTGAAGCTCTGCATTGGACTTTTGTCATCATTTCATTGAAAAGACTGTCATGGGCTACTTAAAAGCCAAACATTGACAAGAGAAAAGGATTACCCTAACTGGTTCAAACTATTCATTTGAGATGGAAAAGGGGAGGTCAGTCACAAGAATCCGTACGAATATAAGATGGTAGGAAGGTAAAAGAGTAGAAAGGAAGGAGGAATGACAGTAAAAGGAAGAAAGGAAGGACGGAGACCGGGAGAAAAGAATTGAAGGGAAGCGCAGGTGAATTAGCCTTTTCATCAGGCAAGTTCACCCTTTGCAAATAACCATTCTATTTCAAAGATCTATATGGGGGTCTCTAGATTTCAGAGTGTCTTAAATGGGAAAACAAGCCTCAAGGCCCTGTACCCGAAAGAATAAGTTCTTAAGAGAATCATCCCATTTTTTTTAATGTTAGTTATTTATTTAGTTTCAAGCAGAGAGAGATAGAGAGGAGAGATATGCAGAGAGAGAATGTGCACACCAGGGCCTCCAGCCACTGCAAACTCCAGACGCATCTGCCACCTTGTGCATCTGGCTTTACGGGGCTACTGGGGAGTCAAACCCCGGTTGTTAGGCTTTGCAGACAAGCGCCTTTATCACTGAGCCATCTCTTCAGCCCAGTCATCCCATTTTTGAGTGTTCCAGTCAACGTGGCACTTTAGGTCACTTCCGTTTACAAGTCATCGACGTGAATTAGTCATATGGCTCAACTTGCTTGTGGCAAACAGGGAGCAGGGAGGCCAGGTGCATCTCATACGTGGAGGTAAAATGAGCTCGAAATATGTGCTGGACCATCACAGCCCCCCGAACAGCCAACCCATCAAGCATCACCCAAATCTTGCTGACATATCTATCACTGCAGAAGTTTATTTCTCGCTTCTGCTGCATGTCTAGGCTCCCTTTCCTCCCTCAGAGGCACACAAAGACTCAACCTGGGGCACCATTATCCCCATGTGAGGTTTCAACGTCATCATAGCAATAGAAAGAGAAGGTGCAAGCTGTGCGTTTGCTTTTAGAGCTTGCTTGGCAATGGGACTCACTTCCACCCACATTGCCTTGGCAAAGAATGTCAGATGGCCGTGCCAAATGCCAAGAGTGGGAGCAGCCGTGCAGTTCTTTTCTTGCCCAGAAAGTAGAGCCCCGAACTCTTGGGTACACTGCATTTATGAACAATCCTCTGCCTTTTACACTCCTACTTACCCAACATGACATCATCTCATGCTCCCCACACTGTCTGTGGTCATTGTCAAGGAATAGCCTATCTAGTTGTAGCAAATAGTTCAGTGTAGTATAGAACCAGGACCCCTCTGAGTTTAAAAAATAACCTCAGGCCAGGGCTGCAGAGATGGCGCAGCGGTTAAGGTGGTTGTCTGAAAAGCCTAATGACCCTGGTTTGATTCCACAGTACTGATGTAAAGCCAGGTACACAAAGTGGCACATGCATCTAGAGTCCATTTGCAGTGGCTAGAGGTCCTGGTGTACCCATTCTGTCTCCTCTCCTTTTCTCTCCTTTCTCTCTCTCCTGTCCTTTCCTTTCTCTCTCTTCTCCCTTCCCCTCCTCTCCTTCTTCCTCTTCTCTCCTCTCCTCTTCTCTCCTGTCCTCTCTCTCTGCTTGTAAATAAATAAATAGAATATACTTTTTAATCCTTAGCCCATATCCAGTTATGTCATATTCTGGCTTTGAGAAACTTCACGAAAAAACAAATGTCCATATGAGTGATGAAAGTGTGGTTAGGGTTTCCTCTTGTGGGATGTACTTCCATTCTCACTCACTACAGACCCTCCTTGGAGCAAAGAATTATAAAACACTCCATCAGACACATATCTGGATGCTAAAGATCTGGTGTGGTAGTTTGAATCTATGTCGCCTAATAGACTCAGGTGTTATTAAATTTGAGTTTGCAGCTTCTGCCCCTAGTAGGCAGAGAGAGAGAGAGAATGGGGGCACCAGGACCTCCAGCCACTGCAAATGAACTCCAGACATGGGTACTACCTTGTGCATCTGGCTTTATGTCGGTACTGGGAAATCGAATCTAGGTGTTCAAGCTTTGCATACAAGTGCCTTAACCACTGAGCCATCTCTCCAGACCAGAGCATTTTTTACATATATTTATTTATTTGGGAGACAGAGAGAGAGAGAGAGAAAGGCAGGCTGATAGAGAAAATGGGCACACCAGGGCCTCTAGCCATTGCAGATGAACTCCAGATACATGTGTCACTTTGTGCATCTGGCTTTATGTGGGTACTAGGGAATCAAACCCAGGCATTAGACTTTGTAGGTAAATGACTTTTTTGATAAACCATCTCTTCAGACCAGAACTTTTAAAAATTAATTATCACAATATATACACAGCTCTATTCACTCACCCCATTCCTCTTCACAATATGATTCCATTTATATAAAATTTGGAAACACCCAAATAATCTGTGTTTTATGGAGTGCTGTACATGTGATGAAATTATGAAGTCAAGATATCAGAGCATGCCAACAACAGAATACATTTTTTTTCTAATTCATTCTAAATGTAGTACAGTGCCCACACATCAGGGTGCCAGGAAGTCACATTGCAGTCATTTTGGAGCATGGCTTCTGCCTCACTTGAAACCTCACAAGACATCAAGGGTTGTGGCCAACCAGAGATATAAAGGTCAACCTCTAGTTTCAGGTTCATTAGGGTCACATCTGAGATGGCCTTTGCCCAATCTAAACAGGCTCTGTAAAGGAGGAAGGCTGAGTCTTTGTGACACACATTCTCTTGTGTCTGCATCATCTGGAAATTGTATCACAACCCCCAGTGCCAACCACATTTGTGTCAGGGTCCCTTACCAACACAGCTCCCTCCTCGGATCCAAGACTTTGGCACAACTTCCTGAGCAGAAGGCAAGAGATCTATCCCAAACCTCCACTTTTTTTGTACCAGGAAATTTTCTTCTTCCCAGTTACTTATTTCCTCTGCTCTTTTAAAATACAACCCTTGGGTTTTGGGACATCACATCTCAGCCACTAGTTTTGCATACTAAAGATTTCTCAGGGCTGGAGAGAATGGTTCAGTTGTTAAGGTGCTTGCCCATAAAGCCTAACAACCAGAGTTCTATTCCCCAGAACCCACATAAAAGCCAGATGCACAAAGTGGTGCATATGTCTGGAGTTTGTAGTTTGCTTTCAGCAGCTAGGGGCCCTGGCAGACCCATTCTCTCTCTCTCTCCCTCTCTCTCTCTTCTGGGTTTGGTGGCACATGCCTTTAGTCCTAGAACTTAGAAGACTGAGGTAGGAGAATTGCCATGAGTTTGAGGCCAGCCTGAGATCCCACAGTGAATTCCAGGTCAGCCTGGGCTAGAGTGAGACTGAAAAACCTCAAAAATGAATAAATAAATATAATAAAAACACTTCTTGAGCTGGAGAGATGGAGAGATGGCACAGTGGTTAAGGTGCCTGCTTGCAAAGTCTGACAGTCTGAGTGTGACTCCCAGTACCCATGTAAATCCAGATGCACAGACAAATTATATATATATATATATATATTCTTAACTTTGTCCTAGGGTAAAGAAAGCTGGTGTTCAGGACAATGAGCTCCTTCAGTAATGAATATGAAACTAACCATCATTTCTCCCTGCACCTGTAGCCGCAGAGCGATATCTACTAATGTCACGGGCTGGCTGTCTTGGGCTGGCTGTCTTCTTGCTTCTTGGGATTGGGCTCTGCTGAGAGCCAGCCTACAAGGCAAGCCCAGGCTGCTCTCAGCAGTTGGTGCTGTCCTCCACCACCATTACTGTCTCTGCTAAGGAAAACAGGAGGAGAATACTGGATTCCCGGCATCTCACTACTTTTTGCTCATTTCTCACTTCTTTTTGCTCATTTCTCACTTTTACATTTTCCTCTCTTTTTTTAAAAGCATTTCTTTTTAAAATTATTTTATGTATTTATTTGAGAGAGAGAGAGAGAGGGAGAAAAGAGTCAGATAAAGGGATGGAGAAAGAAAATAGGTGTGCCAGGACCTCCAGCCACTGCAAATGAATTCCAGTCACATGTGCCGTCTTGTTCATCTGGCTTATGTGGGTCCTGAGAATTGAACCTGGGTCCTTAGGTTTCACAGGCCACTAAGCCATCTCTCTAGCCCTACATCTTCATCTCTTAATTGCAATAGTATTTTTTTTTTTACTTTCCTCAGAAAGATCTCCTTTTTCCTTCCTTTGCTTGCCTTTGATTTCATTGGTGGACTCAAACTATTACTTGAGTGAATTCAAGAGTGTTTCACCAATATGCTAGAATAAAAAACAAAACAAAACAAAATTCATATCAAAGCATTAGCCCCATTGCTCACCAACAGGACCTTTTTTTGCCTCTCAAACATAAATTAAACATAACGTAGCTGTCCACATTCTACTAAGTCTGTGTCTTCACGCTCTTACTAATAAAAAGTGCTTTTCTCAAGGAACAGCCAAGTAAACTGGGCCTAGTGATCCAGACCTGTCACCTCAGCTTCTTGAGAGGATGAGACAAGAGGTTCTCAAGTTTAAGTTCTGCCTCAGCTACAGAGTGAGGTTGAGGGCAGCCTGGGCAACTTGGTGAGATACCATCTCAAAGGTAAAAAGCAGGGCCTGAAGAGATGGCTCAGCAGTTAAGGCACTTGCCTGCAAAGCCTAAAGGACCCAGGATTGGTTCCCCAGTGCCCATGTGAAGTCAGATGCACAGAGTGGCACATGCATCTGAAGATCATATGCAGTGGCTAGAGGCCCTGGCATGCCCCCCACCCTGTTTCCATCTCTTTTTCCTCTCTCACTCTCCTTGCAAATAAATAAATATTTTTAAAGGAAAAAGCAATAACAGAGTTCAGGATACAAATCAGGAAAAACATCCACTTATCATGTGTGCCAGGCCCTGGGGTCAAATTGCACCCAAAAGGAAGAATATTTTTACTTTATGATTAAAGTGTATATCCATTTGTGCCCTCAAGCTTGTACAGAAATGACTGAAATCACGTACTATGGGATTTTTGTGACACGAAGACCTACTAAGCACAATGGCACTGCTTCTCTGATGCGGTGACGTCTCAGTGACATGTACAAACCTTGGTGTGATAGTTAAGGTGTTGTCAACTTGATCTGTTTAGTAATCCATAGGTTGCTTCTAGGAAGGATCAACTAAAGGAGGAAGTCTTTCCCCAAGGTTGAGCCCTTCCCCCAGAATGGGCGGTCCCGCCCAGAGGGGGACTTGATACAAGGGAGCTCTGGGAAAAAAGAGCCCCTTCCTTCCTTCCTGCCGCCCTTCCATTTTGGCTGCCGGAGCTGCTTGCTACCTTCCAGCGTGGATTGAAGACCAGTGCGGATGAAAGACCAGCATCAACTGAAGACCCCCGTGGATTGAAGCCCAGTGGCTCCTCAGGAAGCCTCCAGGCTTTCCTGCACCATCTGCAGTGCAGGGTCGGGACTGCTGAGGCATCTGGCCACGAGGACTGAGCAACTACCAGGTTCGGTGATTCTCGGGCCTGCAACTGCTATTGGACTACTGTAAGCTGATCCAATAAATCCCCTTTTAAAATAATTCATTCTAGCAGTTCTGTTCCTCTAGAGAACCCTGACTAATACACTTGGCAATGAGACTCCTGGGTAACCCTGAACACACACCTACAATAAAAACAATCCAAGCCTTCAGTATGAAAATATGGCGGGTTTCTAGAGATATGTTTTATCAATTTCTGCCCAAATCTTGTATTTCAATGATTGATTAAGGAATGGCCTGAAGGTCTCTCATTCCCTTCATTCTTTGACTCATGGGGCAAATATCTATTGAAGAGATTTTGAAGAACTACAAAAACAGGGTTGGCAGGCTGGAGGGATGGCTTAGTGGTTAAGGCATTTGCCTGCAAAGCCAAAGGACCCGGGTTCAATTCCCCAGGACCCACGTGGGCCAGATGCACAAGGGCACAGGGGGTGCACATGTCTGGAGTTCATTTGCAATGGCTGGAGGCCCTGAAGCACCCATTCTCTCTCTCTCTCCCCCTCTTTCTTGGTCAAATAAATAAGTATTTAAAAAAAAAAAACAGGGTTGGCCAAACTTTGCTTTTTAAAAGACTACTTTGACAGGTTCGGTGGCACACACCTTTAATCCCAGCACTCAGGAGGTAGAGGTAGGAGGATTGCTGTGAGCTCAAGGCCAACCCGACTACAGAGTGACTTCCAGGTCAGAGTGAGACCCTACCTCAAAAAAAAGTGGGGGGGGGGGGGGCCTGGAGAGATGGCTTAGCAGCTAAGTGCTTGCCTGTGAAGCCTAAGGGCCCCAGTTCAAGGCTCAACTCCCAGGACCCACGTTAGCCAGATGCACAAGGGGGCACATGCGTCTGGAGTTTGTTTGCAGTGGCTGGAGGCCCTGGCGTGCCCATTCTCTCTCTCTCTCTCTCTCTCTCTCTCTCTCTCTGCCTCTTTCTCTCTCTGTTTCTCTCAAATAAATAAATAATAAAAATAAAAAAAGACTGCTTCTTTTCCTTCCTTCTTGCATACTTTCATATACAAATGTGCTAAGTAATAAAAGTGGACTTCTTAGCAACTTTTGGGCTGAGTTCAGACAAAGAAGTTTTTAATTACTAAAACTCCCATATACCTGAGAGGTTTTAAAAATAAGATAAATTCGTTTTTGCTTCCCCCATGCCTAGAACATGCGTGGTGCTCAATAGGTATGCAATAAACATTTCAGAATGGAAAATTATGTGTCTGCGACGCTTTCAGATATAGCCCTTCCTGAAGGGGAGCAGAGGCACCTCCCAATCGCCTCAATCCTCAGATTGCATTTTCCCAGCTGCACTAAGTATTCCACCCCCCTTTTCCCCACACCCTCCCAGTCCCGAATCCCTAAAAAGGCTGAATTCAGTCAAGAAGGCAGGACTGGACAGCTCAAATACCCCATTAAGAATGCCTCAAGAAATATGCCTAAAGATGAAATTATAGCTCTCAGACCAGCACTCAAAACCCTGGAATCAAAGAAAAGAGAGGAGGCGGTGGTGGAGGCAAAATTATGCGATTTGACCACGGTTACTTATCCGGCAAATGTTCCTGAAAGTTCCTAACTACTAATTGTGGTGAAGGTTTTTAAGCCCGGGAAATGGCTAGTCTCCATCTTTCCCTGATGTTCTGTAATTCAGGAGCAGCTTTGGGGATGGCACTCTGTCTTAAATACAATAATATTTTCGAGAAATTTGAACACTCTATGTTAACAGGTATGCCAATTTGGAGCCATAAAAGAGATGCAACTCCGGAGATTTCAAATAATTTAATAAGGCGTTACCATTTTTCTAAGGTTCTGTGGAGGCCTTTTTTTTTTTTCTTTCTTTCTTTCTTCTTCTTTTTTTTAACCCCCATTGGCCTAAAAAGCTCTACCATGTGGCCTAATTCAAGGCTGCAGGCAGGAGAAATTACTGACTTCATTATGCCTGCCTGGTACTCTCCAGTAAAAGCGTTGGGCACCAGGCGTTCTCATTCTTGGAGCCTCTGCAGAAAGCTTTCGCACTGACAGATCTCCACTGGTTCCTTAGGAAAAGCAACACAGAGAAGGAAGTTGTGGTCTATTGTGTACCAAGCTCAGAGGTTTGTGTCTCCACACCCCCACCCTTTGCCTTAGAAAAGGCCCACAGCGGGGCCTAGTCACCCGGGAGTCATAATGGCCCTTGGGTCACTAAATAACATTCAGGACTTGCTGAAGAAAGATTAATGTGGATCATTATTGCCATTAATGGTATTGCTGTTATTGTTGTTATTATCCATTGCTTATGGAGTGAGCATTCTGGGGTCGTTTGAAACATTCCGCTGCTGCCCCTGTGGTGCTCAGCGCTGCCGGTCGCTAATCGAGGAGGGAACAAAGAGTCGAAGGAAAACTTGAACTTAAACTTAAACTTCCATTGGAAATCTTAAGCCTTGTGCCTTTCTTTGCCACGATGAATCAGAAAAGAGGAGAAAGGACGTATGGGCTGGGAAAGATGGCTGCTAGGAGACAGGAACCCTGATTCTCAGTGGTTTCATGGAACACAAGTTCATGTCTCACCTATCTGAGGCATGAGCGCTTGGCAGACGACATCCTTCCAGGCCCTTCCTACACACTCAGGCACCTTCCAGCCCGAAGGTGCCTCGTCCATCTTAATGACTGACTCCATTCCAGCCAGCTGAATGAAAGGGGCAAAGTCCACACCAGCAGGGGGTAGTAACATACACCACTCCTCACATTCCATTCTATAAATTAACCACTAGGGAAGTGGAGAGGTTCAATCCCGTCCCCCCCCCGCCCCCCCCGCCGAAGAGTCTTGTTCCCCAAGTGTTGAGGTGTTGTGTGTTCCAGGTAGATCTAGATGACACAGTGTAGTAAGCTAGCATAGTGAGAGTGGGGATGGGCAGATGGCTCAATGGTTAAAGACACTTGCTTGCAAAGCCTGAAGGCCTGGGTTCGATTTCCCAGTACCCAAGTAAAACCAGGTACACAAAGGGGTGCATGCAACCCAACATGGCTCAGGGAAATTTTGCGGAAGAGGGGGCGGAAAGAATGTCAGAGTCACATGTTGGGTCATGATATGCAGAGACATTTAGCTTACCCATAACTGTGGGCTAACTCCACAATGCAAGACCCGTATACCTCAACAAGGAGGGGCCAAGGGGAGGGGGTAGGTCACGGATGAGCCTAATAATGGCACCAAACTGACTGTATTTGCTGAATACAGAACTGACTAATAAAAAAAAAAAAACAAAAAAAAACAAAGGGGTGCATGCATCTAGAGTTTGTTTGCAGTGGCCGGAGGCCCTAATGTACCCATTCTCTCTCTCACCTTGCAAAATAAATCAATAAAAATATTTTTTAATGTCAGCTGTGGTGGCACATACCTTTAATCCCAGCACTCTAGAGGTAAGAGGATCGCTGTTAGTTTGAGGCCACCCTGAGACTACATAGTGAATTTCAGGTCAGCCTGGACTAGAGAGAGAGGCACTACTTCAAGAAACCAATATGTGTATATATATATATATATATATATATATATATATATATAGAGAGAGAGAGAGAGAGAGAGAGAGAGAGAGAGAGATAACATAGTGGGAGCACCAAAACAGCCATTTGCTAAGCTTGTATTCTTCAATGTTTCACACAAGTCAGTACAAATTTCCCTACAAGGTGACTGGGTAATGCACTCACTGAAAAGCTTGAGGCTCTGAGTTCGGATCTCCAGAGCCCTGGTCAAACTGGACGCAGTAGTGGATCTGTCATCACAATGATGGGACATGAAGAGTGGAGAATCCCAGAAGGTCACAGGCCACCTAGTCTGGTGTACTCAGCAGCAGAGAAAGGCTAAGAGACCATGTCTCAAATCAACATGGAAGGTGAAGACCCAGCACCCAAGGTTGTCCCCTGACCTCCACATATGCACACCGCAGCACGCACGTGCCCACACTCACATACCTCATACACATATGAACAAGCACACAATACACACACACACACACACTTTTTTTGGGTTTTTTTTTAAAGATAAGTTCCTCTTGAAGAAACTTCTACAGTTCTGTAGAAAATTGTACAGTGTTGCACACAACTAGTACACAGATATCTGTCTTTGGCTGGGGCCATTGAGTTTTTACAGAGAAAAAAATGCTCCCATAGCATACCCAGGAGTTTCTGTCTGCCTACCTGGGATCTCCTTGTCTCCTTGCTCAGGTAGAAAATAAATGATTATCAGTGCTTCCAAATACAGATTTTCTTCCCTTTTCCCCCTCATGTTTTTTTAGCACACATCTCACTCCAGCCTGCCACGATATTGATGTTAGTGAGCTCATGGCGTTAATCATCTCATCTCTCCTCTGTACCCTTCTCTTCAAAATTAACTAATTAATTAAAATCTCTAAGCGGGGTGTCCCCCCCACTCTACCTTATCAACTCCCACACCTGCGTATGCTTTCTTTCTCAAGGATTTTTACTAACATATCACAACTAAGAATGTCTCCTGATCTGGAGAGATCTGCTTGCCTGCAGAGCCTAACTACCTAAATTCAGTTCCCCAGTACCCACACAAAACCAGATGCGTAAAGTGATGCACACATCTGGAGTTCCTTTGCAGAGGCTGAAGGCCCTGGCATGCTCATTTATTCTTTCTTTTTTCTTTCTTTCTTTCTTTCTCTCTCTCTCTCTCCTTGAAAATAAATGAATAAATAAAACTATTTTTAGCCTAGCGTGTTGGCACATGCCTTTAATCCTAGCACTCTGGAAGCAGAGGTAGGCAGATCGCTGTGAGTTCAAGTTCAAGGCAAGCCTGAGACTCCATAGTGAATTCCAGGTCAGCCTGGTCTAGAGTGAGACCCTACCTTGAAAAACCAAAACAAAAAAAAAAAAAAAGAAAAGAAAAAAGAAAAAAAGAAAAAAAAAGAAAAGAAAAAAAGAATTCCAGATTTTTTAAATGTCTCCTTTCCTTTACTTTTTGGGATTTACAGGGCAATTTTAATTGCTTTGTTAATTTTAAACATGAAGGTTCCTGGAATTATTAACATCTAAACATTCAGGCCCAGTAAATCTGAGTTGGAACCCACAGCTATTTTATGTTATGATAAACTATTAAAGTGAAAGGTAAAATAGAAAGTCGACTACAACAAGACACCACATAGCCATCACCCAAATTATTTAACTGCTTTGAGATATTTTTTCCCCTTGCTGAAAGATGTTAGGGCAAGCCCAGGTATTATGTCATTTTATCCTTTTATGCTGTAATATACAACTCCAAAAACTAAGACCAATTCTATTTAGTCCAAATACCTCAAGGTTAAGCCTATTTCTCTAAAACTATCTAATGTAAAAATACATAATTTAATTTGCACGATTAGTTCAAAACTTGAAATTGATATATCTTACTAAAGATCAATTACAAGTGACAATTTGTACTTTTGAGGTTACATGTAACAATAACATCACAATTGATGAAGATTGCATAGTGAAAGAAAATCTGTAAATCCTTTTCACTTGTGAATATTAACTGAAAAAGCTAGAGTGCTTATATTAATATTTAGACAAAATATTTTAAAATAGAAGTGCTATCACAAATAAAGAACAGGCTATATAATGATGAAAGGACCAATTCATCAGGAAGATATAGCAACCATAAACATATGTGCCCCTAAATGCACAATATAAACCCCAAAAATTATAAGGAGAATAGATAATAGTTGAAGACATTGAGATCCCACTTCCAGTAATGGATAGAAGTAGGTAGAAGGTCACCAAAAAAAAACAAAAGGTTTGAACTGGGCATGGTGGTGCATGCCTTTAATCCCAGCAGTAAGGAGGCAGAGGTATGAGGATCATCTTGAGTTTGAGGATACCCTAAAATTATATAGTGAATTCCATGTCAGCCTGTACTAGGATAAGACCCTATTAAAGAAAACCAAACAAAAAAGAAAGAAAGGTTTGATCAACACTAAAAAAGCCATATGAACATGATAACCAAAAGAAGAGAGGAGTTTGCAATCTTTTCAAGCACAGTAGATGTTTTCCTGAGTAGACTATATTCCACAGAATTAAAATTAGTGAAAGCAAAAACAAAAGGAAACATCATTAATCACAGGAATAATTAGTATGATGGCAAGCCACACCTATCACATGCCAGCAAGTTAGATCCTCCATTCTAGAGTGAAATGGACACCTCCTAAAAATGTGGGTGAGTGATTCAGGAAGAAAAAGAAAATATTGAACAAGTTTAAAGCATAATAAAAAATAGAATTCATAAAAAAGAGGCCCAATTGCATCACTAGGGAGTTAGACCAAATGTTTAAGAATAAAAAGGTAAAAATTCATAGGTGTATGAGAGTCATTTTGTTGAATTTGATGACAGTGATGCTATGTAGGAAAATGCTATTAATTATGGGAAAAGCATAATAAAATGTTTAAAGTTAAAGGAATATGGTTTAACATACTACAATACTTCCTCAAAATGTGTAAGTACGTGAGGTGGGCATGTGTGGGCATGTGTGTGTGTGTGTGTGTGCTTTCTGTGAATATGGAGAAAGAGAGAAATGGAGTGAGACAAAGCGGCAAAGAGAATGGGACAACAGATGTGGCAAAACCATAATAAGGGAAGCTTAATTAGAGTACGCACATTATTTTCCTCCCAACATTATTACAGTAATACAATGCAAGTTTGAAGCCATTTCTTTATGAAAAAAATTTAGATCTAATAATATATATGACAAAGTAAAAATAATTCTAAGAAATATATGAATTGTTGACTATGAGGAGATCTATGAAATATTGCAATAACCGAATCAAGGAAAACATACAATCATCTTTCTAAATAGGGAAAGTCATTTGATAGAATTTAATGTAAATCTGGCTCAAACACTTACTGAAATAAGATTCAATGACACACGACAGGGCTAGAACCTTCCATATCTAAAATAGTATAGAACTACTCTCGCACAAATTTATAGAGACAGGGAGAAAAGGACAAAGGGCTTTTGGAATAAAAGCATGTTATAAAAGCCAATATAAATCAGTGCAGGAAAGATGAGACTTTTAATATATGGTGTTGGATTAACTAGACAGTTGTGTTGAAAATAAGCAGATATGGAAGTAGTTCACTTCGGGCTGGAGAGATGGCCCAGCAGTTAAGGCACTTGCCAGTGAGCCTAAGGACCCAGGTTCAATTCCCCAGTACCCACGTAAGCCAGATGCACAGGGTGGCACATGTGCCTGGAGTTCATTTGCAGTGGCTAGAGACCCTGGCACACCCATTCTTTCTCTCTCTTCCAAATAAATAAAATATTTAAAAGGAAGAAAGTAGGTCACCTCAAATACACCCCATGCATGCATTTAGACAAGAGTGCTAAAAGTAAATTTTGAAATTGTTCTATCTCTGGATGAGACTTTTATCATTTGGGAGTAGGAAGAGTACTTTGTAGCTATGATGCAAGCCTAAAAACAAATGAAAATAAAAAAATTATTGCATAAAAATATAAAGGCATAAAATAAAAACACCTGGGCACTGTGTATCCCAAAGAACCAATAAATGTAGCATGCAAAGGAGTCCTACAGCGTAACAAAATGAACAAATTAATAGATGAATGAGGAAAGACATTTACAGAGGCTTACAGAATATGACAAAAGTACTTCCTCAAACATTTGAAAAGATAGCCAACCTTATACTGTTCACATAATTAAAATAAAATCCTAAGATTTTCTTTCTCATCTTCCCAATGGACTAAAACAGCCAAACTCTCCCTCTCACTGTGTCACTGGTTGTTTTTTTTTTTTTTTTTTTTTTTTCCTTTTTGAGTTCCTGTTTTGTAAATGGTGATGAATGACAAGTGCCGACACAGCAGGAGGGCAAGTTAAGCAAGTTTTATTTTAACAAGCAAAGTAAAGGAGAATGTTTCCTAGTTGGGGGGGATCCCACATGGTGACTTGCATCAGGTCTTCTTATAGTCTTGGGAATTTAAATTAGGCATCAAGTCATCAAGTCAAGATGAACTGAATGTATGTGGGGCCTCCTGATTGGCTCATGAGTTAGACAAGGGACTGTGGATTCCTGTTTGTGAAAAATTAACTCACCAGAAAGCTTTAAGAAGGAGGAATAACCAAGAAGCAAACAAGAGGTCTGCCCTTGATAACAACTTGATGAGTCAGGCATAGGTTCAGACTAGAGTCCCTTTCTAGTTTTTTTTAAATAAAATTTTTAAGAAAAATTATTTATTTGCAAGCAGAAACAGAAAAAGAGAGAGGGAGATGAAGAGAATTGGTGATCCAGGGCCTCCAGCCACTACAAAAGAACTCCAGATACATGCACCACTTTGTGCATCTGGCATTACATAGGTGCTGGGGAATTGAACCCAGGTCATTAGGCTTTGCAGTCAAGTGCCATAACTGTTGAGCCATCTTTCCAGACTGCTTTCTAATACGGTAGGACAGGTGGACATCTATGTTCTCTTTGGTCTGTGTTCCTAACTTCTTATCTACAAAAAGAAAGCTACCTTGCTCCTCATCAATCACCAGTAACCATTAACTGCTATTAGTCATTCTGGGAGATGTGGAGTCACACAAACCCTCAACAGGCTAAGTCTTGTCCAGAAAAGCACAGCTGCTGTGTATTCGTAACAGCCATGTCGCACCCAGAAGACAGCACATTACTGGCCTCTTCCCATTCTCCTACGCTTACTTTATCTCCACCCCCTCTTCAGCGAGGTTCCCTGAGCCTTGGGGGTGGGAAGTAGTTTAGATGTCCTATCTGATCATGCAAGCAACCCTAACTTAACTCAATGGGTTTAAAAAAGGCACGATAGTAAGATAGGGATTAATAAGGAAGAATGATGTTAATGGGAAGGGGAGAATAATAAGAGAGTATAATTAGGGAAGAAGATCAAAATACATTACATACATGTATAAAAATATCAAAATGGGGCTGGAGAGATGGTTTAGTGGCTAAGGTGCTTGCCTGTGAAGCCTAAGAACCCAGGTTTGATTCCCAAGTACGTATGTAAGCCAGATGCACAAGGTGGCATATGTGTCTGCAGTTCATTTGCAGTTGCTAGAGGCCTTGACATGCCCGTTCTCTATCTCTTTGTTTTACTCTCTTTGATTTTCTCTCTCTCTCTTATATAAATAAATAAATATTTTGAAAAATGTCAAAATGGAAAAAACTAAATAATTTTTTTAAATTTTACAACATACTATGCTACAAAGTAGTGGGAAAACATGTAGCCTATTACCTGGCTGATGAGAATTAAGATGGTAAATATCTTTTTCTGTCTACCACCTTCTTCCTACAAGCTCTTTCTCAATTTTTCTCCTACTCATAGTTAGTGTTTTCCTTCAAAAAATATTTTATAAATCCAGGCGTGGTGGTGCACGCCTTTAATCCCAGCACTCGGGAGGCAGAGGTAGGAGGATCGCTGTGAGTTCGAGGCCACCCTGAGACTACATAGTGAATTCCAGGTCATTGTGGGCTAGAGTGAGACCCTATCCTGAGAAACAAAACAAACAAACAAAAATTGTAGATGTCACCTCCAAAAAGATTATGGATAGCTTCAAAATCTATTTTTCATAGACAATCCTAATAACAGAAAAGAAAACTAAATGGGAAGAAACAGAACCAGGCCAATCTACCGTCCACAGTATGATATAAAATGTATTGCTGTGAGTTTAGTGATGCTGTAGTTTCCTGATAGCCTCCAAGTTTGGAAATCTATCCAAATACTAAAACTTTCCAAGATACAGCATATGTCAGAAGCATTCTGCTGACGTATGCTTGGATTCAGAAACAAAAGCCAGGACTGCAGAGATGGCTCAGCAGTTGAGGCACTTGCCTACAAAGCCTAAGGACCTGATTTTAATTCCCCAGTACCCAGGTAAAGCCAGATGCACAAAGTGGTGCATGCATCTGGAGTTCATTTGCAGCAATTGGAGGCCCTGGGGTACCCAATCTCTTTCTCTCTCTCTCTCTCTCTCCCTCTCTCTCTCTCTCTCTGCTTGCAAGAGTACAATGGAAATGTTTAAAATACTGATAACACAGGTCTTGATTAGGCAGTATATGCCATACATGTCACTCACATCTCACTTCCCACATCAGCCCTGTCCAAACATCAGAAACAAACACAGCACTCACTCTGTGAACTGGACCTGGCCACAAAACCTCTTCGACTAAAGATTCCAATCAAATGCTTCCGATTCATTGCAGTTCTCCCTATTCATAAAACGTATTTGCAGTCACTGATTCTGATTGTGAAAAAAAGAGAACTTGGAACTTTCCTGTCCAGATCCATAGCAGACAAGGCAGGTGGATTAACACTTCTGCTGATGGTGACTAATGGGTGCGTGGATGAAGTGCAGACTCTTGTATGATCTGGCCATGAACGTGTGAAAACTTCAGGCTTGGGCTAGAGAGATGGCTTAGTGGTTAATACACTCGCCTGCAAAGCCAAAGGACCCAGGTTCAATTCCCCAGGACCCATTTAATTTAGATGCACAAGGTGGCGCATGCGTCTGGAGTTTGTTTGCGGTGACTAGAGGCCTTGGCACACCCATTCTCTCTCTCTCTCTCTCTCTCTCTCTCTCTCTCTCACTCATGCACTCACTCTCTGCCTCTTCCTCTCAAATAATTAAATAAAAAATAAAATAAAATGAAAATGAAGAAAGACAACCAGTGTTCATCTTGAAGTCATTTTCCAAGCAGACACAATGAAGCACTCACTGGGTTTTTCCAACCTAAGGTGATTTCATGGACAGATAAGGGTCTGAGCACCCCAAGGTGAGGAGCCTGTAGAGAGCCTCCCACATTGGCTTCACCATAGCTTCTGCATTTAGTACAGTCAAGCCGCATCTATGTCACGTCCCAGCATGTAAAGATAAAGCCCATCAAGCTGGGCGTGGTGGCACATAACTTTAATCCCAGCACTTGGGAGGCAGAGGAAGGAGGATCGCTGTGAGTGTGAAGCCAGCCTGGGACTACAGAGTGAGTTCCAGTCCAGCCTGGGTTAGAGTGAGACCCTACCTTGGGGTGGGGGGGAAGAAAATAAATAAATTCCATCTTAAATCTCATTATAAATACAGAGGAGGAACACTTCCTGAATATTCATGACCACAAGTCAGTTTGTCAAGAGTTTACAGCCTGGGTGTAGATTGCCCATGATCTAAAATATCTTTAAGTAAAGTGGTCTTGGACGGGTATTAGCTTCCAAGCACTTGATGAAAATAAATATAATTTCTATGCAGAAGACACTATTTCTAGCCCTGTTCTCAACAAATTTCCAAAGATAGAGTTCTGCTGTAGTCAGCTCCATATTGCTGGGATGAACATCCAACCAGACCTAGTGATTTATTTCAAGCTTACAAAGTCCAGGGGAAGTTCCACCGAAGCGGCAGAAGCTGCTTCCATACATCCAAAGGAGAGAGGAAGAACTGCGACAAACAAAAGACCAACAAGGAGCAAACAGGAACCGCCAGAGCCCAAACTGCTCTCTCCACCCCTTTGGGCTGGAATCATGATCATACCCCCCCCCCGTGACACCCCATTCCCCCATAGCAGAATCTGCCTGCTAGGGAATAAACTTGTCAACTGATTTTAATAAAACATCTGAGTCTGTGAGGTGTTACATTTACATGGTCACATTTAGACTACCACAAGTTTCAAGGGAAATGAGCAGCCTTGATTAAAATTACTAAACACAAGGAAGGTAGCACCCCAGGGTGATAAGGGAAACTGGCACAGAGCCCCCCCCCCAAAAAAAAAAACATGCTTGAAGGGCATCTTAAAAGGTTTAAAGGATAGAAATAAGACTTGAGGGGGGGCTGGAGAGATGGTTCAGTGGTTAAAGAGCTTGCCTTCAAAGCCTGTCGACCCAGGTTTGATAGCCCAATATCTATGTAAAGCTAGCTTCATAAAGTGGCTCATGCATCTAGAGTTCATTTGCAGCAGCTGGAGGCACTGGTGTGCCCATTCTCTCTGTGTCACTTCTCTTCCTCTCTGTTTTCAAATAAATAAATAAATTATATATATATATATATATATATATATATATATATATATATACACATGCATATAATTAAATTCTAAATGAGTTTAGCGTCTTTGTATTAGTCAACTTCTCATGGCTGGGATGAAGTAACTGACAAAAAAATCAGTTCAAGGGAGGAAGGGTTTATCTCTGCGCACAGTTCTGGTTACTGTCCATGATGGCGGGCGAGCCATGGCAGCGGGAGCTTGAGGCAGCTGGTCCCATTCAGCACAGTGAGGAAGCAGAGAGCAGTGAATGCTGCTGCTCAGACCGCTCTCTCCTTTTTATGCAGTCCAAGACCCCAGCCCATGAACTGGTGGGAGCACCTGCAGTTACGGTGGGTCTTCTTACCTTAATTAATCTAATTAAGGGAGATTTCCCTTACATGTATACAGAGGCTAACCTCACCTACGTAATCCCTCACAGGTGATTATCGTTTCTGTCCTCAATATAAACCACCACAGCCTTTAAATGCATCATCTATTTAACATCACCAAAATGGTTGGACACATTGATAAATCTATCCACTTTCAGTAGCCATGTTAACACATTGCAATGATCCTCAATCTCTTTTTTTTTTTTAAGTTGTATTTATTTATTTGCAAGCAGAGAAAGAAAAGAGACAGACAGAGAAAATGGGCACACCAGGGCCTCCAGCCACTGCAAAATTCAGATGAATGTTCTACAATGTGCATCTATCTGGCTTAACATGGGCACTGGGGAATTGAACGTGGATCATGAAGTCCAAGTCTGCCTGGGTTAGAGTGAGCTCCTACCTTAGAAAACAAGCAAACGAACAAAGAAATGTATAAAAGAAAATTATTTAAGAGACTAAAAGGACGGAAGCTAGGCCTGAAGTCTTAAGGTCTATGCATGGAGACATGTGAGCTTGGATTCATTCAAGTTCCTTGTCCTAATGTGTAGTTTTCCAGAAACAGATTTTGCCATGAGGACCGAAGTGCAAACTAGTCTCTTAGTAAGACAATTCCAGGATGATAGAGAAGGAGGGTGAGACAAAGAGATCAACAGAGAATCAAGGAACAGCTTCCCTCCAGGTAAAGTGGACCTTAGTCCCCTGGGGAACACTGGGAGACAACGTGGAACATCTCCTCGCCCTCACTTCAAGCCAGAGACAAAGGACTGGGGGTTCTTATTCCCAACTCCTGTCAGTCATGGGTTGACTCTAAACAGAGTGGTCCACTTGAGATAAAGCTGATGGAAATCACTCATATTTAATAAGTGCTTGACTTGTATCTCACATTCAACATTAAACTCATCCAGTAAATATGAGTGCTGACCAAGAAACCCATTCATTTAAATTTTATTTAATTGCTATGAGTGAAAATTAATTGTTGCCGTGAATGTTTGGTGAATATACCAGCGTCCTTTCAATACCAGTATGACCATTCTATCTGATTTATTAAAAGATTACAGATAAGCCTACTTCTTGAATGGTTTTACATCTTACTTTAATGACTACAGTCTGTGCATCCCATAATTATTATTTTTGTTTGTTGGATTTTCATCTATTAATAACAGTTCATTACCAATAAATACATCCTTTATGTTGTAAAAGTTACAATTTTTAGGTTTTAATATCAGAGAGGTTAAAACTCCTCAGCAACCTGATGACAATTCTATTAATTTATCTCATTTTTTGGTGTTTTGAAGGCACACTAACAGGACTGACATACATCTTAACTTAAATTTTGCCATATCTGATCTATAGAATGCAAACTGTTGGTGAATCTGGAGGTGCTGTGGCCATATATGTGATTTTGTTGGGGACAGGATGTGTGTGTTAGTGTATGATTCAGAATTGTTGGAAGAAAAATAGGGCTGGAGAGATGGCTCAGTGATTAAGGTGCTTGCCTGCAAAGCCTAAGGACTTGAGTTTTACTCCCCAGTACCCACGTAAAGCCAGATGCACAAGGTGGCGCAGGTGTCTGGAGTTTATTTGTAGTGGCTAGAGGACCTGGCATGTGTCCATTCTCTCTCTCTCTGCCTCGTTCTCTCTCACTGTCTCTCAAGTAAATAATAAATAAAGTAAAACATTCTACTTTTCATGTTATTGCCCTATATGTATTTATTGATCCATCAATGTGTGTATACATGCACATATAGACATACACAGATATGACGCATATGGACACACACAGATATGATTATGATTCTGCAGAAGCCCTGGGGAAAGGCAGGGCTCGCTGTGGACTGTGACTGTAAGCAGGTCAACATAAACTTCCCAAGTTGCCTTGAAGATCCTGTGTTTCATGCTTGCAAATTTCCCACGAGTTATTTGGCGAAGAAACATCCCACTCACCCATCCCTTTTCTCTGCTTTTGCAGTTCACCAACTTGTCAGCCCCTCACCAAAAGAAAAGATGCTTTTCAAGGTAACACTGACATCCAAAAATGCAAAGATTTTTCAGCAGCGAATTAATATTCACTGCCCATAATCAGTTCAATTTCTTATAATAATTTAGCACCCCATATGGCAGTTATGAATAAGCATTGATAAAATTTCCCTAATCCTTTCCACATGGGCCAGAAGAGAATGATTTTCAAAACTTGAGTGAGCCAGTCAAGATAAATATTAATAGTTTCAAGCATGGGTTCAAAACTTTAACCAATAGGAATTTGGAGCTGGAATTAGCTTTGTTGTAAAGTTATATAGACATAATCATTAATATCATTGCCAAGACTTATATGCGATAAAGTTATTGCCAAAAATCCAAAGGTTTCCTGGTGATAAGTGAAACGTCTACAAGGCATGATATCTACTGACAAAGAACTTTCATTCTAAAAAGTCAAAAATCAAATAAGAAGTGAAAAAAAATAAAGTTTTCACTGTTCGTTTTCTCATTTCTCTTTATCTTTTCTTACTATGAGGAGCAAGGCAGCGAGAAAATTACAAATGACTACCTTGGGCCCACACCAAGCCCAAGCAAAATACAGGAGTCAGTATCTTCTAACTAACTGTAACATAACTTCTACCTTACTACTAACATAACTCAGCCAAATTGAATGGAAGCAGATTATATCCTTCTGAAAAATTCATCTGGCTTTATGTGGGTACTGGGGAATCAAACCCTGGCCTATCGGGCTTTACAAGAGAGTTCCTTTAACAGCTAAGCCAACTCTCCAGCCCCAGAAGTCCATTTGGACCAGGTAACTTAAAAATCCAAACTGATTGCATTTGAGAAATGTTGCTGTGTCAATAATTACCAGTAGTCACAGGAGCTGTTCCACTAGACACTGAAGATGTCCACAAGGTGGCAAGAAAAATGGTCGTACTGGGCTGGAGAGATGGCTCAGTTGTTCAGGTGCTTGCGTGCAAAGGCTGACGTCCTGGGTTCAGTTCCCTAGTCCCCACATAAAGCCAGATACACAAAATGGTGCATGCATCTGGAGTTCGTTTGCAGAGGCAAGGGGCCCTGACATGCCTATTCGCTCTCTCCTTGTAAATAAATAAAAATATTTTTTAAATTGTAGTATTTTGTCCTTCCAACTATCAAATTTCTTTTCTCAGATATTTCCCATGGATTCAGAGCATATTTTTGTTTGTTTCTGCAAAGTTCTCAGATGAGATCCAGCGCCTCTCACATGTTAAACAAACATGCTACCACCAAGCCACATCTTTAACAGATTCAGAACTTATTTTTAAGTGCAAATTTTTTTTTGGTCTTTTAAATATTTATTTAGTTACATGGAATAGAGAGTCCCTCTTTTAAAAATATTTTTATTTTATTTATTTGAGAAAGACAGGAAGTGAAGACAAAGAGAGAATATGGACATCCCAGGGTCTCTTGCTTGCTGTAAACTCACTCCAGATACAAGTGTGCCACTTTGTGCATCTGGCTTTACATGGGTACCAGGGAGTAGAACCTGGGCATCGGGCTTTGCAAACAAATGCCTTTAACTGCTAAATCATCTCTCCAGCCCTTCAGTGCAAATTTAATACAGCAGAAACCCTTTAAATATTTTTTATTTATTTGAGGTACAGAGAGGCAGACAGAGTGAGAGAAAGAGAGTATAGGCATGCCTGGGCCTCTTGCCACTGCGAAAGAACTCCAGATGCTTGCACCACTTTGTGCATCTGGCTTTACGTGGGTACTGGTGAATCGAACCCAGGTTGTTAGGATTTGCAAGCAAGTGCCTTTGAATGGCTGAGGCATCTCCTCAGCCCAGGAACCCTTTAAAAGACATCTGACAGACTTAGGTGCTATAGAGTTAAATGTCTCAAGATGATAAGTTCACGTGGGCATGAGAATTTTACCTTTACTAAGAAATGTGAGCACAAGAGAGAATGACAGACACATCATTATATAGGACAATCTGCAGTGTTTGGAGTCAAGTGACGTGTGGCACCAGCTAGAACAAAGAAAGCTAACTAGTTCTGTCTAGTCAGCAACAGGAAGGTTCAAGGCTATGGTGAAGGGTGGCAGGAAGCAGCTCTTATTTTTTTATTGCTTTAATATTTTATTTAGTTATTTAATTATTGAAGGAAGCGTTAAAGAGGCAGAGAGAGAGAGAGAATGAGCGTGCCGGGGCCTCCTGCCACTGCAAAATGAACTATTGATGCATGTGGCACCTATACATCTGGCTTTACATGGGTCCTGGGGAATCAAACCTGGGTCTTTTGGCTTTGCCAGCAAGCCCCAAAACCACTAAGTGATCTCTCTCTTTTTTCTTCTCTTTTTTAAAATTTGTGTTTTTCTTTCTTTTTTTTCTTCCTTTTTCTCTTTCTTTCTTTCTTCCCTTCTTTCTTTTTTTTTCCTTGAGGTAGGGTCTTGTTCTAGCTCAGGCTGTGCTGGAATTCACCATGGAGTCTCAGGCTGGCCTCAACTCACAGCAATCCTCCTACCTCAGACTCCCAAATGTCAGGATGTGGCATGTGCCACAACACCCAGGTTTTTTTCTTTTCCTCCCGCCCTCCCACCCGAGGTAGATTTTCACATTAGCCCAGTCTGACATGGAATTCACTGTGTACTCTCAGGGTGGCTTCAAATTCAGCAATTCTCCTCCCTCTGCCTCCCTAGTGGTGGGATTAAAGGCGTGTGCCATTTTTTAGAACAAGCCATAGGAAGGAATGTGGATCTCTAGATCAATTAATGTAGCAGGACAGGAATTAGGTTCAGGTGCCTGGCTTTTCAGGAGTCCTCCTTGGGGCCTAGGCTTCCTGCACATACAGTAGGCCTCAGGGGAAGGTTGGGGGTGGAGCAGGGATGATCTCAGATGGCTTACTGTGCCAGAATTAAGTATATTCTAAATCTATCATAATGCCCATTTCACACACATACCACATACAACAGACATAGAAACGCCAGGTGTTATCTTTTCTCCTAGGGCTCTGGTTTTGTTTCAGACCTTATTATGGAAGTAGGAAAAAAAAAAAAAAAAAAGAACCCCACAGATGAATCACAGCAAATCATGATACCAAGTCATGGATCTTATCAAAAGTGGCGACTCAGCCATTTCAAGCCGTTTTGCTAGCCATGGGAAAATGTAATTTCTTTTCCTCCCTCCTCTAAAGGCCAAAGGAACATCATTGCATCTTTTCTTTGCTCCCAAACAACAACAACAGAAAGAAACAACCTGGGGCTGGCGAGATGGATCAGCAGTTAAGGTGCTTGCTTGCAAAGCATGACAACCTGAGTGATTCTCCAGTATCCACAAGATGCACAAAGTGACTCAGGCATCTGGTGTTTATTTTCAGTAACTGGAGACTCTGGCACATCCATTTTCTCTCTCTCTCTTTCTGTCTGTCTCTCTCTGCTTGCAAAAGACGAATGGTCATATTTTGATTTTCTGGCATTGGGATAATGTAAGTGTATTAATATTTGGTCAGATATATTAACATTATTTACTCAAACTCTAGTTTTATTTTGACTCAAAAAAGGGCAGTTTATATAGAAGTCAAAGGAGTGAATTTTTTCCTAATATTTTATTTATTTGAGAGAAAGACAGATAAGGAACAGCATGCCAGGTCCTCCAGCCACTGCAAATGCACTCCAGACACATGTGCCACTTTGTGCATCTGGCTTTATGTGGGCACTGGGGAATCAAACCTAGGTCCTTTGGCTTTTCTGGCAAGTGCCTTAAACCACTGAGCCCTCTCTCCAGCCAAGGACTGAATTTTGACTCAAGGACATAATTACGTATGTCCATCTTTGCTATGTGGCATGTGAACTTGGGCTTGCCATTTAACCTCAATTATCTTGAACAAAACATGTGAAATTTACTTTTCAAAGAGTTATGTGAAAATCTAGTAAAGTATATTGTGCAAAAGCTATTTGAAAATTGCAGAGTCTGATGGAACTAATATTTAACCTAATTATTAATTCCCTTCCTAATTTTGTTGTCAATAATTTCATACTCTATGAAGCATTACTATTGTTCACATATTTCAAGTTAAGATTTGATATTTTATGATTTTTTTCATTGTTGTTCATTTTTATGCATATAAATTATTTTTAAAATATTTTACTTATTTATTTGAGAGAAAGAGAGAGAGAGAAGCAGATAGAGAGAAAGATACAGAAAGAGAGAGGGAATAGGCATGCCAGGGCCTCTAGCCACTACAACAAATGAACTCCAGACAAATGTGCCATCTTGTGCAACTGGTTTTACATGTGTACTTGGGAATCTAACCTGGGTAGTTAGGCTCTGTAGGCAAGTGTATTAACCACTGAGTCATCTCTTCAGCCCCCAATTATTTTTTAACTCTAATTATTTTTTATATTATTATTTCATTTTCCTTTGAGGATTGGGGAGAAGGCTTAGATGATAAAGTGGTTCCCATCTATGAAAGCTTGAATTTATATTCCGCAATAGACTCAGGGGTTTATTAAAGCCTGACTGGAAGGGGCATCACTGGGAGAAGACCCTGGGGTTCAGCCCTAAGGTGTCACTGGGGCGGATCTGAATTCCAGCCTAAGGTCTGCAGAGGGCTTGCGCCCTGCCTGGGGTTCCTGGAGTGCGCTTGCTTGTGGTGCTGCTGGTGACTTTTCTATGCATGGATTTGGTAAAGGGGGACAGTATCTTTTGCCATTAGGGAACTTCCCCTGGATCTGGAAACCAGAAATAAATGCCATTCCTTCCATAAACTGTGTCTGTTTTGGAGGTTCATCCGAGCCACGTAGAGCTGACTGTGACACCACGCAAACATAAAGACCTCAATTTGGGTCCTCAAGGTTGCCATGGCACACGCCTGTCATCGCAGTGGTTAGCAGGCAGAGGCAGAAGGACACCTAGAGTGTATTGGCTAGCTAGTCTAGTGAATTGGTGAGCTCAAGGTTCAAGAAGACACCCTGTTTCCAATAATAATAATAATAATAAGGTAAAGATGCTGGGTGTGGTAGCCCATGCCTTTAATCCCAGCACTCAGGAGGCAGGGATAGGAGGATCCTTGTGAGTTTGCGGCTGGCCAGGGCCTACAGAGTGAATTCCAGGTCAGCCTGATCTAGAGCAACACCTTACCTCAAAAAGAAGAAGAAGAGGAAGAAAAAGAAGAAGAAGAAGAAGAAGAAGAAGAGGAGGAGGAGGAAGAAGAGGAAGAAGAAGGGGGAGGGGGACAGGGAGGGGGGAGAGGGAGGGGAAGGAGGAGAAGAGAAACTAAAGAAAATACCTGACATCAACTTTTGGCCTCCACATGCATGTGCACACAATGTGCATACACATGTACCCAGATACATACAAAATGTGTACACATGCACACGCACACACTATACGCACACACGAATTAAAAATAAATACTTATTTGGGGGCTGGAGAAATGGCTTATCAGTTAAGGCACTTGCCTGTGAAGCCTAAGGACCTAGGTTCGATTGCCCAGTGCCCATGTAAGCCAGATGCACAAGGTGGTGCATGCATCTGGAATTCACGCACAGTGGCTAGAGGCCTGGACATGCCCATTCTCTCTCTCTCATAAATAAATAAATAAAAGATAAAAAGTAGTTTTGATTAACAGGTATGAATTGTACATGCTAATGGAGGTGAGGGTGATATGTTGTCAGTGCATACATACAGTGATCACTGATCAAACTGCCATCTCCTTATCCACCCTTTCTAAACTCTAGTAACCAGTTCCTTATATTTAAATTTGTTTTTGTGGGTTTTTTGAGGTATGTCTCGCTCTAGCCCAGGCTGACCTGAAATTCACTACTGCAGTCTCAGGCTAGCCTCAAACTCATAGCGATCCTCCTACCTCTGCTCAGATAAAAGGTGTGCTCCACACACCTGGCTCCGTCACCTTTTTTTAAAGCTTCCATTTATGAAAACTAAATATGGCTCTTTCTTGCCTTTCTGTGCCTTGCTGATTTTATATCATCTAGTATTGTCTATGTCCACCAATTTTTCTGCAAACAATAGGACTTCTGTCTTCTTTATGACTGAATAATATTTCATCATGTCTATGTATCATATACTTTATTTATCCATTCCATTCACCCCTTGATGGGCACCTGGTTTAATTCCATATCTTGTTGTTATAAATAGTGCCATAATGAATACGGGTACATGAATTATCTCCTGAGTATTTGATGTGAGAACTTTTGAATATCTACCCAGAAATGAATTGCAGGGTCATATAATAATAATATCTTTAGTGTTTGGAACAACCTCTATGCTTTTTTCCACAATAGTTGTCCTAATTTATGTTTCTAGTAGTCTATGAGTTCTTTTTACTTCACATCCTCGCTGACATTTCTTGTTTCTGGTAATAGCCATTCTAAGTGGGGAGAAATGCTATCTCTTTGAAGTGTCTTTTTCTTTTTTTTTCTTTTTTTTTTTTTGCATTTCCCTGATGGTAATGATATTGAACATTTTGTATATTTGTTGACTATTTGCATTTAATCCTTTGTGGAGTATCGATTGAGATCATTTATCCATTTTTAATTGGATCACTTAGTTTTTGTTACTTTTTTGAGCTCATTTTAAATTCTGGACATTAATCCTTTTTCAGATAAAAAAAAGTTGGCAAATGCCTTGCATGGTTGTGCGTGCCTTTAATCCAACCCTACCACACACACAAAAAAAGTTGGCAAATGTTTTCTGTATCTTTAGTTTGTTTTTCCACTCTGTCGTTTCCTTTGCTGTGTGGAGCTTTTATCAGATGCAATCCTATTTATTTTTATTTTCCTATATTTTGGGGCTCATAGTCCAGTAATCATAGGAGTGCTTTCTTCTAATAGTTTTATAGGTCTTACATTAAGGTACATGCTCTGTGTTGAGTTGATTTTTTAAAAGTTTTTTTTTAAATTATTTATTTATTTATTTACTTGAGGGAGCAAGAGAGGGAAAGAGGCAGAAGTAGACAGAGAATAGGCCTCCAAACACTGCAAACAAACTCCAGATGCATGTGCATCTGTGTATCTATCGGCCTTACGTGGGTCCTGGGGAATCGAACCAAGGTCCTTTGGCTTTGCAGGCAAACACCTTAACCGCTAAGCCATCTCTCCCAGCCCGAGTTGATTTTTATATAGTTAAAAGATGTGTTGTCTCTTCCTCTCTCTGTGTCTCTCTTTGTCTGTATCTCTCTGCTTGCAAATAAATGAATAAATGAATAAACTATTTTACAAAAAGAGATGTGGATCAAGTTCCAATTTTCTACATATAGATGTTTTTCCAGTTTTCCCAGTAATGCTCACTGAAGATCTCTTTTATCAATAAATGTCTTTAGCGCCATTGTCAAGAATCAGGTGGCTTTAAGTGGTTGGGTCTATTTCTGGGATCTTTATTCAATTCCATCAATCTATAGGTCTGTCATTATGCTAGTACCTCACTGCTTTGTTGACTAAGGCCCTAGAGTGTGGCTGAAAAGTCAAATATTGTGATGTTCCTGCCTGTGTTATCATTCAAGATTATGGTGACTCCTCAGAGTCGTTCATGCTTCTGTATACTTTTTTTAAACCATCGTTGGTATTATGATGGGTACTGTTTTTAATCTGTAAACCATGTTGGGTGGCATTGGCCTATTAATAACATTAATTCTTCCAGCCTATGAACATAGGCGGTCTCTCCTCTCTCCCCTCCTTCTCTCTCTTCTTCCTCTCCTTTTCCTCTCTCTTTGTCTCTCTGTTCTTCAGTTTATTTCATCAGTTATTTGCAAATTTTCATTATAGAGGCCTTTCCCTTTCTTGATTAAATTTATTCCTGGGGATTTCTTTTTGTTTGCTTTATTTCTGCCTTTCCTTTGTTCTTTCTTCCATTCTTTTTCTTTCCTTTGGGCTATTTTACATGGTGTTGTTCAATACGTAGCAACGAATTTAGAACTGGTATTACCACAATATCCAGCTTACTCAGGTAACGTGCTGGTAGCTGCCTGCCATTCCTCACAGCTGCATACCCATGGTGAATGGTCTGGTCAAAGTTACACTGTGGAAACACCCATCTCTGACTAAAGTTTCATTCAGTTGGAAATACAAATGGATGGCACAACCAATGTCAAATGGAACTTGTAACCCAATTCTTTCCCAAACTTAAATCTTTCCCACTCAGCAAAGTGGCTCTTTTGTTTTCTCCCTGAGCCTCCATAGGGTGGGAGCTCGGATCAGTGAGTTCGCTGCCAGGAAGGAAAGGGAGATCGTGGTGACTATCACAGCCAGATCTTTGGAGAGATTGTATATCGGCAGAGATGGCAGAAATTGCTGTCGAGAGGCAGTTCCAAATGCAAAAGCACGGTGAGAAAGCTTCTCAGAGATTTCTCAAAGAAAATCATTATAGTAACCTGAAAATTTAATAAAGTTCCTTGAATTTAAGTAGTCTGGGGAATTATTGGTTTTGAATTACTGGCAATAGTGAACAGGGTTAAGTACAGTTTCAGAATGAAAATTAGTTTGATTTTGTCAGGAAGTGAGTGAGCAGAGAGGTGCAAAAGGCCAGAAAGAGAAAGAGAGATTGCAGGGCAGATACCAAAATGTGTGACACAGAAGTCCGAGATGACAGAGCAGGTGAAGATTTTGTGTGTGTGTGATCACCACAGTGCCACTCATGGCTGAGAGGAGAGAGAAACAACACACAAATCCAGTCATCTACTTTTTCACCTGAGATATGGAGGTGAACTGGCCTTTTTAAAAGATATATATATTTTATTTATTTATTTATTTATTTACTTACTTACTTATTTATTTATTTATAAGGAGAGGGAGGTAGAAAGAGACAGAATGAGCATACTAGGGCCTACAGCTGCTGCAAACTAACTCCAGACACATGGGCCATTTTGTGCATCAGACTTTTGTGGGTACTGGGGAATCAAACCCCGATGATTAGGCTCTGCAGGCAAGTGCCTTAACTGGTGAGCCATCTCTCCAGCCCTGAATTGGCCTTTCTGCTCCCAGCCTTATTTGCAAGACTTAAAAGGATAGGAGCTTCAAAATTCGCCATTCTTCCTTTCATGAACACAGCTTGCAGATTTAAAGAAACGTAGCTATAGCAATCCTTTTGCTATGGTGGGCAGAGGGAACGGCTGTCACGTGGAGGCTCGAGCAGAAGTTTGGGTGTTTTTCTCTTAGCGCTCAGCCATGCATTTCCTTGAGACTGGGTTTTCTCCCTCAACCCAGAGTTGCTGTCTGTCAGTGAGCCCCAGTGATTTTCCAGTCTCTGTCCCTGTGAACTGGGGTTACAGACATGCTTGGCCACCTCCAGATTTTTACATGGATTCTGGGTACTCTTGAAACCGATAGGCCCTCATGCTCAAGCTGCAAGTACGCTTGATGGCTAAGCCATTTCTACAGCCCCTAATATAGCTTTTCATGTTGTGGCTTATACCAAATATATGTCAGATCTCCATGCATTGCTCATACACCCCTCAGGCTCAACAAAATAAGACTTGAGCTAGAGAGATGGCTTAGTGGTTAAGGCACTTGCCTGCAAAGCCTGAGGACCCAGGTTTGATTCCCCAGGACCCATATAAGCCAGATGCACGAGGTTGTGCATGGTTCTAGAGTTTGTTTGCAGTGACTGAAGGCCCTGGCCTGCCCATTTTTTCTCTCTCTCTAACCATACAATATATATATTGTATATATGTGTGTGTATATGTGTGTGTGTGTGTCTTTTTTCTTTCTCTCTCAAATAAATAAATAAATAATCTTAAAAAAAAAGAAAAAAGACTTGATGGGCTTTACCCCCTGCAGTTTAGATATCCTGACCCACAGCTAAATTATGGAGGTACTCATGATTGAAATCATCAATGATGGGGTGCTGAAATCAAAATCTTGCCCTCAAAACACTGCACCCTTGATAGAGTAGCACCATTCAAGACTGAATTAAAATTTTTTTTTTACTTATTTATTTGAGAGAGAGATAGAGAGGCAGATAGAGAACAGGTACACTGGGAATACTAGCTACTGCAAACAAACTCCAGACACGTGCCACTTTGTGCACCTGGCTTTGTGGGTACTGGAGAATTGAACCTGAGTCCTTAGGCTTCACAGGCAAATGCCTTAATCACTAAGCTATCTCTCTAGCCCAAGACTGAATGATTTTAAATTCAGGTCTCTTGTCTGCAAATGGGTAGTAACCTAAAGAATCATTTGAGGAACTACTGAGCTATTATAATTACATTTCAGACTGGCTGTCTTTACAACCCTTAACTTAACCCACTGTAGGGATTACATCAAGAAACCAGTGAGCAATACAGAATTTTCTGGACTAAAACATAAAAGTCAAAAGGTCAAACTCACAAGCATTCACAGTAAGCTAGAATAAAAGTCAGGAGTTTAGGGCTAGAGAGATGGCTCTGGATCAGCTGTTCAGGTACTTGCCTGTAGAGCCTAACGACCCAGGTTCGATTCCCCAGTATCCATATAAAGCCAGATGCACAAAATGGTGCATGCATCTAGAGCTTATTTGCAGCAGCTAGAGGCCCTGGTGTACCCATTTGTTCTGTCTCTCTTCTACCTCTCTCTTTGTTTGCAAATAAATAAACAAGCAAATAAATAAATATATGAAGTCAGGCATTTAGAAGAAAACAAAACTGCCTAGAATCCAAGGTGCTCATTTTCCACCTCCATGAACTTTCTAGATTCTTCAGCTAAGCTCCATGTCTTCTGCCAAAAAGCAGCTCAGATCTCCTGGGGTCGCTTGGCGTTTCAGGTGGTCTCATTTATTCAATGTATTTATTCACAGCTACTGTCCCAGGCACTTGGGAATACATCAGTGAGCAAAACAGATAGAGACCTCTGACCCGTGGTGGTTTTAGTTGTGGTGGGAGAAGGGAGACATTAAATAATAACTGCAATCAATTATGTATGTGGCGTGCTGAGAGGTTATGACTGCTGGAGGAGAACGAAGAGGTCTGAGAGCGAGGCAGGAACTTTGGAGATCGAGGAGAAGGGAGAGCATGCTGCTGTCAATAAGTCAGTCAAATGGTCGCTGGATGGGGGATGGACTGCAGGCAACGGCAGCAGCTAAGTAGAGGCCCCAACAGCATGGAGGCCAGTGTGGTTGGAAAGACAGCAACGAAGAAACTGGGAGAGGATGGACCAGAAAGCCAGAGGAATCAGACTACGTAAGGCCTTATGACTCATTGTGAGGAATATGACTCTTACGTAGAAGGAAATGGAAACCCTTTGTAAGGTGTAAGCCAGGCAGTGAGATGATCTGATTAATATTTTCAGAGAATCCTTTGGCCACTGTGGTGAGATTTCTTTCTTTCTTTTCTTTCTTTTATTTTTTTTTTTTTAAGTTTTTGGAAAACATTTTAGCCGGGTGTGGTGGCTCACGCTTTTAATCCCAGCACTTGGGAGGCAGAGGTAGGAGGATCTCTGTGAGTTCAAGACCACCTTGAGACTACACAGTAAATTCCAGGTCAGCCTGCACTATAGTGGGACCCTGCTTTGGAAATCCAAAAACAAAACAAAAAAATTATGTATTTATGAGACAGAGAGAGAATTGGCCAGCTCTGTGTTGAGATTTCTAAACTGTGGGGACATAGAGCAATAGTAAACAACCAGTAAGGAGGAAAAGAAAAAAAACACACACACAAGTGGGGCCAGAGAGATGGCTTTACAGTTAAGGCACTTGTCTGCAAAGTCAAAAGACCCAGGCTCAATTTCCTAGGACCCACATAAGCTAGATGCACAAGGTGGCACATCAATCTAGAGTTCATTTGCAGCTGCTAGAGGCCCTGGCATGCCCATTCTCTCTCTCTCTCTCTCTCTCTCTCTCTCTCTCTCTCAAATAAATAAATAAAAATTAAAAAACTAAGCCAGGTGTGGTGGCACATGCCTTTAATCCCAGCACTCGGGAGGCAGAGGTAGGAGGATTGCCGTGAGTTTGAGGCCACCCTGAGACTACATAGTGAATTCCAGGTCAGCCTAAGCTACAGTGAGACCTACCTCAAAAAACCAACAAAAAGAAAAGAATTTTTAAAACCACAAGTGATAATAGATATATATCTATACAAATGATATATGCTGATAATAGCACCATTATAGAATGGTGGGGAATGTGATGCTACGGATCTAAGTAGAAAGTAAAGTCCACAAGATTTCCAAATGAGCTGAATGTTAAGTGTGTAATATGGAAAGGATTCACGGAAGACCATGAGAGCTGGATGGCTTAGCAACTTGCAGAATTAGAACTATCCTCCGCTGAGATGGGAACCGGCTATGGGTTGAACAAGCTTCCAGACAGAGTGTTAAGGAGATCAGTTTAGACATCCCAAGTTTCAGATTTCTATTAAGCTTTCAAGTAAAGAGGTCAAGTGAACAGTTGGATCTATGAGTTTAGACTCAGAGGAAGTTATCAGTATTGAGCCTGGCTGACATCAACAAACAACTGAATAGAGCTGAAATGGAAAGAGAACTGAGGACCAGGGCAGAACAGTGACCAGAGAAGTAAGAGAAAATTCAGAAGAGTACACCTAAAGCTGGAGAGATTGCTCAGTGGTTAAAGAACTTGCCTGCAGAGCCTGAGGACCTGGGTTCAATTCCCCAGTGCCCACATAAAACCAGATGCTCAAGGGACATGCATTTGGAGTTTGTTTGCACCAGCCGGAGACCCTGGAATGACCAATTTCTCTCTCTCTCTCTCTCTCTCTCTCAATCTCTCTCTCTCTCTCTTTCTCTCTCTCTGCTTTCAAATAAATGTGGTGGCACACACCTTTAATCCTAGCATTCAGGAGAGAGGTAGGAAGATTACTGTGATTTTGAGGCCAGCTTGAGACTACAAAGCAAATTTCATTTATACCTGGGCTAGAGAGAGGACCTACCTCAGAAACACAAAAAAGTTTTCAAAAAGAGAGGGAATATCCCCGAGACTCCAAGTGGGGAGTACATGTGAGAAGACCATGCTGTGACTACACAGGCTGCCAGGAGCTCCTGTCTGGTGAGGATTAGGGCATAGCTGGATTGCATGAAGATCACGGCTAATCACAAAAATTCGGCTGGAGCAGAGATGCTTGTAGAGGTAGTGTGATTGTACTGAGCTCAAGAAATAATAGGAGCAGAACATTTTGAGATGATGAGAATGTTTGTTTTGAGAAGTATTGTTGCAGAGAGTAGAAAAGACATGGGATGAAACTGCTAGAGAAAATGGGAGGAGATGATTTCTTTCTTAAATTTTAAATATCTTTTTATTTTTATTTATTTATGAGAGAGAGAGAGGAGAGATCGGGCACTCCAGGGCTTCCAGCCACTGCAAATGAACTCCAGACACATGTGCCACCATGTGCATCTGGCTTACATGGGTTCTGGGGAGTTGAACCTGGGTCCTTAGGCTTCACAGGCAAGTGCCATAACCACTAAGCAATCTCTCCAGCCCAGATTTCTTTCTTGCTTTGCTTTGTTTTAGGGTAGGATCTCCCTATCTATGCCAGCTTGGCCTTGAACTCATGCTTCCAAGTTGTTGGATTATGGGCATGAGTCACTATGCTAAGACTACTTAGAAGCATGAAATGTTTGCATATATTGTTTATATATGCACAGTTCCTCACTGAAACTTGAGGTGGTAACATATCTTATAATGACATGGCATGAAAATGTCGACTCTTCACACCAAGTGCACAGCTCTGAGATAATGGAGAAGGGCCTGTGCTCCCAGAAGGCATATAATGCAAAACCAGGTAGCAGTTCCTATGATTTGTGTCTACAATTTAGTTAATTTCTCATGAGATGAAATTTCAAGAAAGAAACCCACATCATGATTCTGTATTGATTCCTGTGTCATATGTGTGAAATCTATGGAAACATATGAATCCAGGCTAGAGAGATGGCTCAGCAGTTAAGGCACTTGCCTGTGAAGGCTACAGGGCCAGGTTCAACTCCCCAGTACCCACGTAAGTCAGATGCACAAGGTGGCGTATGTGTTTGCAGAGAGTAGAGCCCTGGCACACCCATTCTCTCTCTCTCTCTCTCCCTCTCTCTCCTCTCTCTCTCCTCTCTTCTCTCCTCTCTCTCCCTCCCTCTTTCTCTCTCTGTCAAATAAATGAAAGAAAAATATATGAATCCATTCCTACACTCAGTAACCTTGACTGTCACAAAACATTTATTTGCAGGGCGTGGTGGCACATGCCTTTAATCCCAGCATTTAGGAGGCAGAGGTAGGAAGATCACCATGAGTTCGAGGCCACCCCTGAGACTGCATAGTGGATTTCAGGTCAGCCTGGGCTGAAGTGAAACCCTACCTTGAAAAAACAAACCAAGACAAAATAAAGCAAAAGTTTATGCATCTTTATTTCCTAACATCCAAGTAACTGTGGATTTAAGTAAGTGAAGAAGTTGGGAAATTTTCCCTTGGTTTGGAATCTCCTTTTACTTAACATTTCCAAGAGGAGTATCACTTTCCCCTCAGGCCACTTTGGAGTCATCACACTTGCACTAAGGGACACACTGGCTCCCTGAATCATTCCTCTTCTTCATACAACAGTTGTTCACACAGCCATCTGTGTCATGTGCCCTTGCTCAATATTTTGAATATAACCTCCATATCACTCTAGTTTGGATTCACTCTAACTGTGAGTTATTAACATAGATCTAAAAAAATCAATTCCTCTATTGTCCTATTTTTCCTTTTGCATGTTAGGCACATCTAATTTCCATACCTTTTCACACAAAGAATGCTAGCAATAGAGTGGACTTCTCCACATATCCGATTGCTACTATACACTTAAAATAAGTTCTAAGGGAGTGGTGGCACATGCCTTTAATCTTAGCACTTGTGAGACAGAAGTAGGAGGACCAATATGAGTTCCAGGCTAGCCTGGTTGTTACTATAGACTTTTAAAATGGCTTTCTAAGATGGGCATGGTGGCAAATACTTTTAATCCCAGCACTTGGGAGGCAGAGGTAGGAAGATCTCTGTTAGTTTGAGGCCAGCCTGGAACTACAGAGTGAGATCCAGGTCAGCCTGGGCTAGAGTGAGAGCCTCCCTCAGGAAAAAAAAAAAAAGGGGCCTGGTGTGGTGGCACACGCCTTTAATCCTAGCACTGGGGAGGCAGTGGTAGGAGGATTGCCATGGGTTCGAGGTACCCTGGAAGTACAGAGTGAATTCCAGGTTGTCAGCCTGGGCTAGAGTGAGACCTTACCTTGAAAAACCAAGAAAAATCATAAAATGACTTCTAGCAAGGCATGGTGGTGTATGAGTATAATCCCAGCACCAGGAGGCTGAAGCAGGAGCATTGTAAGATGAAGGCCAGCCTGGGCCACATTGTGAGGCTCTGTCTCCAAAAAACATAAAGAAAGAAAATGACTTATTTCAGCAACCTTTCCCTTGGTAGGAATTTAGATTCTTCCACTGAATAACATAATCCAGCACCAGTTACTGAAATCTCTCACTATTACATCATGATTAGAACTGGATCACTCTTGCTCACCAAGTTCTCAATTGCCTGTCAATAGACTAATGCTCAGAACTCAGTTCTCTTATTTTCGCTTGGATGTGATAGTAATGATACAATAAATAACACTGAGATCTGTAAAGTAAACATGGAAGGATTCTTGAAATCTTTTGAACTGCCATGGTGTTGGGGGGGGGACATACGATTCTTTGTCTATTAAACATTCTTTTTAATATCAAAAATGTAAATGACTTATCTGGATGTCACTCTCAAGAGCCTTTTGCTCTGGGCTATGAAGCTTTCATTTGAAAGCCTCTTCCTTTGAATTCTCTGCCACAGTTTTTATGAGATGCTCAATGTAAACAGATGCCTCATATAAATTTCATTTTTATAGGTAGCTAATATACTAATATCCTACAGGGATGATTTCAGATCCCAGGTGTCCAGGTTTTAACTAGGCTGCAAAGAAAATTTAGCCAAGGACAACAGGACAGACTACCGAAGCTAGAAATGGCACGATTCTTCCACAAGGATGTCAGCACACTACAGAGCAATGTCACACGACGAAGAGTCTGATGAGGAAGGAGACTCCATTAGCTGAGGGGAATCAAATTCATAGATGTTGCCCGGGCTGGTTAGAAGCATGAAACCCTTGTATATATATATATATTATTTATGGGCACAGTTGCTCAGTGCTACTTGGTGTAGTAAAATGTCCCATAATGAGATGGTATCAAAACATCAGGTTTTCCTACCAGGTTTATTGTTGTGAAATTACAGACCAGACTCTATCCTATCAAAGGGCAGATAATGCAAAATGCGATCAACAGCTAAGTTCCTGGTGAGATGAAATTTAAACGTTATCAGAGAAGCCACCGTCCAAGCTTTGTACTTAGACAAGAGCTTGAAGTAGACTTTTGCATCTTCCCTGAATATAAGAGTGGCCTTTACTTGTTATCCAAGCACATGTTTTGGAGTTACTCTTTGTATAGCTATCACCTCAGGAATGCATGGTGTATGAAATTCAGAGCTGGGAAAGAGGTTGGGACAGTACTTACGGGGCAAGAAGCTTATTGGAAGAAAACAGTTCCTACCCTTTGAAGATTAGATATTCTGAGAACCTAAATGATTAAACACCAACCAAGGCCTGCAGAAGGAAAAGCAATAGAAATGGCTCAGTGGTTAAGGCACTTGCCTGCAAAACCTAATGACCTGGATTCAACTCCCTAGGACCCATGTAAAGCCAGATGCACAAAGTAGTACGTGCATCTGGAGTTAGTTTGCTATGGCAGGAGGCCCTGGTGCACCCATTCTCTCTCTCTCTCTCTCTTCTCTCTTCTCTCTCTCTTCTCTCTTCTCTCTCTCTTTCTCTCTCTCTCTTCTCTATCTCTCTCCACTTTCAAATAAAATAAATAGTTTTTTAAAGTGAATATCCAAGGAAAGGTTGACAATTTGGAGGTGTACTTGGTCTAAACTGTATAGCAAATTCCTCTGAATGAAAATATTCCCGCTTGAAGGGACAAGGGAAGCTCAGGAAAGGCTAAAACTTGAAAGGTCGCAGGACCTACTCCCCACGGTTATAGGAGGGGTAAACACCTGTTGAGGGACAGACTCTGACCAGGGTTGTGTATAATCCAAAGATTCCCTAGTGTGAGAGGAGACTCAGGAAGTCAACAAGTCCAGGAAAAAGGTTGCAAGACCCCTCCCTAAGGTTACGTAAAGGGAAAATGACTGCTTGAGAAGGGACTCTCCAAGCAGCCAAGCTGTCTGCAGGTTGTGCCGTGAGCTTCAGAGATGCAGCCTCAGTGAGTCATCTAGGCTGGGGTGGGCTTTCTGGGGATGCAGCTGCCTTGGGTCACCCAGGCTCCTGTAAGCGAGTAACCCCAATGAACTGACTGGTTCAGCAGACCTGGTTTTGGTGCAGTTGTGTTTTGGCCTGTTGTCTGTAGTCTATCTAGAGTGAATAGATGTGTGTTCACATCTCCAGAGGGGGAATAAAAAAGGTTGGCACTGCTTGATTTCCTCCTAATAGGGTATGGCAGCTAATTTTCAGAGTCAACCTGGTGAGATGACTGTTCCCGGCTGCGGGACCAAACACCACTGTGGATGCTTCCATGAAAGTATTGTGTTGATGGGACTAACATTTACAAGCAACTGGCTTTAAGTAAAGGAGATTATCCTTGGTGGTGTGTGTGGGAGGTCTCATCTCAGTAGTTGAAGACCCTAAGAGTTAAAAAGGTGATTCCTAAAAGAGAAAGAATTTTGTCTAAAACTGTAATGTCAATCTTTCCCCACTCTCCTTTTTCACTGGCTTGCCTTCCTTCCTATCGTAAGGACTATACATTTATGCATATATACATATAAATACATTTATACACATATAATTATTTGGTAAAATGCAAAATAGGTATCCCTATAGGGATATGTAACCCTATATGTAACCATGGTTGGTAAGGTAGTTTTTTTTTTTTTTTGGCTTTTATTTATTTGAGAGAGATAAAGAGGTAGATAGAGAGACAGAATAGGCACACCAGAGCCTTTAACCACTGCAAACAGTCCAGATGCATGTGCCACCATGTGCAGTCTGGCTTGTGTGGATACTGGGGAATCTAACCTGGGTCCTTAGGCTTCTCAGGCAAGTGCCTTAACCACTATGCAATCTCTCCAGCCCCATTTTTTAATGTGTGTGTGTGTGTGTGTGTGTGTGTGTGTGTGTATGTGTGTGTTACACACAGGCTTATATCACTCTGTCACTATCATATTGAAACCTTCTCATGGAGCTCAAAGGATTTACTGAAAATTGCATATTTAGCCGATAGGAGTAACATTCCTGTTTGTATGTCAATCAACATGCCTCATCGCTTCCTTTTCAAGTATATTTTCTGTAAATTGTCTTTCTAACATTATATTCCACTCAAAATGAAACTACCAGATGGGGGAATCCCAGGCAGTTCTTCTTGTACCACAGTCAACTGATTCCAGGGCTTTGGCAGAATTCCTGAGACATCTTCAGGTTTCAGGGGCAGATAGACAGGGATGCAATGAAGCCTGTGTCAGTGGAAGGCTAGTACAGAAACTGTGACCTCTCTAAGATCTAAAGAAAAGAGAATACCTACCTGGAGGGGAGATGCTGTGATCATGAAGGTGGTTTTCCCAGGGCGCTGCTTATCCATTGCACTGCGGAAGTGCTGACCCCTGCGATTTCCCCAAATGCAGGAAACTCGACTGCATAATTTGTGGTAGTGGGGGACTGTATCCACGCTCTCCCCTGGTCTTGGGGTGCAAGATTAGATTGTAGTCATGTGTATGTAAAGGTTACTGGTGTCTGGGCTTCTGTATAATAAAGCTAATCCAAGGGTGTGTTAACGCACTATAATGCCCCCCCCCCAAAAAAAAAATAAAGAAAAGAAAAGAAAAGAAAAATGTTGCATGTGCCTGGAGTCTGTTTGCAGTTGCAGGGGGCCCTGGCGTGGCCATTCTCTCTCGCTGTCTCTCTTTCTCTTGTCTCCTTGCAAATAAATAAATAAACATCTTTTTAAAAATATTTTATTTATTTGAGAGACAGAGAGAAAGAGACAGTTTTTGTTTTTAACCACTGACTTTTTCTAGTATGTAGAAATAGCAGGAGGGCACCAGAATCAGATAAAAACTGTTACTCGCACAACTAGTTTGCTGTCCTCTCAGATTGGTTGATTCTCAGTCTGCTCAACTAAGAAATTCTGTTCCGTATTGACTGTTCACGCGTACCAAATCAGTCAATGGTTTCCAGTCAAAGGCAAGCTGACCTGGGGTGGGGGTGGGGTTGACATCAGTACCAATGATACAATCTCAGATGCCCTTCTTGTAAGCTGTCTGTCTTCTGGCATACTGCATGAATATTACAACCAATAGTGCAAGACATGAGAAAAAAATCAGATATGAAATGGAGAGTAAGGGCTCAGAAGAAAGTATAAGCTATTTACTCTTGAAACTTCAGTTTCATCTATAAAGTGGGTATAGTACCCTTGTATCATAGGAATATTAGAATTACAATGAAATAAGATGGGTAGAGTATCTCTTCATTCACCAAATATGTGCATGTGTGCTTTGTGTATATACACATACCACATATGTGTATACACACAAATATATATACACACACATATATATATATCACTTTCTTTTTTAAAAGATTATTTATTTATTTATTTGAGAAAGAGAAAGAGGCAGATAGAGAGAGGGCACTCCAGGGCCTCCAGTCACTGCAAAGAAACTCCAGATGCATGTGGCACCTTGTGCATCTGGCTTACATAGGTCCTGGGGAATCAGACCAGGGTCCTTAGGCTTCACAGGCAAGTGCCTTAACCCCTAAGCCATCTCTCCAGGCCCATATATGACACTTTCTATGATCCAAGTAGGATGCAGGCACTGCTGGATTCAAGAGTAAGGGAGATAGTGTCCATATCCTCCCAGGTCTTCATGAGGAGTGGAGCAGACAGACATTCAATAGAAAGTCACAGAACGAGCAGGGCCACGTTTGTCAGATGTTGTAAAGTACAAGAGTGCTATAGGGGTAGATAATAAAGTCTCTACTATAAGGACCTTCCCAGTGTCTCCCCAAAATCGAAGGGAACATGCCTATAGTTCTGGCTCTAAACTGAATAGCAGTCACTCCAAACTACCCATGCCCTAATCCCCAGGATCCATGAATATGTGACTTGACACAGCAGAAGAGACTTCCAGATGGGAATGGGATAAGGACCAAAGTTGGGAGTGATCCAAGTGGGCAAATAGCCAAGGGTCTTTAAAAGTGAGAGAGGGGCTGGAGGGATGGCTTAGTGGTTAAGGCATTTGCCTGCAAAGCCAAAGGACCCAGGTTCAGTTCCCCAGGACCCACGTTAGCCAGATGCACAAGGGGGTGCACGCGTCTGGAGTTTGTTTGCAGTGGCTGGAGGCCCTGGCGTGCCCATTCTCTCTCCCCTCTTTCTGTGTCAAATAAATAAATAAATAAATAAAAACATTTTTAAAAAAAGTTAGAGAGGAAGGCGGGTGTGGTGGCACACACCTTTAATCCCAGAATTGGGAGGGGCAAGTAGAAGGGTCACTTTGCTTTGAGGCCACCTCGAGACCCCATAATGAATTCCAGGTCAGCCTATGCTAGAGTGAGACCCTACCTCAGAAAAAGAAAAAAAAATAAAGGGGCTGGAGAGGTGGCCCAGAGGTTCAGGCATTTGCCTGCGAAGCTCAGGACCCAGATTTGATTCCCCAGTACCCACGTAAGCCAGATGCACAAGGTAGCGTATGCATCCGGAATTTGTTTGTAGTGGCTAGAGGCCCTGGTGCAACGATTTCTCTCTCTCTCTCTTTCTTTCTTTCTCTGTGTGTCTCTGCTTCTTTCTCTCTCTCAAATAAATAAATATTTTTTAAAAAGAAAGAAAACTCAACTCACACCATCTTAAACCTAGTGGGACAGGAGAGGAGAGGCTCAGAAGAGGATGATTTGAGGAAATCAACTGAAACTTAATGGGTGAACTGAAATTAAAATGTTTTACCCATGAATTCCTGTCCTTTTCCCCTCAATTCTTTACTCCAAACTTGGCATTGATGATCATGGCTTTTGTCACTTTTAAAAAAAATATATTTTATTTACTTATTTTGAGAAAGAAAGAGAGGGAGACAGGATAGGCACACAAGGGCCTCCAGCCACTGCAAGCAAAATCCAGATAAATGCACCACCTTGTGCATCTGGCTTTATGTGGATACTGGGGAATCAAACCTGGGTCCTTTGGCTTCACAGTCAGGTGCCTTAACCACTAAGCCATCTCTCCAGCTCTGCTTTATGTTTGCCTTGGAATCAGGTGGCTCTGATTGGGACCTTCTGTCCGTCTGGCCCTCCTGTTTCTAAACCTGCTCCCCCTGTTTGAAGAAGTGTTGAGTTAGCGTCTTCAATGATCCACGCTGTTCCAGGAGCTGAGACTACATCCAGAAACAAAGAGTTAATGTTCCCGCTGGGAGGGAATAACCCGAGTTCATCTTTATGCAAAAGATTCACTTCGTCTGATCCTAATTTCTTTTGAAAATCAGAATTATATGTGGAAGACTTGGTATAATCTTAGAAAGTGCTGTAGCCTTGAAAAGTATCGAGAAACAAAGCAGTCGGTCCACCAGACACGACAAACCCTCACAGCTTAGGCGCAGGGGCGGCAGCAGACTCGAACAATGTGCCTCTTGGTCTTTGCCAGCATGCTTGAGCCACGTGGAACCACAGTGAGAGACATGCCCACAGTTCTGGCTCTAGGCACTACCAACCTTCGACACAGAACTGGCCTCTGGATTTGAGTGATAAAGCCTCAAAATAGATTTTGCCTTGCCTCTCAAAAGTGAGATGGGCTGGAGAGATTGCTCAGTGGTTAAAGGTACTTTCTTGTAAAGCCTATCTGCCTGGGTTCAATTCCCCAGTCCCCACGTAAAGCCAGATGCACAAAGAGGTACATGTGTCTGGAGTTTATTTGCAGTGGCTAGAGGCCCTAGAGTGCCCATTCTTTGTCGGTCTCTCTCTCTCTCTTTCTCTCTCCCTCTCTCTGCTTGAGAAATAAATTAACTAATTAAAAAGTGAGAGACTCACAGATAGTTAAAGAAATGATGAAAGAAAAAGGTCTCACACAAGACTGCTTGGCATAAATACTACTTAGGTAGAATCTGAACACATTGAAAAATTTAAAAATTCATTAATCCCATGGCATAAATAAAATCACTGGAATTTGCAACACCTAAAAATTTTGCAGGGGGGGAGAGTTATTTTGGTTTTTATTTGTGGAATTTTGGTATATATATGTGAGTGTGTGTATGTATGTATGTGTATATATACACATATATAAGCATGTATGTATGTATATATATATATATATATATATATATATATACATATGTATATATACATACTTATATGTGTACAAATATATGTGCTCTACTATAGGGACCTTCCCAGTGTCTCCCCAAAATCGAAGGGAACATCCAGCTCACTCCAGTAAAAGCTGACTGAGACCCTGGTGGATCGTGTCCAAGTCAGACCGTCTGAAGCATAGTACAGTCACGCATAATGAAGGAGAAGTCTTCAACTGCCTATTGGTTTGAGAAGGTGACCTGCCAGTCCCCTGGTATTTGGGTGGGAGACATTAATCAAGCATCCCTTTGTCAGTGTTCGTTAAATACAGTTAAATGATCCTATCAGCCCGGGCTGTTTAGACCTGTCAGAAGTAATCTACCCCTTTCCTGAGGATGGCCAAACAGGTTTTGGTCCCAGGTGACTCAGTCATTGTTCCCATTGAAATACAAATCGTTTCTTACTCTAAGCACACCTTTGACAGCTTCAAATGTGCATGCCACACCACACCGAGTACAGTGGCTGCAACTGTTATGGAAGACTCTTGTTTTCTCTAAATACTGGAAAGGATATGGGCCAAATTTCTGCAAGGAGTTGGGGAGAGTAGAAAACGAAATGAGAGCAAGTGGGAATGCTCAAGCAGAAGCTGGAGGAGGGATGGACTCTTTTCTTTTCTTTTCTTTTTTTTTTTTTTTTTTTTTTTTTTTTTTTTTGGTTTTCTAAAGTAGAGTCTCGCTGTAGACCAGACTGACCTGGAATTCACTCTGTAGTCTCAGGCTGGCCTCAAACTCACAGCGATCTTCCTACCTCTGCCTCCAGACTGCTGGGATTAAAGGCGTGTACCACCACGCCCAGTCCTTCATTAATTTTTTAGCATAGGTTACAATCTTCCTGCCCCCTCTTCTGCATCAGTGCCGGGGCCTTGGCAGGTGTGTTACTGGTCAGTGTTGACGTCTCTGCAGCCTCTGTATTTCCGTTACAATGTGTTCCAGTTCACCACAGGCTTTGATGCTATTTTCCTGGATGTGGGTGTCAGGCTAGCGCTGGGAGCAGTACGCCTGCTTCCTCCGCAATTTCTCCTGGACCTGGGTGGGTGTGGTCAAGGTGGCGTGGCTCATTGCGAGCATTCTGCTGTCTTTGCTTGTATTGATGGATCTCGGATCTTGCCAGTATTCTCTGCCATCTGTAAAACAAAACAGATTCTCCAACCAAGAGTGAAAGTAGCATTGATTAAAGGGGAAATACCTAGGAGCTTGGGAGACATTTTGATGAGGCTACCCACTCAATTTATACAGGGAACACGGACGGGCGGGGGGGGGGGGGGAGGGACTCCTCTCTGGTGGTTGTGATTTTCCTGACCATGGGGTGCTAACTTGGTTCCCAATACCAGCTGTGAGTTCTGTCCCACTGAGCAAGTCTGTTTATTTGTTTATTTTTAATTTTTTAAAAATATTTTATTTGGGCTGGAGAGATGGCTTAGTGGTTAAGGCATTTTCCTGCAAAGCCAAAGGATCCCAGTTCGATTCTCCAGGACCCACATAAGCCAGATGCACAAGGGGGTACATGCATCTGGAGTTCGTTTGCAGTGGCTGGAGGCCCTGGTGTGCCCATTCTCTCTCTCTCTCTCTCTCTCTTTCTCTCTCATTCTCTGCATCTTTTCTCTCAAATAAAAAAATAACAATAATAATAAAATATTAAAAATAATAAAATATTTTAATATATTTCATTTATTTATTTATTTATTTATTTGAGAGAGAGAGAGAGAATGGGCACACTAGGCAGGGCCTCTAGGCACCACGAACAGACTCCAGATTGCACGTGCCACCTTGTGCATCTGGCTTATATGGGTACTGGGGAATCAAACCTGGGTCATTAGGCTTCGAAGAGAAGCACCTTAACCACTAAGTCATCTCTCCAGCCTTGTTTATTTTTTTTTTAAGCATCAAATGGGTGCCATTGCTTTCTCATCTTCCATACTGAATGTTTGTAAAATGGGACCTTCAGCTACAGGCAAGACAGTAGGGTGAGAAAGAGCACTTGCCCGCTGCAAGTTCAAAGCTGCTCACCTTATAACAGATCTACAGATTTCTCCCAGTACACTGACTGGCCATACAAAACACACACTGGGCTGGAGAGATGACTCAGCAGTTACTGCGCTTGCCTGCAAAGTCTTGAGGACCCATGTTTGATCCCTAGTACCCATGTAAGCTGGATGCACAAGGTAGCGCATGTGTCTGGAGCTCTTTGCAGTGGCCAGAGGCTCTGTCATGCCCATTCTCTCTCTTTCTCTTTCTCTCTCTCTCTCTCCCTCTTTTTCTCAAACGGCAATGGTACCATAAAATTCTACATCCTATAAGGCAGACCAAATGGCTGAACCTTCTCTAGCAAATAAATAAACAAAAATGATTTTAAAAAAATGAAGTCTCTAAAGACACACACTAAAATATTTGTACCAATTTTGTTTATATTTGAAAGAAATGAAATATAAAATCAAATGACACAGTTAACAAGACGTGGTTAAATTACTCTTCCACAAAGGAGATGTATTCTATACCCACCCACTGTTCATAACCCATTTCCAAATTTATTTTTATCCACTTACACTTTTCTGAATTTTCTTTGTTTTAAATGTGTTTTATTTATTTATTTGAAAGTAGAGAGAGTGTGTGTGTATGAGTATGGGCACACCAGGGCCTCCTGCCACCGCCAATGAACTCCAGATGCATGCATCGCTTTGGTTTACATGGGGACTGAGGAATTGAACCAGGGCCACCATGTTTTGCAAGCAAGCACCTTTAACCACTGAGCCACCTCCCCGGCCCCTCTTGCTCGATTTTCTATAAAGCTCATCATTTATCTTGGTGATAAGGGATAGAAACAAAGGGCGATCGTCCCTTAGGACGGTACCGGTACCTAACAGAACGGACAGCACTCGCTCGGGCTTCTCTCTTTGAAACAGTTACAGAAAGGATCGTTATTTATTCACGGATAACCATTTCACAATCACCCAGCGAAGTATCACTTTTATTGGGCTGTAGTTAAGAATCAACAACTGAACCGGGTGTGGTGACACACGCCTTTAATCCCAGCACTCGGGAGGCAGAGGTAGGAGGATCGCTGAGAGTTCGAGGCCACCCTGACACTCACTACATAGTAAATTCCAGGTCGACCTGAGCTAGAGTGAGACCCTACCTCGACAAACCAAAAGAGGAATCAACAACTGAGGACTGGAGAGATGGCTTAACAATTACGGCGCTTGTTTAGGAGTTCATTCATGGTGGCTAGACACCCTGGCTTGCCCATACACCCCTCCTCTCTCTCTCTCCTTGCAAATAAATAAGTAAAATATTTTTAAGAATCGACAAGTGATTTTGCAACACTCTTCTACTCCAGCATATTAGTAAGAGATAATTGCTAACTTACATTATCCATCTGGGAAATAAAATGCTGTGGGTGTGGTTTTTACAACTATTTTGTTGAATGAGTCCTGTGCTTCATGGAAAACACTGGAAGAGCCTTTCTCGCTCGTTGATACATATACAAGAAGAAAATTTACATCTAAATACCTACAAAAGTGAATTGAGCTGAGAATCTAACTGCAGATAAACATGCTTTTCTTCCTGCCACGGAGGTTTTTATGCTTTTCTTATTAGATTGTAAGTTTGTCTTTGAGTTGCTGTGACTGCTTAGAACAAGATTTTGAATTGGTGTCTTTCAGTGAATCCTGCTGAACAAATAAGAGAATCTCTGACGATCAGTGGATTTCCATACTTTAGAAAATATATATTTTTAAATTTATTTGCAGGGAGAGAAACAGAGCGAATGAGCATGCCAGGGCCTCCAGCCACTGCAAATGGACTCCAAATGCATGCGCCACCTTGTTCATCTGGCTTTACATGGGTACTGGGGAATCGAACCCAGGCCGTCAGGCTTTCCAAGCAAGTGCCTTTAACCACTGAGTCATCTCTCCAGTCCTCAATTTCCATACTTTTTTTGCCTTCAAATGTATGGTTGGAATTTTGCGCTAAACCCTTGATCTTGGAGGAAGGTGTCTGATGGACATGGATGTAGGCAAGGACCAGAGTTACCAGCGGCTGTTTAGACATCAAAATCCATGAACACCAAAAGTGAAAGGCACCACTGTTGATCATTGCTTTGAGGCAACATATTTGATATACCATTCCTTTCTGCTTCCAGAAGACAATGAGTCCAAATTGGCCAATGGAAAAAAAGACTAGGAATTAGCTGGACAAAATGAAAACCTCAACATGGGGAAGAGCGAGGCACAATATCTGAAGTCTAGAACCAAATGACTGGGCAAAGGCTACATTTACAAACCACACACACAAAGGACTAATTGGGTCATTTTTGAAAGTGCTGTAGGGGGCTGGAGAGATGGCTCAATGGTTAAGGTGCTTGCCTACAAAGCCTAATGACCCAGGTTTGATTCCTCAGTACCCATGTAAAGCCAGATGCACAAAGTGGTGCATGCATCTGGAGTTAATTTGTAGCAGCTGGAGGCCCTGGTGCACCCATCTTCTCTCTCTCTCCCTCTCTCTCTCCTTGCAAATATATAAATAAATAATATGCATTAACTTAAAAAAATGAAGTACCCTAGGGGCTGGGGTGATGGGTCAGTGGTTAAACTCACTTGCTTACTAAGCCCTCTGGCCCAGGTTCATTTCCTTAGCACCCATGTACAGCCAGATGTGCAAAGTGATGAATGCACTGAGAATTGATTTGCAGCAAAAAGAGGACCTGCCCTGCCCATTCTCTCTCATAGATAAATAAATATAAATAAATAAATAAATATTGAAAAAAGAAAGCACACTAGCAAAACAATGAGACAAAGATGAACATACCAGAAATTGGCAAAGAGACGTTGCATAGGTAGTGTAAGGGGAAGAGAGACAAAAGACAATAGTAGATAAAAGTACAAAAAACGCTCAGTATTACTCATAATTAAAGGCATATAAGTCAAACGAGTAAGCACACCCCACCTAAATGCCAATGTGTGCTATTCCTGACATGAGTCAGCCTTACAGGGAGACTGTAATTCCAAACACCAGTGATCAGCCTATGACAAGTTCAAACTTTTCAATGGCCATGAAGCAGTCACAATTAGAATCCAAACACGTCTCATTTTTGACCTAGCAATGACAGCACTAAACAGTGATGCATTGGATATGTTTGCAAAAGAAAGATAACATAAACCATATGTTTTCATAACAACAACAACAAAAAAATGTAGAGGGCTAGAGAGATTGCTCAGCCAGGCACTTGTCTACAAAACCTAACAACTCAAGTTCAGTTCCCCAGGTCTCACATAAAGCCAGATGCACAAAGTGGCACATGTGTCTGGAATTTGTTTCCGGTGGCTGGAGGACCTGGCAACCCACTCTCTATCATCTATCTATCTAACTGTCTGTCTCTCTCTCTGTTTGAAAATAAATAAATAAAATACTTTTTGAAATAAAGTAGGCTGGAAATGATGTAAATTTTAGCAAGGAGGGAAGGATGAAGAACACTGATTGTGTTATGGAGTTGGATATTCATTTGGTGGACTGATGTACAGCCAAAGAGGGTTCGTGTATTCTGGTGTGGGAAAATCCTGGGCATCAGAACCAGAGCACTGTGGGTTGGAGAGATGGCTCTGTGGTTAAGGCTCTTGCCTGCAAAGTGTAACAACCCAGTTCAATTCCCCAGTACCCATGTAAATCCAGATGTACAAAGTGCCACATGAACCTGCAGTGGCTGGAGGCCCTGGCACTCCCATTTGTGCTCTCTCTCTCTCTCTCTTTCCCTCTGTCTCTCTTCTCTCTCTCTCTCTCTGCTCACAACTAATAAATAAAATTTAAAAGTATATTTAAATAAAAAGAATCAGAACTCTATGTACATTGAGATTTTGCTTTGTCCATTGCTAAGAGGCTACTTACAAATACTCTAGGTTTTTGAATGTCATGACGGGTGTGGTGGCACACACCTTTAATCCCAGCACTTGGGAGGCCAAGGTAAGAAGATTGCTGTGAGTTCGAGGTCATCCTAAGACTACATAGTGAATTCCAGGTCAGCCTGGGCTACAGTGAGACCTGACCTTGAAAATCCTAAACAAATAAACAAATAAATATCACCCCAGAGAACATTAACCATTCCTTCTCTTTGTTAAAAGGATTGGGTTGAGAGAAGGGTTAGGGGAGATTTTTGTACCTTTCTGCCTTGTTTGAATTTTCTAACTATGCTCATCTGCTCCCGTCATAAATATTTAAAATGTCAACAGAGGTTATCTGTGCAGTGGGATTATTGTAATAAATATTATACAAGGCACAGACAGTTATGTGCAGGGAAAATAAAATGGGCTGTCTAAGTTAAGATACGCTCCAAACTTTCAAAATCATCCCACGTCCATAAGGGTGTGAAAACATCAGTTATTGCCTTGACAAACCGCTCAGCATTAGAACCGTGTACTCATCCGCGTGTTTCTCTCAACCCTGAAGCTACAAAGATGTAATGCCTTGCTTTCTGGTAAGAAAAAGAAAGAAAAAAGATGAAGAGATTGTCAGGAACCATGAACATATTCATGATAGACATTAGTGTGTTCATCAAGTAAAATCCTGGGATCCCAACCGTCCGCTTCCCTTCATTCCTGGCTCTCCAGTCGTGGTACTGTGAATGTGTGTCCCCCATAGACTCAGGTGTTTTGGTTAAAACTTGTAACTTGGGTCTCCAGCTGCCTGGCTGGAGGAGGTGTCACTGGGGGACGGATCCTGCAGTCCAGCCCCACCGGTGTGTTTGGAGGTGGATCTGAATTCCAGCCCAGAGGTGTGCAGAGCAGTCTGGGCTCTGCCTGGGGCCCTGCTGCTTGCTGACCACTCCGGCTTGTTGCTTTTGGTATTTGCTGCCTGTTTGGTTGCTTCTCTCTGGTTGGGTGTATGGAAGCAATTTCTTCAGCCACTGATGGAACTTCTCCCCTGGATCTGTAAGCCTGAAATAAATCCCTGTGCCTCATTTGAATGTTCATCCTGGCAATGAGAAGGTGTATTACACTACCAATAAAGAGGAGACATCAGTGATTCCATAGAGCCTTCCCCAAAATTTCCTTGAAACAAACAAAAAAGTTACAGGCTTGCCAGAAGAGCAAAATAGCTTTGTGACAAGGGAGAGAGTAGAATGATGTAAGAACTGGGAAGAGGACTGGAGAGATGGCTTAGTAGTTAAGGCACTTGCCTGCAAAGCCTAATGACCCCGGTTTGATTCCCCAGGACCCATGTAAGCCAGATGCATAAGTTGGCACATGCATCTGGAGTTCGTTTATAGCTGCTGAAGGGCCTGACATGCCCATTTTCTCTCTCTCTCTCATTCCCTCCATCCCTCTCTCTCAAATATATAAAATTATTTTTAAAAAACTGGGAAGTAGAAGCCCCGTCCAGCAACATAGTCTAGAAAATTCTACAATTTTTTGGAAGTGCCATCACAGAAGCCAGACTGTGTAGACTGTACGATCAGGAAACCTAAGTCTAGGTTCTCAGTTAGGTCAAGTATCAAATATGTTGTGAGGAAAAGTGGACAGTGAACTTTCTTTCCCCCTCATACTGGGTCAGGAGGGAGGAATAGATGTCACAATCGTGAAAAGGTCAAATACTGAGGCGACAGTTCCCTGAGCTGTCCAGAGCTCCAGTCCCTTCCCTACCAGATGTGACTTAATAGAGTTTCACTGTCCATTGGTCTAACTTTTCTTAATCTAATATTTCATCAGAAGAAAAATAAACATGTTGATGATATTTTCCTGCCCCCTCGCATTCTCATCTAGTTTTTGTTCATGTTTTAGAAGTAGGATATTGCTGTAGCCCAGGCTGAGCTGGAACTCACTCAGTGGTCCTAAAATGGCCTGGAACTCACAGCAATCCTCCTACCTCTGCCTCCCAAGTGCAAGGCTTAAAGACGTGCGTCCTCAAAACCTAACGGCCTGGGTTTGATTCCCCAATGCCCACATAAAGCCAGATGCACAAAGTGGCACATGCATCTGGAGTTTGCTTGCAGTGGTTAGAGTCCCTCATGCATGCATTCTCTCTGCGTCTCTTCCTCTCTTTGCTTGTAAATAAATAAAATATTTCTTAAAAGAATCATTTATTTTTGGTGAAAAAAAAATGGAATCAAAAGGAGAGGAAGCAGAGAGATGTGGTGATATATATATGTATATATATAGATAGATAGATATAGATATAGATGATATAGATATAGATATAGATATAGATATAGATATATAATCATACATTGAGAGCTGGAAAAAAAAAGTTTCTGAGATCACTTCATCCAACCCACAGTTTTACACAGATGAGTAAACTGAGGCCCAGCAAGATGCCACAGTTCACAGAGCTCACCCAGCTAGTGGAGAGTTGTATGGAAATCCTGCCTTTTAATAAATGCTTGGCTATGGTAAGAAATTTTCAGCCCTTATGTTAAAACAATTGCACAGGATTGTTTTCTAACTGAAAGAAAAGGTCAAAAGATTTTCCCTCTTCTCTCTGAATCCGTCTGAAGTAAGGAATACCTCGGGACATAAGATGTTAGCCAGACATGGTGGCGCATGCCTTTAATCCCAGCACAGACATAGAGGTAGGAAGATCGCTGTGAGTTCGAGGCCATCCAGACTACATAGTGAATTCCACTATGTATGGGTTAGAGCAAGACCCTACCTCAAAAAATAAAAATTAAAAAAAAAAATTCCAGAGTCCTGGGAAAAGTAGCTTTCCTTATCTCTTACCAAATCTTCTTGTGTCAGTAAGAAACAATTAAAGGGGGGGGGGGGAATCCCACAAACCAGGAGGAATTCCTAAGCCCCCAAGTCACCTGCTGGCTAATTCCACTGGCTGCTATTAAGGAATTACTGAGCACTTCGAATTCTGTTTGGATTCCTCACTTCTATTGTAAAAATATTTCACTCCAAAGTCTAATATTCCCTGCACCATGCCCTCCTTCCCGTCCCCTCCTCAAAAGCGGGTAGAACCCTGCACAGAAATCAGCTCCTCTAATTAGGTTAATAGGTTACTGATGGGTTAACTGGGTTAAAGCTTGGGCAGAGGGAAAGTGCCTTCTAGGAGTGCTGGGCCCACCCATCACCTGGAGCTCAGTGATTTTCCAGCATCCACCAGTCTGTGCTCTGTTCTCCCAAGCCCTGCTGACACCCAGAACACGGCAGACTCACGCCCCTAAACTCCTTGGTAAAGGCATTTTGAAAAAGTGTACTTTCTGCCTTATAAATGATTTCTTCCAGGTTTCTAGTGAAACAAGTCATTTCTTTTTTTTTTTTTTTTTTTTGACAAATGAAAGGGGGGGAAAAATGCCTTTTCAAATCCAGGGCACTTGAAAGTTTCATTTTCCTGTTTTAATTTGCTTCAACGTTTCAAGGGAATAATAATAGTTTTTTAATGCCAAAGGTGGCTTTCATCACTCAAAAACCCTCTAATTTCCTCCCATATTGCAAGTAATGTGTTAATAGTTCCAAAATGAAATATTAACCTAAAACACAACTTGGTAATTTTCCTCACAGTTCAAAGTGATTTTGAAATGGAAGCATCACCGTTTGGAAATATTTACTTTGCAACAAGGAAAGAAGACACAGCAAATTATCTACCTCAGCTTCGTTCTCTCCTATGCCATGTGTGTTTGAATCTTCAGTTGGGGTGGGGGGCAGAAATAAATGGGGAAAAGAGGAGAAAACTGCCTTTTCATGTTCCAATACCACAGGCCACCAAAGGACTTAAATCCCACCTTTAAAATTCAATATCGCCTCTATAGACATAAGAATGCATATGTGGAGGGAAAAAAAAAAAAAACTCGGTATTCACAGCCTCGTTATAGGATGCACACCAAAGAAAAGATGTGCATAGAGGCCATAGAGAATTTAAAAGATTTATTTATGATGTATTACTGTAATTTTTAATTTAGACATGCAAATTTTTTAATTTGCACCGACTGCTTTGCCTTAATGGTTTTGATTAATACTTGGAGGTAGTGTTTGTGAAAGAGATTTATACTGTGATTCATCTGCAAAATAATCAAATCATTACCAGCTAATGACATAGCTGTGAAAAATGATATAGATATTGTGTAACTTCCAGCTATGGCTGAGCACGTGGAGGTACCCAATCCTTCCAGCAAATGTGGACTTCTGTTAATAACTGCTGGGAAGTTCGCTCTAGGTCCACTCTAATTTGGCAACAAAAAACATTGATCTTAATAAAGCTGTCTGATAAAAGGAGCAGTGATTAACATCCTGAACCCTCCATGCCGCTACTCATGCCAAGGTTCTTTTTTTTTTTTTTTTTTTTTTTTCCAGGAATGAAATTCCATTGTACTTCCTGCTTATCGCATCATCTCTCCTGGCTCTCCAGATAAGGCTACTGGCCGCCTAGGGAGTGGGTTGGGGGACTAAGAACGCCCAGGGTAGCAGCAGCACTGATGGCTGGAGGTGGCACTCCCGAGGGGGGTGGGGGGGCCGTGGGTAGAGACTAGAGTCTGAAGCCTTTCCAGAATCAACGTGGAGCCACCTCCTCTGCTCTGGTTCCAAAGGACCGAGTGGTGACTCTAGCTCAACTGTTCAGTGTTGGCAGCATCAGCGGAGGAGGGGTGAGAGAGCCAGCGCGGGTGCAGGGGCAGCCATGCCAAGTCGCAAATGGCATAAGGAAGCAAAAGAAAGCTGACAGCAGAAACTCACAGGCAATCCCCAAGTCTCCTGTGTCCTCACAAGCTCCTCCACCTGTTCCACCCAGACAGAGAGCTAGGGCATGGACAAATGTGGATTTGACTTTCTGCCCACCCCACCAGATAATTAAGTTAACATTTCTATTTGGGGGGGAGTGTTTGGAGTGGAGGGTGGGGGCAAGATCTCAATCTTTGTCGCCCAAGTAGTAGGCTTGTGGCCTCCAACTTCTAGCAGTTCTCCTGCCTCAACCTCCCAAGAGCTGGGGTTACAAGCATGAAATGCATGAATGGCCACACCCAGCTTCTTTTTTTTAAAAAAAAAATGATATTTTAATTATTTATTTGAGAGACAGAGAGAAAGAGGTAGACAGAAAGAATGTGAGTATGGGCACACCAGGGTCTCCTGCCACTGCAAACTCCAGATCCACGTGCCACTTTGTGCATCTTGGCTTTATGTGGGTACTGGGGAATTGAACCCAGGCCATCAGATTTTGCAAGCAAGTACCTTTAACCACTGAGCCACCTCTCCAGCCCCAGCAATAGTGTATGCATTTATCATGTCATGGTGTTCTGGACAATGGGTACATGGTGGGATGGCCAAGTGGAGTTCACTGAGGCCTTATTCCATGTGTTGTTAGCACGTTCTACCCCATACGAGCTTTCTCATGAACCCTCACCACACATCTAGAAAACACATTGTATTATTAACGTCCCTCCTGTCTTACCTACATATGAATAGCTCCCTCAGATTGAATATAAGAAAACTGGCAGGGCTAGAAAGATGGCTCAGCAGTTAGGCACTTGCTTGCAAAGCCTGAGGACCCAGGTTCGATTTCCCAGTACCCATGTAAAGCCAGATGCACAAGGTGGCACATGTGTTTGGAGTCACTTTCAGTGGCTAGAGGTCCCCGTGTGCCCATGCTTTCTCCTTCTCTCTCTCATAAGTAAATGAATAAAATATATAAAAAAATAAGAGAGATGGGATGAAGTGAAAGAAGAAGTTAAAATAAACAAAGCAGGGCTGGAAATACGGCTTAGCGGTTAAGCACTTGCCTGTGAAGCCTAAGTACCCTAGTTCGAGGCTCGATTCCCCAGGACCCACGTTAGTCAGATGCACAAGGGGGCGCACGCGTCTGGAGTTCGTTTGCAGTGGCTGGAGGCCCTGGTGCACCCATTCTCTCTATCTGCCTCTTTCTCTGTCGCTGTCAAATAAATAAACAAAAATATTAAAAAAAAAAGAAAGATACGAAGCATGCATTAGCCACAATTAATCCTGACATAATAGTATTTTCAACTCATCATAAAGAAATCCAGTTTCTTTCTTATTTCAGTTCTCACAAAGAAATCACCCAGTGTGGGTTGGAGAGATGCCTCCATGAGTTAAAGGTGCTTGCTTGCAAAGCCTGATGGACCAGAGTCCATTCGCCAGTGTCCACTTAAAGCCAGACACACAAAGTGGTGCATGTATCTGGAGTTTGCAGTGGCAAGAGGCCCTGGTACACCCATATTCTCTCTCACATGCCTGTAAATAAATAAAGGTTTTTTAAACTTTTTATTCATTTAATTATTAGAGAGAGAGAGAGAGAGAATGGGTGCACCAGGGCCTCCAGCCACTGCAAACAAACTCCAGACACATTCGCCACCTTGTGCATCCAGCTTACGTGGGTTCTGGGAAATCGAGCCCGGGTCCCAAGACTTCAGAGGCAAGTGCCTTCACCGCTAAGGCATCTCCGCAGCCCCTGGGGAGCCATTTGACAAAGTTAGAAGTAAGGTGCTATTCCGCAAGCTCCGGTTAACGCTACTTACGGCGATTTCTTACTTCTTCGGTGCTCGCTGGACAGGAAGCAAGCAAGCGGCGGGCGTTTCCTGCTCGCTGGGTTCCTGATCCAGTCCCCATCGTACGGCTCAAACGGCTCCTGCGTCTTTTAATTATTGGTAACTTCCACAAAACGAAGATCGGAACTCTTCCACCACTGGTGGAGACATGGAGATAAACGAACAGGGAAGCAAGGAGTATATAACTGATTTCAACTGGAGCTGGGAGAAGGGAACTTCGGGCCGTGGTACCTGCCACGCACAGCCTCGTCAGGAAGGCCTCTCGGGCCAAGCAGGGACCCATGACCTGCCAAAAAGAGACACTTGGCTGCAGAGCCTGCTGGCCTGGGCGTGGGTTCCCCAGAACCCACATAAAGCCACGTGCACAAAGAGGCCCATGTGGCTGGCGTTCATTTGTAGTGGTAAGAGGCCCTGGTGTTATTCGTTCTCTCTCTCACTGCTTACAAATTAAACAAATCCTCCAGACACAAAATGGCCTGGATATCCATGACCTCACAGTGCCTGGCACTACCTGCACAAGACCATCATAATAGGAAGAAAAGATCATGACATCGAAATAAAAGAGAGACTGATTGAGAGGCGGAGGGGATATGATGGAGAGTGAAATTTCAGAGGGGAAAGTGGGGGGAGAGAGGGAATTACCATGGGATATTGTTTATAATTATGGAAGGTGTCAATAAAAATATTAAAAAACATATTAAACAAATAAATAAAAATAGAAAGAAAATATGGAATCTGGATTTTAAAAAATTGATTGATTTATTTTTTTTAAATAAAAAGGTTGAATTCTTACATCTCCTCTCCCTTGACCCCTTTCCACTGAGGTCATTGGTATCCATTGTGGGCTCCTAAAGGCTTCAATCTGTGTGTTTAATTGAAGCTGCTCTCACTTTTGGTTGGAAACAGGGTACATCACTACAGCAAGACTAGATAGCCCACCACAAGACGGTCACCTCCACCACACCTGCCCAGGTCCAGCAGTCATTGCGGAGGAAGGGGAAGTGGTGACATGAGTTCTGTTCTCACTGCTGGCCCGAACACCAGTGCCAGGGGAGATGCCCACAGACACCCTGGAACCTGGTGTTTTGGTTTTTATTTAAGTAGGGTCTCACTCTAGCCCAGGCTAACCTGGAATTCACTATGTAGTCTCAGGGTGGCCTTCAACTCTCAGCGATCCTCCTACCTCTGCCTCCGAAATGCTAGCCTATGGGCTTATGTTGTCATGAGATTGAAAAAAAAAAAAAAACGGGCTAGAGACATGGCTCAGCAGTTAAGGTGCTTGCTTACGCAGCCTAAGGACCCATGTTCAATTCCCCAGTAGCCACATAAGCCAGATGCACAAGGTGGTGCATGCATCTGGAGTTCACTTGCAGTGGCTGAAGGCCCTGCTGTGCCCATTCTCTCTCTCTCTCTCTATCTTTCCCCCTCTCTCTAATAAATGAATTAAATTAAAATTTTAAAACCCTAATTATTTGAACTATTGTTGGACTTCTTCTCTGTACTTAGAAACAAATGCACTATCCTGTAGGTATGTAACTAGTCGCAATATAAAGGTTTGCCCCAGAATGTTTTGGTGTTGGAACTGGTATAGTCACATCATAATGCCAGTGTTTATCCGCTGCTTTTGTCCTTCCTCTGTCTTCCCTGGCCAGCCCCAGGCCATGCACACAGTGGAGCAGATGTTATGAAATTATCTGCCCCTCAGCTACTTAGTATTTCTTCTTTTTACTCTTCCTCTACTGTCCTTCTGCTTATCTACTTATTTGCAACTGTCCAAACTCACCCCTCCATGGTGCATCTGCAATTATCTATTACACTTGTGAGACCTCCCCCAAGCTTGGGCATGGTGAAGAGAAAGGCAGAAGTCACAGGCTGAAGTCATGTTAGTTACCCAAGAAAAGGGAAAAGAAGGTATTTGGATATTATATCTTAATTGAAAGAGGGTTGCTTTTCCATTAAAAGTATTTTCAGAAAGTAATTTTCTATAATGTGTCTAGAAAACTGCTTCCCTGGTCTCCCTTCTGAGATCTTGCTCTATCTTCCTTTCTCTCCCTAAATGACTTTTTTGTTTCTGGTTTTGTTTCTCAAGATAGAGATTCACTAGTTAGCCTATGTTGGCCTTGAACTTGTGATCCTCGTGCAGTGCTGGGATTACAGGCATGTACTACTATGCCTGGTCACTGAGGACTCTTCCCTGGATATTCTGCATGTGCTAAGCCTCTGTTTAGCCCCTACATGTATGCCACTTCCCAAGAACAACCCAGCAAGAAAACTTGTAGAATAACTTAAGGGCAAGAGTCACTTCTCAAGGACTTTTCAAATCCACACTCTATACTATTGGCAGCTATTCACAGATTTGTAAAGAATTTTTTTTAAAATACTTTATTGAGGGCTGGAGAGATGGCTTAATGGTTAAGCACTTGCCTGTGAAGCCTAAGGACCCTGGTTCGAGGCTTGATTCCCCAGGACCCACGTTAGCCAGATGCACAGGGGGGGCGCATGTGTCTTGAGTTCGTTTGCAGTGGCTGGAAGCCCTGGCGTGCCCATTCTCTCTCTCTCTCTCTCTCTCTCTCCTCTCTCTCTCTCCCTCTTTCTCTCTCTGTCACTCTCAAATAACTAAAAATAAACAAAAAAATTTATTGATGTATTTATTTGAAAGAGAGACAAAGAGGGAAAGAGAATGGGTGCACCAGGGCATCCAGCCACTGCAAATGAACTGCAGATGCATGTGCCCCTTGTACATCCAGCTTTACATGGGTACTGGGGAATCAAACCTGGGTCCTTTGGCTTTGCCGGAAAGCACCTTAACCACTAAGCCATCTTGCCAGTGCCCAATTCTACCTCTTGGTATTCCCATTTTATATAAGAGGAAAACAAGATTCAGAAAGCCCAAGTACTTTGTCCATTAGAAGTGACAGTACCCACTTGGATATGGAATTTCTAGGTTGGGCGATGAGGGACTTAGATGCTAACGAAAAGAGCTGAGTGGAACTATAATCTCCCATGTGACCCTGCCAAGTGCCAGCCACCAAAGGCCGGGTTGTTTCCCCTCTAAGATTCAGTTTTGTTGGAGGAGCAAAGGAAGGGAAACAGGTTTCAGCTCCTTCAGAGAGACTCTTCCCTTCCGTGACTCCCACCAGGTTGCTGCCATTAATAAGCTTCCTAGGCTCACAGGGAAGTCGTAAGGATTAAGTCTTCTTTCAAAACAGCCTGTGAGCCAGCGATGAAAGAGGCTCCTAATGTGTTCAGTCCCTCTGGTTCCTCCTCCCTGCATCATGACCCATGAAAAGTAGATGGCTCTGTGACTAAGGTAAAGCAAAGGGCGACAGGAAGCTGAGAGGTAACTTGGAAGTAGAGGAGTGTGGGAGAGAAGGGGCAGAGAGTGGAGCTCTAAAGTCTAATTCTATCCCTGCCTGCAGATGCTCAGAAATGCAACGTGTGGGGGCGGGGTGGGGCTGGGGTCTAGAGAGATGACACTAAGGCATTTGCCTGCCAAGCCTAAGGACCTGAGTTCAATTCCCCAGTGCCCACGTAAAGCCAGTTGCACAAAGTGGCACATGCATCTTAAGTTCATTTACAGCAGCTGGGTACCCTGGTGTGCCCATTCTCTCTGTGTGTCTGTCCCTCTCTCTCTCTCTCTCCTTGCAAATAAATAAATAAATAAATATTTTTTTTAAAAAAATATGCAACAGGGGCACTGGGATTGGCTACTTTCCATGTTGCTATGACAAAATACTTGACAAGAATCACTTTAAGGGAGAAAAGATTGATTGTGGCTTATGGTTTGAACAGCATGAAGAAGCTGGTCACGTCACATCTGCAGTCAGGAAACAGAGAGAGATGAATGTTGGTGCCCAGCTCTCTCACTGTCGCCTTGTAATTCAACCCAGCACCCCAGCCCATAGAACCCACAGTTAGGGTGGGTCTTCCCACCTAATTGAAACTCATCTAGAAATTCCCTCTCAGACATATTCACAGTTTTGTCCCCTAGGTGATGCTAGATCCAGTTAGAGTGACAATATTAGCTTTACCCCTCTCACCCCAAAGAAAACCCACTGGAGGTCCAGTCAGGGTGATCATCAGTATTGACTATCACAGATTTCTCACCTCTAACTCCTCTCACTCCCCCAAAGAAGAAATCCCACTATTCACTTTTGAAAACTGCTTTTTAGCTATCAGTTTTAATAACTGCCTTCTGCTTTGTCTTATCCTCTGATTCTTGGTAAGTTCTGCTACTGTGAAAATGAAAGGGAAGGACAGATGATTCAGTCATCGACCATTTGGCCATTTGGATTTAGATGTGACCCAAGGTTAACATATGTCTTTAAAAATACCTCAGGGATCTATAAGCTTCTCTCTGTTTTCCCTCTTTCTCCATCCACCAGGGCATCAAACTCCCTTTCCCTCCATCTCTTTCTTTATTCTTTCTCTCCTCTCTCTCTTTCTCTCTCGTGTGTGTGTGTAGGTGTGCTTGTGCCACTGCACACCTTTGGAGGTCAGAAGACAACTTCTGGGGCTGGAGAGATGGTTTAGCAGTTAAAGCACTTGCCTGCAAAGCCTAAGGACCTATGTTCAACTCTCCAGATCCCACATAATCCAGAGGCACAAAGGTGAGGCAAGCGCAAGGTTGCACATGCCCACTAGGTGGCACAAGTGTCTGGAGTGTGATTTCAGTGGCTGAGGCCCTGGTGCACCAATTCTCTCTCTCTCTCTCTCCCTCTCTCTCAAATAAAAAAAAGAAGAAGAAGGCAAGTTTTGGATTGGTTCTCACCTTGTTTTGAGACAGGCTCTCTTGTTCACTGTGCCTTTCATTAGCTTCTGGGACATTCTCCCATCTCTGCCTCTCTTCTCACCTTAGGTGCACTGGGATTACAGAAGCTGGTTGTGGCTTCTGGCTTTTACGTAAGGTCTGTCAATCTAAACTCAGGCTTTCTGGGTCACTCAGCAAGCGCCTTCTTCACTGTAGCATCTCTCAACCCCTCTCCACTTCTTCCTTCCCTAATGTGAAGGTAAGGGGAAAAAATACAAGGGGTAGGCCCTTTCAAGGTCAGCTCAGCACTAAGACATCCCAAAGACATGTCTGTTGAAGGAATTGAAAGATGGGGCTCTGAAGAAATAGATCCATAGGGCTGAAGACTGTCTCAGATTTTTCCAAAGCCACAAACTATATCTATGAAATGTATGGAACATCCACCCTCTTGAGTTTATTTCACTTATATTTCTAGCCCAACAGAAAAGCACTGCCCTGCATTGGTAGACTGTGAACAAACATCTATCCTCACAGATGCTGAGAAATATGAACAGAATGGAAGAAAGAAGGGGTCTCCTTCCTTCTGCCCACCACATGACAAATGTCATTTCTACGACCCAATGTGGATGGTATTCTTTTCTTTATTTTTCCTTGCAATCTTACAGTCCATCTGAGACAGATAAACACACGATGAATCATTCAGTAGACATTTGCCAAGGATCTTCTGTGGGCTGGCACACAGGAGGGGCTGTGTAACTGCTGATGAAGTAAGGGCCCAAGCCGAGGAGAAATATCTTGTTCTTCGCATTGGGTTCTGTGCTGGTTTGATTCAGGTGTCCCCCATAAACTCATGTGTTCTGAATGGCAAGGTTCCCCGGCTGGTGACAATTTGGGAATCGGAGCCTCCTGGAGGTGGGTTCATGGGTATTTAGCCAGCTTCCCCTTGCCAGTGTTTGACACACTCTCCTGCTGCTATTGTCCACCTAATGTTGGCCAGAGGTGATGTCCAGCCTCTGCTCATGCCATCGCTTTCCCCTGCCATCACGGAGCTTCCCCTCCAGTCCATAAGCCAAAATAAATCCATTCCTCCCACAAGCTGCTTTTGGTCGGGTGTTTTCTGCCAGGAACGCAAAGCTGACTGCAGCAGGTACTGATGGATAATTTATGCAAGGGAAAAAAATAAAAACCATGGTTCAGAGAGTAAAACTTTAAGAAACGTCAGAAGTGTGAAGGTCACTGGGGTGAGGAGGGAACATCTGACTACTCCACTAAAGAATTGACCAAGGGGCTAGAGAGATGGCTTAGTGGTTGATGCACTTGCCTACAAAGCTTAAATTCCCCAGTACCCAAGTACTGATGCACAAAGTGATGCATGCATGTGGAGTTCGTTTGCAGTGGCTGGAGACCCTGGCATACCCGTTCTCTCTCTGTGCTTGCAAATAAATAAATATTTTTCTTAAGTAAGAATTGGCCAAGCACCAGTAGGTGCTAAGACTCCGCTTGCTCTGTTTGCCAAAGGTAGAGCCTACAAGGCACCACCTGCCCAGATATGATACCTCTTCCTAATTCCCCCGGTCATATAGTGCATGCTGGTCTAGCCTGCTTTTCCTGACTAAACAGGAAATAGCCTTAGTTTACGTTTGCTCTTCCGACTCTGGTGTGGCCCAGAGGAGACTGACTACAGTGAAGCTCTCAACTGGTGGATTAAATAAAATGTTGTCTCATTGATTTCTGAGCACTAAACTATCCCAAGATGTTGTGCCGGTGTCAATTTAATAGAACTGCCAAAAAAAATTTTTTTTTAATTTTTTTTAATATAAAACACACCCAGAAAAATTGAACAAATTTCATCAAAATGTTTAAATGCCAGAAATGATTCCAGTCTAATAAAGCAAGAAGGCCTCCTTGCTGTCTGGGTCGCGCATGTGGCAGACCTCCATAAACGACGCGGCTGGAACCTGCCTTTTAATTCTTTTGCAACAAAAGCGCCAATTTAGGTCCTGCTGGGAAACCTTTGGAAGGGTATTTCTTTGTAAATAAAACAAGCGATTTCTTAAAATACAGTTGGCCCCGCCAGCAGCTTCTTTGGGCCTGCGAGGAATCTTTGCCCATCAGACGCTGAGGCGGCCCCGTAGCATCAGCTGGTGCAACAGAATCTGTTGCTATCCGCGGCTCCCTGAGTGACAGCAGCCTGTAATCACAGAGGCGCACAGACGCACATCAGACGGCGCGCGCACAGAAACGGAGCAGCGGGGTGGGAGGATTTTGGAGCCTAAATGGACCTTGGCACGGCACACTTTTGAAACAGCCATTTTTGCAGAGTCTGCCTGACCGTTTACGGCATACTGCAGTTGCAGCCTATAAAGTGGGGGGTAAGGAGGAGGGGAGACGGATTCTTGGATGTGGAGCGCATCCTGCGCTCCAGGTATGCCGGGTTTTGCTCAGGTTAGATCTGGGATTCTTTTTCTTTCTTTCTTTCTTTTTTTTTTAAATATTCTATTTATTCTCACCTTTAATCACAGCACTTGGGAGGCTGAGGTTGGAGGACCCCTGTGAGTTTCAGACCAACCTGAGACTAATTCCAGGTCAGCCTGGGGTAGAGCAAGACCCCTACCTTGAAAAATAAATAAAGGAATACTTTAATAATATCTTATTTACTTATGAGAGAGAGGGGCAGAAAGAGAGAGAGAATGAGCATTCCAGGGCATATCAGGGCCTCTATCCACTGCCAAGGAACTCCAGACGCATGTGCCACCTTGTGCATCTGGCTTTACATGGGTGGGTGCTGAACAATCGAACCTGGGTCCTTAGGTTTTGCAGGCAAGTGCTTAACCACTAGCCCATCTCTCCAGTCCAGCTCTGGGATTCTAGTCTTCACACTCACAATGATGTGCATTGCATTATCCACTGTGTTATCTCCAGATAGAGATAGAAAAACCAAATCTTAAGAGTTTAGAAGATCCAAGGCAGAGCTCAAACTGAAGTCTCTCATTTCTTTCATTTCTACCTCATGTGGACATCAGAGCAAAACATTTCCACTTGCTCCTGATCTCTGGTGACATTCTTATCTGGTAAGTCTGCCTGTTTTCACACTTCAGCAGGTGCTTTTAATGTCACCCTGTCTGTAAACACAGGGATCCAGCAGACTCAAAGGTAGACTCCAGGGGCTGAAGAGATGGCTCAGTGGCTAAGATGCTTGTCTGCAAAACCTAAAGACCTGGGTTCAGTACCCACATAAAACCTGGTTCACAAAGTGGTACATGCATTTGGAGTTCATATGCAGCAGCTAGTAGCCCTGATGCTTTCTCTCTCTCTCTCTCTCTCTCTCTCTCTCTCTCTCTCTCTCTCTTTTTCTCTGCTTGCAAATGAATAAATTAAAAGAATAATTTTAAGTAGACTCCAGTGAAAAGCCAGGTTAGGGTCAACCTGCCCAGGACCAAGCAGCTCACTTTTTTGTAATCATGTGCTATGGTCAGTGGGAACAGAAGGCTAGAGTGTGAAGTTCAAGGGCACATTCAGCTTGCCAGCATCAGGTTCAGCAAGCATCTTCTCCTCACCCCCCCCCACCCCTCCCCAGGATGAGAAACCGAGCGCCACGCAAGCCTGCGCCATGCCTTCGGGCCCTGCGCTGTTAGTCAAGGGAGCCAGGTGCTCTCCTCAAGAGAGAAGTCATGAACAAGAAAGCCTGTGCTGTTCTCTGACGGGAGCAAACCCACTTCATGTCAACCTGAAAGATCAGTTAGAGTTCCCAGAATTCACCCCCGAGGTGTGCCCCTAAGTCACCAAGGGAGGCATGGTGAGAACCAGTGTGAATGCACTCAAAACAGAAGGAAACTCACCTGATTACAAGTTTCATTATGAACCTGGGTTTTTTTCTTTCTTTCTTTCTTTCTTTCTTTTTTTTTTTTGTTTTTTAGAACAGGCCATGTCACCACAGCTTTGAAGCACTGACAGGGGTTGGAGTCCAGCTACTGTGTGCCAGGTTCAGGTGAGCCTGGTGTGCCGGGCAAGCCTCCCTGGTGGTATTATGCAAAATTCCATCCTGCTCCAAGGCTCCATTAGTTTTCTCACCCTTCTATCCTTACTATATACCATAGTTGGGGCAAGTTATAAAGACACTGATTTAGGGCTCAAAGTTCTGGTCCAAAGTCATGAACCTGCCCCTTGCTGCCAGAGACCCAAAATGCACAGGGTATGAAATGGCAAGGGATAATGGGGACAAGGGAGAGATCTAGCCACCTGCCTTTTCCTACAGACCTACTGTTTAGATAAACCATTAACCAATTAATTTATTAATTGCATGAATGAAAGATTCATCCATGAGAAAGGACCCTAATCAGTTCTCAACCCACCCAGATCCACCTCTTCAGGCTCATGCTGAACATTAAATTTCAGTGTGGGGGCTGGAGAGATGACTCAGTAGTTAAAGACACTTGCTTGCAAAGCCTGAAGGCCCTGGGTTTGATTCCCCAGTACCCACATAAAGTCATATTCACAATGTGGTGCATGCATCTGGAGTTTGTTTATAGTAACAAGTGACCCTGAAGTACTCCTATTCACTCTCTCTCTTTCTCTCTCAGTTATACATTTGGTATTTTTCAAGGTAGGGTCTTGCTCCAGCCCAGGCTGACCTGGAATTCACTATTATATCTCAGGGTGGCCTTGAACTCATGGCAATCCTCCTACCTCTGCTTCCCAAGTGCTGGGATTAGAGGTGTGTGCCACTGTGCCCAGCCAAAAGAATATTTTTTAAAAAAATTCAAGGAGGAGAGGCCAAGTATGGATGTATACACCTTTAATCTCAGTACTCCAGAGACAGAAATAGGAGGATTACTGTGAGTTTGAAGCCAGCCTCAGACTAAGTAGAGAATTCCAGGTCAGCCTGAGCTAGAACAAGACTCTATGCAGAAAAACCAAAACAGTCTTTTCTTCTTTTTCCCCACCCCCCACTCCTCAGCACTTAGAATTTAATTGAGAACCATGGACTTAAACAGAAGCAGTTATGCCAGGCATGGTGGCTCATACCTTTAATCCCAGCACTTGGAAGACTGAGGTAGGAAGATCGCTGTGAGTTTGAGGTCAGCCTGAGAATACATAGTGAATTCCAAGTCAGCCTGGGCTAGAGCGAGATCTTACATCAAAAAACCACCACCACTACCACCCCTACAAAAAAAAAAAAAAAAATCAAGGAGAGTTTGAATGTGGCCAAACCATATTTAAACCATAACACACAATCAATTTTTGTTATTTTCAGTCACCACCAGACATCATAATCATTATCAGTGGAAGGCAGTTCTGAGATCTATGCCAGATTTCATCTCCAATGTGCAACTTGAACTTGGGATACATGGGAGGTTTAGTAGTTAAAACAGTTAAAGCATGCTCCATGGATGGGGGGAATTGGCCTACCCAGAAATGAAGGAACAAAACTCCAATCCCCCAGCCCCATCCCAGACCCAGTGGGTTATGATCTGCAGTTGTGTAAGACCCTCAGGTGATTAGCATCTGCAAGGGGCTGGGATAGGCCAGTGGTTCCCCAAGTGTGTCTCAGGGCTATTGGCAATAGCAAGACTTACAAATACAAGGCTGCAGGACCCAAAGTTCCATCTCTAGCTGAGCTGTAACCACTTTGAACTTGGCAAAGTGCTGTGTCTCAATCAGGCAGGCCTGGCTTGCAGTCTTGACGTCAACCTTGACTGTGTGTATGATGTTAACAAAACCTACAACTTCATGGAGTTTCATCTTCTTTCACCGTATCTCTCAGGAAATCTGAAGGAATTAAATTAGGTCACACAGGTACCACTCTTAGCACGTATTAAGCACAACTCAGTGGACAATGCTAGCCTTTTCTTTATCTTTATTATTTAATTTATTTTTTTGAGAGAGCGAGAGAGAGAGAGAGAGAACAGGCTGTCCAGGGCCTCCAGCCACTGCAAACAAACTCCAGACTCATGTGCCACCATGTGCATCTGGCTTATGTGGGTCCTGGGGAATTGAACCTGGGTCCTTAATCTTCGCAGGCAAGTGCCTTCACTGCGGAGCCATCTCTCCAGCCCTGATGTTAACCTTTGATGTTTGTTCCTTTTCCTCCTGTCTGTCATTCCGTACCCTAGAGAGATTTCCATGAGGCAGCCCTGGGACCCTTCTAGCTGTCCCATGCTTTGATTTGACAATTAGTTCATTTTCCTTAAAATTGCTGAGCAGCTAGCTACGAAACCAAACCCTCTAACTGTAATAGAAACAAAGCTGGATTAGGAAGTCGTTTCCCATCTATATTCAACTTTCGCTGCTGCTGCTGCTGAGTTTAATTCTGCCTGTGATATGGAATCGAAACTGCAGAAGGGCAGACAGTGGCATGTCTGGAAGGCACTCAGCATAGAACATGGCATACTCACATACTCACCCAGGGCACCCCAGCCCTCGCCCCCTGGCCCTGGTGGACTTTGTCTAACCATGGAGACTAAAAAACAAACATACGATTGCAATGGTGAAAGTCGTGACAAAGGAATGTGAATGAGGGCCACCTGGACACCACCAGACGGCTTCTACAGTTTAGATGGTGGAGGTAGGGGTGAGAGGGTGGAGCTGAAGACACGGCGGCTTCAGAGAGCATCGCCCAAGGGCTGAGGCTGCAAAGAGAAGGGGAGCTGCCTATGGGATAGAGAGGTCCAGAAATGCTCAACGGCAAGTGATCCTGCTGCAGGATGTGCCTTAATAGTCAAAGGTGCAACGCGAAAGCAAGCGAGCCTGGAGACCGTCAGGGGTCGGACTGGGTCGTAAAGAGGCTGGGGAAGGGACTAGAGCCAAATGTGGGCTCTCGAGCAACTGCATAACCTGCTGTTGTATTATTTAGGGAGGGCCAGGCAGGACGCAGCCGCAGTAAGCTCATTCACATAGAGACCTGCTGGGCTTCAGTGGATTTGATACTAGGAGATAAGACCGGGTGGAAACTTTTCCAGGTGATTAAGGATTGGCCTTCACGGATAGGTTAATCTATTCGTGCAATTAGTAGATTATCCCTAGAGTAGAACAGCTTAAAACGCTAGCTCGTGGGCCGGAGAGATGCTTCAGTGGTCAAAGGCACTTGCTTGCGAAGCCTACATCCTGGGCTTGATTCCCCAGTACCCATACAAACCCAGATGTACAAAGTGGTATGAGTGTCTGGACTTTGTTTGCAGTGGCAGAAGGCCCTGGTGTGCCCATTCTCACACACATACTCTCTTTGTCTCCCTCTTTCTCTCTACCTCTCTCTTTTTCAAATTAAAAAAAAAAATGCTCTATAAACATCATGATTTTCAGTTTCCAAATAAAGCTAGTTGGGCTAAATCTCACATGTTCTCTGACTCTTGCCATGGGATAACTCTGCAGCCAGGCCACCACTAGATGTAGCCTCTCAACTTTGAATAGGAACTAGGAGCCCAAATCAACCTTGTTATAACTAACCCAGTCTCTGGCCCTATTTATTGACAACAGGAAATGGACCAAGGCTGTATGAGAAACAAATATCACTACTCACTAGCTCCATCATAAGCTACCAGCATGTAGGAAGTGCTCAAAAAAATAAAGAAGCAGATGAGAGGCAGTTCAGAGGTTGGGGGACACCATAGATATGAACATTGTCACCTAGGAAAAGTGCCTTACGACAAATACAGGACAGTGCTCCAACAAACATCCCTGCTCTCTCCTCCTGCATTTTAAATTTCTCCCACTCTGCTGGATTTTTAAAAATCTGCATACCAATTTTATATAATATCTCACATCTTTAAAAATAACCTCATATGACTTCCACATCACGCTCCAGCTAAGGCCCATTTCTCTGCTGTCTTTTGTAGCAAACATTGAGATTCCTGGCTTCTTGGTTTTTATATTTCTGCTCTTTTCATTTTCTTTCTTTGAAGAAAAGTGGAACAAAGCACCTGATATTGCTACATACACACACACACACACACACACAAAGGTATGATGTATAATAGAGCTTCACGATAAACGTGACATCACTCTACTCCACATCCAGCCCCATTTCCTTTGCTTACCCCCCCCCCGCCCCATAATTGATGCCAAGAACTCCCCTTAAAGATTTCCTGCATGACCCTTTATGGAGTGGAGAGATGGCTTAGTGGTTAAGGCTCCCAGGTTCGATTCCCCAGTACCCATGTAAAGCCAGGTACACAAAGTAGCACATGCATCTCGAGTTCCTTTGCAGCAGCTGGAGACCCTGGAGCACCCATTCTCTGTCTCTACATCTTTCTTTGCTTGCAAATAAATGAATGAATGAATTGTGTCTCTCTGACTTGAGAAGTAGAATCTCTTTAAAAGAAAGAAAGAAAGAAAGAAAGAAAGAAAGAAAGAAAGAAAGAAAGAAAGAAAGAAAGAAAGAAAGAGTCCGGGCATGGTGGCACACACCTTTAATCCCAGCACTCGGGAGGCAGAGGTAGGAGGATTGCCATGAGTTCGAGGCCACCCTGAGACTACATAGTGAATTCCTGGTCAGCCTGAGCTACAATGAGAACCTACCTCAAAACCCCCTGCCACAAAAAAGGAAGAGTTTCTGCATTGTAATTTTTTTCTTCAAGTCTGCTTTGACAGAGAACCTAACAGACAGTAAAGTGTCCCACTCAATCCCAGTACTTGAAATCTCACCACCTTAACTGAATAACTTGTGTATAATTACCAACTTCAAGCCTGCCTCCATTCGTTGAAAAAATAATAACCCTGACTTTCATGTTTATTGGTCTTTTAAATTTTATTTTTGTTTATTTATTTGAGAGAGGGAGGGAGAAAGAGAGAGAGAGAGGGAGAGAGAATATGGATGTGCCAGGGCCTTTGGCTGCTGCAAACAAACTCCAGATGCATATGCCCCCTTGTGCATCTGGCTTACCTGAGTCCTGGAGAATTGAACCTGGGTTCTTTGGCTTTGCAAGCAAGTGCCTTAGCCACTAAGCCATCTCTCCAGCCCATGTTTATTGCTTTTTATTTTTTCTCTTTTGTAGAAAAGTTGGCACAACACTTATATCCCTAAAGGAGATATTGTTAGTTTTGGCTTAACTTTTACTGTTCTACAAAACTGGAAAATCAATCATATAAAATCATTTCTACCCAGAATCACCAAAAGCAAAATATGCACATTTTTAGAAAAAGAGTAAAGTATAATATCTTTATGTCTTGCGGTTAGGAAAGGGTATTTCAAGCAAGCACACACACACACACACACACAAAATACCAGAGGGCTGGAGAGATGACTTAGTGGTTAAGGAGCTTGCTTGCAAAGCCAAAGGACCCGGGTTCAATTCCCTAGGACCCATGTGGTACATGTGTCTGGAGTTCATTTGCAGCAGCTGGAGCCCCTGGTATGTCCAATGTCCATTCTCTCTCTCTCTCTGTCAAATAAATAAGTACAAATGAAATATTTTTAAACATACTAGGGATTAAAAGAAAAAATGAACTTTCCTTTCCTCCCCGTGAATAAATCAGCTCATCTCCTACTCTCTTTTGGATGGTATGAAATTGAGCTATAGGCTGCTTCAACCTTGAGTTAAGTGAGGGATAACAGCACCACGGGGTTTCTTTAACACCTAAGTATCTTCCAGGGATTTTAACAATACATTAGGGCTCCACTATCAAGGATGTGGAGTAGTTGAGAGGTGTTGCCTATCAATGGAGGGCTAGCCAATGCAACAGGAATTCTGAAGTTGGATGGCTTTCCAGAATGTTCCACCATAGCCATGACAGTTTATCTCGTATCCACCAGTCACTAGAAGTGGCTGGGGGCAAGAGGCTGTCCCCAGCCAATGCAGTTCTTCTGGGGGCTGACAATTATGGGTTATCACCCCACAGTGCCACCTCTGGTGTTAGGAATATGCCTTCTTATTCCTGAAGGGGTGGTACTTCACAACACCCACCACAGGCCTTCACTCCTTAGACTAAGCACATCACATGTTTTCTTGAGCCAGAGAGATCAGTGGCAGAATGCTCTGTGGTGTCGGGGCAGATAAGAGACTGTAAAAGAGGAAACCAGCTTAGAAAGTGCCTTGGTATGAGGCTGTTGGGAAACAAACAGCTGTTGGATCATTGGTTTTAAAGCAGAGCCAGGGCTGGAGAGAGATGGCTTAGCAGTTGAGGTGCTTGCCCACAAAGCCTAAGGACCCAGGTGCAACTTCCTAGGACTCACGTAGGCCAGATGTACAAGGTGGCTTATGGACACAGGTGGAGCATGCGTCTGGAGTTCGTCTGCAGTGGCTAAGGCCCTGGCGTGCCTATTCTCTCTCTCCCCCCTCTCATAAATGATAACAAAAACCAACACAGAGCCAATCCGCAGGCCAGCTTCTTCTCCAGCATCCACCCGGCCCTCCCTCTGGTCCGTGTGGAGCTGCTGCAGCCACAGATGGAAGCTCTTCCTACAGAGCCCTCCCCACCCGAGGTGCGATGCAGTCACCAGGCACACACCCACGGAAAGACGTCCACCTTGATAAACTTACCCAGAATTGTGAAATCAGAAAATCTGCAAAGAAGCTGTTTTTCCCTTCAACCAGAATTTGAAAATGTTGAATCATTTCACAAAGTAACATGTTAATACTTTTGAGTTTCCAGGTGGGGAGTGTGGCACTGGGCCAAGGGGAGTAACCTCATCTTTCTGGTACTTTGAAGCCCTAATCAGAGCCCAGGCTGATTAAGAACTTCTCATCTTGCAGGTAACAAACAGATAAGAGAGAGCCGCTGGAGGAGGAGGCAGAAGCAGGCTCACAGAGGGCTGTCATGGAAGCCAGGGCCACCTGGACGGTGTCCTCTGAGCTTTACAAGTTTTTGAGAAAATGGGAACATCTTCAGCAATATTTTTAAACTGACCAGAGAGACAGAGAGAGACACACACAGAGAGAGTGAGAGCTGGAGAGGTGGCTTAGTGGTTAATACACTTGCCTGCAAAAACTAAGGACCTAGGTTCAATTCCCTACTACACACATAACACAGATGCCCAAGGTGGTGCATTCATCTGGAGTTTGCTTCTAGTGGCTGGAGGACCTGGTGCACCATTCTCTTTCTCACTCTCTCAAATAAATAAAATATTTTTTAAAAACAAAACATTTATTTTTTTTAAAAAAAGAGACAGCAAGGGAGAAAGATAGACAGTGGGGGGGGGAGGGATCAAGAACTAGCCAGTCTTCCCCACACTGACTTGATGTTACTGCACTAAGATTAAACAGGCAGAAACAACGATAATGAAACTTGAACATGAGAGAATCAAATGACTCATCTTATTGTTCTCCAGAATGATGGTGTTCAGCAAATAGCACCGAATGGGTTTCTTCCTGAGACCTGGGGGTGGATCTTTCCCATGCACTTGGGAAACCCTGAACTTCCCAGATGTTCTCAAGTGCACAGCCACCATGTTTGCTGGTTTATTGAGAGATCTGAAATCCTGCAGCATTTTTTTTTTTTTTTTTTTTTTTTTGCAATTTAATTGTCCTTTGTAGTCCTTGGAAGTCAAATCTAGAATCCCTGTGAACCTCCTTCCAAATAAGTATATCAGCAACGCGGGTTGGAGAATGCTTAACAAACCTCCATGTTCTGTCTATATGACCAGCAGTTGGGGCATGGGAGAGTGATGGTATTCTCTCAAGGTCCCCACAAAGCCAGCAAAAGGACCCTGGCTCCCCAGCCTTCCAACTGAAATGGCTTTTCCAATACACTAACAAGTGGGGAGGATATCCGATGTGTTTTTTTACAAGGTAGCTGTTGACTGTGGGTTAGTATAAGAGATGGCTGTGAATCAATAGTGTGTTGATAATATTTTTCTTTATTCGTAGGTGTGACGGATAATCACTGCTTGTCAACCTGACAGGATTTAGAATCACCATGGCATAACAAATGTCTTGGCCTGTCTGTAAAGGATTTTCTAGATTAGATTAACTGAGGTGGGAAGACCCTCCCCAGGTGGTGTCATGCCATGTGCTGGGGCTCCGGGACTGTATAAATGACAAGCATTCAGCTCTCTCTACTTCATCCCCACTGATCTGAAGATACAGAGACGGACCGGCTTCCTGTTCCTGACTTGAGTTACCCACCAGGATAGACTTCCCTTGAAGACTGTAAGCCAGCGGGCTTGGCGGCATACACCTTTAATCCTAGCACTCAGAAGGCAGAGGCAGGAGGATCGCTGTGAGTTCTCAGTAAGGAAGAAAACTCGCAGTGACCCCACTGTGTCACTTATCCTTGTTCCTGGGCCAAAATGTCTGAACAGAAGCAGCTTAAGGGTTTATTTTGGGCTGACTTTTTGTTTTTGAGGTACAGTCTCGCTCTAGCCCAGGCTAACCTGGATTTCACTATGTAGTCTCAGGATGGCCTTGAACTCACAGCCATCCTCCTACTTCGGCCTCCAAGTGCTGGGATTAAAGGGGGTGCGCCACCATGCTCAACTGGTTTATAGTTTTTTTTTAATTTTTTAATTTATTTATTTATCAGACAGAAAGAGAGAAAGAGGCAGACTGAGAGAGAGTGAGTATGGCTGTGTCAGGACTTCCTACCACTGTAAACCAACTCCAGAGGCATGAACCACTTGGTGCATCAGGCTTTAGGTGGGTACTGGGGAATTGAACCCTGGCCATCAGGCTTTGCAAGCAAACAACTTTAACCACTGAAGCATCACGCCAGTCCATAAGAAAGAGGGTTTTTTTTTTTTTCTTCTTCTTTTTTTAAAGGTAGGGCTTTTTCTAGCCTAGGTTGACCTGGAATTCACCAGGGAGTCTCAGGCTGGCCTCAAATTCACAGCCATCCTTCACAGCCATCCTCCTACTTCTGCCCCCCATGTACTGGGATTAAAGGCCTGAGACTCCCTAGTGAAGTCCAGGTCAGCCTGGGCTAGAGAAAGACCCTACCTTGAAAAAAAAAAAAAAAAAGAAAAGAAAAAAAAAATGTCAGCCAAAAATAAACCCTTAAGCTGCTTCTGTTCAGACATTTTGCCCCAGGGTCAAAGGGATAAGTACAGTGGAGTTACTATGAGTTTTCTTCCTTGCTGAGAACTTCTAACCTTTGGAAGAAGTAGAGAAAGACAGAGGGACGATCCTGTGCAGCACAAGGCACTAGGGTGTCTAGCTGGGTCCCTGACATCCTTTAAGGGACTGTTAGAATTCCTCTGTGAAGCTAAGTGATTGAGGCTGGGCGATGGAGGTGGGTCCTAGGACTGGAAGGAGAAAACGATGAGGAGATAGCAGACCACAGCCATGCGGCTGACCTGCCTCCCTCCGCCCTGGTGATGTAATGATCAGGACAAAGAAAACACTATCCCTTGGTGAATGAAATCAAGGCTGAGTCCATCTGGGAGCAGCACGCACCTAGAAGGCTGAAGCCTTGGGGAGAGATGGGAAGTCCAATGTCGTCAAAGAGGAGTCAGGAGTAGAGTTGGAAGTAGGAGGGAGCTGTAGGCAACAATGTCTCTAAGCACCTCCCTGTCAACCAAGGGTCATTGGCTGTCCTAAAGAGAGGACTAGACTTTTTTTTTTTTTTTAAGTATTCTATTTGCTGGGTGTGGTGGTGCACGCCTTTAATCCCAGCACTCAGGAAGCAGAAGCAGAAGGACAGCAGTGATTTTGAGTCCAACCTGAGACTACATAGTGAATTCCAGGTCAGCCTGGGCTAGTGTGAGACCCTACCCTAAAAAAAAGAAAAGAAAAAAGAAAAAAAGAAAAAATATTTTATTTATTTATTGATTTGAGAGAGAGAGAGAAAGACAGGGAGAAAGAAAGAGAGAGAGAGAGAGAATGGGGGCACCAGAGCCTCTAGCCACTGCAAATGAACTCCGGATGCATGTACCACTTTGTGCATCTGGCTTACATGGATCCTGGGGATCAAACCTGGGTTCTTAGTCTTCACAGACAAGCACCTTAACTGCTGAGCCATCTCTCAAGCCCCTGGACCTTTTTGTTTGTTTTTCGAGGTAGGGTCTCACTCTAGCCCAGGCTGACCTGGAATTCACTATGGAGTCTCAGGGTAGCCTTGAACTCACAGCAATCCTCCTACCTCTGCCTCCGGAGTGCTGGGATTAGAGGCATGCGCCACCACACCCGGCCCCTGGACCTTTTTATTCAAAGGATGATAGAGTCTTCAGCTTGGATATTTTGGCAGAAAGAACACCTGAAGTGTAATGGTCTGCTAATGTATACCTGACTTGTGCGTAGGGGAATATCAAGTGAGGAAATCACACACATTGATCCTGGTTTCTTCCAACCAGGGAGATGGCGCCTGGCTTCCTCATCACCCATCCATAGGGCCACTGTGCTTGGATGTGTCTAGCTAGTGAAGACCCAGTATCTTGCACCCTTCTTATCCTTAGGACTGAGGTCCAAGACCAACTAGAATAGGCCCAGGACACATTTAGTGCTCAAGATTGAAATGCTAAGAAAATTTCAAAATTAAATATTTTTGTTTGTCTGTTTGTTTTTGCTTTTTTGAGGTAGGGTCTCACTCTAGCTCAGGCTGACCTGGAAATCACTCTATTGTCTCAGGGTGGCCTCAAACTCAAGGCGATCCTCCTACCTCTGCCTCCCGAGTGCTGGGATTAAAGGCATGAGCCACCACACCCGGCTTCAAAATTAAATATTTTTGCATGCTGAAGATTTAGGTAACAATATTCAGTCTGGAGAGATAGCTTGTGAGCAAAGCCTGACAGCCTGGGTTCAATTCCTCAGTACTCACATAAAGCCAGATGCACAAAGTAATGCATGTATCTGGAGTTTTCAGCAGGAGGAGGCACTGGTATGTCCATTTTCTCTCTCTCTTTCTCTCCCCCACCCCCTTGCAAATAAATAAAAATGTTTTAAAAAATAAAATAAAATAAATCTCTCTTTACTTCAGTTTGCTTGGTTGCCCAGCAATGGACAGAGTCCTTCCACAGCCCATAACCAACCCTGAATGCAACTTCCACGGCAGCCCAATGTTCAATGATCCCCGCCTACCATGTACTGAGAAACTGAAGCAGTAGTTTGCTAAAGTAGTGTTCTTTCCTTTGCCGTGTGGCGTGTGGTCCCGCCCACAGCAGCTGGGACCCAGCAAGGGTGAGGTCTAAAGTGTCATGGTGTGTACTCCAATGACAGTAGCAGCTCCTGCTGGGGGTAACTTCAGTGATTATTCCAGCCTGTCTTTTCTATCTTTTCTGTTTGGTTTGGTTCATATTGTTTTGAGTGTTTATTTATTTATTTATTTATTTATTTTTATTAATTTGACAGAGAAATATGGAGAGAAAGAGAGAGAGAATGGGCATGTCAGGACCTCCGGCCACTGCAAACAGACTCCAGATGCATGCGCCCCTTGTGCATCTGACTAACGTGGGTCCTGGCAAATCAAACCTGGGTCCTTTGGCTTTGCAGGCAAAGGCCTTAACCACTAAGTCATTTCTCCAGCCCCTGGTTTGAGTTTTTGAGACAGGGTTTCACTACCTAGCCCAGGTTGGCTTAGAACTCCTGATCTTCCTGCCCCGTCCTTCTAAGTGCTGAGATTCCAACCGCTGGGTGGTGTTCCCTTCCTAGAAGCCTTTACAGTCTGCCCTTGACTGAGCAGCAATATTTACATCTTGTGGTGATGGCATTTGCCCAAGCGACTGCTCATCCAGGAAGTAATGTAAAGACTCTTACCTCCCAAACCAGCCAGCATAGACGGGGGAGACCACTCACGTGATAAAGTGCTTGCTGCTCAAGCGTGACGACTTAAGTTTGGATGACTAGAGCCCATGTATTCTCAACACTCGGGAGGCAGAAACAGGTGGGATTCCCCAAGACTTACTGTTCAGCTAGGCTAGCTGAATTGGTGAACTCTGGGTTCAGTGGGAGGCTCTGGCTCAATAGAGGAAGTGGAGAGAGACCTGAGAAAAACGCCCCGTGTTCAATGTGGCCGCCGCACACACGTGTACGTGCACGTACACATACAGACACGCGTACACACGCAACACATACACAAATGTCAAAAACCAGACGTCAAGGCCAGGCATGGTGGTGCACACCTTTAATCCCAGCACTCAGGAGGCAGAGGTAGGAGGATTGCCGTGAGCTTGAGGCCACCCTGAGACTACATAGTGAATTCCAGGTCAGCCTGGACTAGAGTGAGACTCTTACCTCAAAAAAACAAAACAAAACAAAGCAAAAAACCAGACATCAGTGTCACACACCTGACAGATGTACGTCTGCAACGTTTATCCTCCACATCCCACAATGGTTAGTGGGATTCCCATTAGAGAACATGCCACAGAGCTCAGCCAGACAGCCGGCTGCTCATATCAGTGGTGTCTGTTTCAAGGGCTACTTCTTGTCCACCCCCCACCAATTCCCAGTAGCAAGGTAAGGGACTTTTTCGGACAATAAAACTTTCAGGATGTACATTATAGATGAGAAAGGTTAAATCAGTGAATCAGATTATATTAAACAAAGCTAGAAAGCTGAAATGATTTAATTATTGCATATTTTAAATAACTATGAGTGTGTGGTGCATTTTATTATTCCTAAGACATGGATACAAGGAAAAGTTTCTGGCTCAAGGGTGTTTCTGTGAAGAAGTTTTGCAATTAGCCCTGTTAAGAAATGGGCATTTCTGGGCTAGAGAATGGCTCAGTGGTGAAGGTGCTTGCCTGCAAAGCTTAACGACCAGCCTCTATTCCCCAGCAGCCGCGTGAAGTCACATGCACAAAGTGGTGTATGTGTCTGGAGTTCATTTGCGGCAGCTTGGAGGCTCTGGTGAACCCATTCTCTCTCTCTCTCTCCCCGCCTGTCTCTGTCTCTCTCTCCTTTCTGTCTCTCTCTCTGCTTGCAAAAGAAATGGTTATTTTTTTTCCACTTCCACACCATCAGAAATCAATTTCCAGCTCCTACACTATGTCTTTTGGTTGTTGTTTGTTTCTTCTTTTGTTTTTTTGAGGTAGGGTCTCACTCTAGCCCAGGCTGACCTGGAATTCACTATGTAGTCTCAGGGTAGCCTCGAACTCACAGTGATCCTCTTACTTCTGCCTCCTGAGTGCTGGGATTAAAAGTGTGCGCCACCTTTGAACTTCCTATAGTTGCAGGAAGAGAATCCTCCTCTTCTCCTAAGTGGGAAAAATTTGCAGTGGGAAGTAATAGTAGCTGTAAAACCTTGAACTTGTTTATATTATGCAGAGATTTTTCTATGTTAATTAGTCCTTTGGTATAGAGAAAGACATTTCTGGACAAAATACGTCATCGGGCTACCGTAGCAGTGCATAGCCACAGATTTCGTAAAGGAGCAGATATAAATATTTTAGACTTTGGATACCACGTGTCCATGAAACAACCACTCAACCCCACTCCAGTGGGAAGAATAAGACAATAGACAAATTAATGGAGTTAATTGGTTTCCAGTAAAACTTCATTTACAAAGACAGACAAGAAATTGAATTTGTTCCAAAGTCAGTAGTTATGGTTAGGATATGGATTGCTGCCCCGTGCCCCACACCCTGATTCCTATGGGGATTCCTGATCACCAAGTAGTGGCCCTTTTGAGACATGATTGGATCCTGGGGCCTTTAACTTCCACCATGGATGAACTTATTGATGGGTTTAATAGCTCAATGAGCTTTTAAGAGGTAGGACCTATCAGAGATGGTCGGTGGCTGAGGGTAGATCTTGTCGACAGACCTTTCCTTCCTCTCACTCACTGTGCTTCCTGGCCACCATAAGGAAGCAGCTTTGTCCTCCTCTTTAAATGTCTAACTATGTGTGTGTGAGAGAGAGAGAAAAAGAGAAATTCCCAACACTGGATTTTGTTTTTTTTTTTTTCTTTGAAGTAGGGTCTCGCTGTAGGCCAGGCTGATCTGAATTCACTATGTAGTCTCTGGCTGACCTTGAACTCACAGGGCTCCTCCTACCCCTGTTTCTGAGTGTTGGAGGAGAGATAGAGAAAGAGAGAGAGAGAGAATGGGTGCCCCCAGGGCCTCTAACCACTGCAAAGGAACTCCAAACACATTCACTGTTTTGTGCATCTGACTTTATGTGGGTACTGGGGAATCCAACTCGGGTCATTAGGCTTTCCAGGCAAGCGCCTTAACCACTGAGCATCTCTCCAGCCTGCAAGTGGCTTTATGTGGGTACTGGGGACTTAAACTAGGCTTGGTAGTATTTTACAAGCAAGTTCATACAACTGCTGAGCCATCTTCCCAGGCCCCATACACTCTCCACTGTCGTGTGCGCTTTGTCTCAGCCTAAATTGATGGTTCTAAGTCTAAGTGTACTGGAAGCCATGAAACCATGTGCCTAAATAAATCTTCCCTTTGTTAAGTTGCTTCCTCGGGGATTTTTACAGAGAAATGGGAAAGCTGACTAATACACTGACCTCTACTCTAGACTCTGAGTTTTATGAATGAGTGGTTCTGCTTTCTTAAAGTGGAACATAGCTATCAAGGGCACTCAATCAATATTTGTGAATGACACAAGATTGGAATGTGATTCCAGTGCTAGCACTGGGCGGCCTTGGTTAAGTCACCTTTTAGAGACTTGGTTTCTGAAAATATAATATGGAAAGAGTCATTTTCATCATGTTTGTTTTCTGGGTTAGTTCCTAATATATTGCATTAGCCAACAATAAAGTCACCAACTTTTGCTGAGTTCTTAAAAACAAAAGTACCATATAACTGCAGAGGAAAACTGTGTGGATATGTTCATGTAATCTTCAGAACCCTGTTATTATCTCCCCATTGTGTCAGATGAGGAAACCAAGCACTTCAAGTTTAAATATTATAGGTCCCCCAACAAATGACAGAAGCAAGATTCAAACTCCAGAGCCTGCATGCTTAGTCCATACATACTACTTGATATTCTCTAAGCTTGGGGAATCGAAATGAAATGCTGTACTGGCAATGTGTTTGTCTTTTAAATAAGTCATGGGGCAGCTTTCTGTGAACCACAGCTTATATGTACTTAACTGTGCACTCAATCCTCTTGACCTTGTGTGATTGTTCAGTTTCAACACTGGGAAAAGAAGGGCATGGAGTAACTTATATAAAGAACTTGGTGAGAAAAAAAAAATGGGCGTGCTGGAGAGATGGCTCAGCAGTTAAGGAGCTTGTTTGTAAAGCCTAATGACCTGGGTTCAATTCCCCAGTAACCATGTAAAGCCAGATGCACAAAGTGGTGCATGCATCTGGAGTTTGTTTGCAGTGATTAGAGGCCCTGGAGCACCCATTCTCTCCCTCCCTCTATCTATCTATCTATCTATCTATCTATCTATCTATCTATCTATCTATCTCCCCTTGCATAAATAAATAAAATAGAAAGAAAAGAACTTTGACTGGCAAGGAAGTACTAATGGACAAGTTACAAAAGAGGTGCTGACTGATAGATGACTAAGTAGCCTGTATTGCTGAGAAATGGCTTAGAAAAAAAAAAAAGTATTTGAGGTAAAAGAGGACTACAATCCTGGGTGATAATAAAACAATAGCTCCCAAACATTGCTCTGAATCTCTCAGCTCATGTTCCAAATTTCCTGGAAAGAGAATCTCTTTTGTCCAGCTGCATCAGGCACTGGTATTAGTCAGTGGTGGCCAAGGAGAAGAACTGGTGGTAATGTTACCCCACAGATGGAATTTGCGGAACCATAAAGCAGGCAGCCACGTGGGTGGGACTGTTCTAGGTGGCTTGCCAAATGTACATACCGTGTTCTGTCTCCAACTGACCTTGGATTGAACATAAAATCATTCGACATCTAGTGTTTTGGGTTGAATCTTCTATTACAGCTCTCCAACACACATGCAAAGATATTACTGAACATTCCACCCAGCACTGGGGAGCCTGAGCTCGGAGGAGCACTGTGAGTTTGAGGTCAGCCTGGCCTGTGGAGTGAGTTGCTGGTCAGCGTGGGCTACAGTGAGAGCCTGCCTCAAAAAAGAGGGGTGGGGGCTAGAACTAGAGAGATGGGTTACTGCTCAAGGCATCTGCCTGCAAAGCCAAAGGACCCAGGCACAATTTCCTAGGACCCACATAAGCCAGATGCGCAAGGTGGTGCATGTGTCTGGAGCTCGTTTGCAGTAGCTGGAGGTCCTGGCATGCCCATTCTCTCTATCTATCTTCTTCTTTCTCCCTGTCTCTCTCAAATAAATAAACAAATAAAAATAAAGGACTGAGCTGGGCATGGTGGCACATGCCTTTAATCCCAGCACTCAGGAGGCAGAGGTAGGAGGATTGCCATGAGTTCGAGGCCACCCTGAGACTCCATAGTGAATTCCAGGTCAGCCTGGGCTAGAGTGAGACCCTACCTCGAAAAACCAAAATAAAAATAAAAGTAAAAATAAAGGACTGGAGAGATAGCTCAGTGGCTGAAGGTGCTTTCTGAGTTGAGCAGTCTCTACAGTTGAAAACAGCCTTAATAAGCTTTGAGTAGAAGATGTTCCCTACAGGCTCATGTGTTGAATGGTTGGTCCCAAGTTGGTGATGTTATTATAGAAGGTTTTGAAAATGTCAAGAGACAGAACCAAACTGCACAACTAGAACATTTGGGGCTGGAGAGATGGCTTAGCAGTTAAGAAGCTTGCTTGTAAAGCCTAAGGACCCAGGTTCGATTCCCCAGTACCCATGTAAGCCAGATGCACATGGTGGCACATGTGTCTAGAGTTCATTTGCAATGGCTAGAGGCCCTTTCTACCTCTGTCTCTCTCTCTTTCTCTCTCTCAAATAAATATATAAATTTTTAAAATGTAGAACACTAGAGAAAGAACAATTGGGGCCATATTTTGCCTAGACACGCCCAGTCTCTTCTCTGCTGCCTATTTAAGGTGAGAATCTTTTCCCTGACAGGCTCCTGCTGCCCTGACGTTCTTTCTGTCCACGCACGTGGGAACAAGAGACCATGGACTGAGTCCCCTAAAACTGTGAACCAAATGAATTCTTTCTCTTAGATACTCAGCAATGAGAAAGGTAACATACACTCAGTGACATGACTGTATTTTAATACAAAACACAACCATTGTTCTTATTAATTTTGTATTCCCTTTTCCTCAATGTAATTTCTATGATATTTTAAAAAATATTTTTATTTATTTGAAAGAGAGAAAGTATGTATGGGCACACCAGGACCACCTGCCTCTGCAAATTAACTCCATACAGGTGTACCACTTTGTGCATCTGGCTTTATGTGTATGCTGGGGAATCGAACCTTGATTTAGCAAGCTTTGCAAGCAAGTGCCTTTAACTGCTGAGCCATCTCCCCAGCCCCTCTACAATAGTTTTTTTGGGGGTCTAGGAATTCATTCTTGATCAGCACAAAAACAGAATACCTATAAAATCAGTGGTTTTTCCTCCTTGGTTGGGTAAGATGCATTTTAGGGACCAAGAGTGGTGGCCAGTGCTTGTCATCAGCGCTTGGGAGGCTGTGGCAAGAGAATCAAGACCTCGGTACCAGCCTGGGTGGCATAAAAAAAGACTTGGTCTCTTCCTCCCTCTCTCTCTTTCCTCCCTCTCTCTCTCTCTCTCTCTCTCTGTCTTACACAGACACACACACACACACACTGAGCCCAGCATTGTGGCACACACCTTTAATCCCAGAACTCAGCGAGGCAAAGATAGAAGGATTGCCTTACATTGGAAGCCAGCCTGAGAATACATAATGAATTCCAGGTCATCCTGAGCTAGAGTGAGACTCTGAAAAAAAAAAAAAAAAAAAAAGCGATGATAACATAATTTTTTAAAATGTGTTTCTTGTTTTTTATCCCACCACAATTCAAGATATTTAGGAAACTATGTAGAAGTGAACACGGAAGGTTGGGAAGTATGTTTTACCCACCACAGTTCTCTTTTCCTTAATTCGCAATTCCAAGTTTGTTCCTCTGTTCTCGCCTTGGCCCACACTGCTTATTCCTTTCTCCACGCTGGGAGCCTCCACGCGGTCCGGGCCTGCAACTGAGAGACAGCACAGAGCTTCCTGCCACAGACTATCTGGAAGGAGTCTGAGAGATTCTGGGGACATTTCAGTGTTCTGTGTGGCTCAGCTGTTGTTTTTTTTTTTTTTTTTTTTCCTTCAGACCTTTCAAGAATTGTGCCAAAAAAGGGAAAATATTTCTAGCTAATAAGATTGCTTGAATTTATGATCCTAAACTAATTTGCAGACAATTTGCGAAGTATTTTGCAAAGCATTATTTCATTTGACTTTTTTCTTCAAGTTTAGAGAGACTTTATTAGATTAAGAGAAGAAAAGAGAGACGAGTATGAAGAGCTCTTCTTGCCCACGAGAAGTCAGGAGAAGGTGAAGCCCACCTAGAGACCCAAGTTGGGGTCATTTATAGGTTCTGGATGGGGGCTGAGCTAACCAGCCATGCCGCCAAGTTTCGGGCGCTGGTCTTAAACAACCACAATGCCAGGTTCAGGATTAATCCTTCCAGGAATCTTCGTTCTAGGAAAGGGGAACTCCTTCCTAGGGAGCTTATGTTTATGAAAACACAGATCTAGGGAACTCCTTTAGGCAGCAACTGATGAGGAGAAGCCAGATTCTTCTAGATGTCATTTGATTTTCAATGGCACACTATGCCCCTATCACAGTGGGGACGTGAGGACCCATTACGGAGCTTAGCTAATGTCATGAGATTTAGACTGAGATGGCCTAACTCCAGTGTCCGAGCCCAAAATCCCATTTTGATTTTGATTCTGACCTTGAGACTTGCTTTGACCGTTACTTCATGAAACATTGGGTTTGGAGCTGGGGTGATGGCTCACTTGGGACGCAAGTGTGAAGGCCTGAGTTCCAATAGCCAGCACCCACGTGGAGGGTAGCCATGGTGGTATGTGCCTGCGACTCCAGCAGTAGGGAGGCAAGGCCAGGGAATTCCTGGGGCTCACTGGCTGGCTAGTTTAACGCAATCAGTGAGGTCTAGGTTCAACAAGAGTCTTTGTTTCAAAAATAAGAGTGAGCCGGGAGTGGTGGTACATGCCTTTGGTCCCAGCACTCAGGAGGCAGAGTTCAAGGCCAAGCTGAGACTACATAGTGAATTCCAAGTCATCCTGGGCTAGACAGAAACCTTCCCTTGAGAAAAGGTAAATAAATAAGAGTGATGGAGAAAGGCGCGTATCACTGACCTCTGACCTCCAGATGCACACGTGTATATCTACACAGACTCATATGCTCATACAACACTCATACACACATGCCCCAAAATAGGCTTTAATTTTTTTAAATTTTATTTATTTATTTGAGAGAGAGAGAAAATGGCTGTACCAGGGCCTCTAGCCACTGCAAACGAACTCCAGACTTGTGCCACCTTGTGTATCTGGCTTTACATGGGTACTGGGGAATCGAACCTGGGTCTGCTAAGCCATCTCTCCAGCCCAAAATAGGCTTTTCTGAAGTGACATAATTTGGCATCTTTTTCAGTGTAAGATCATTATGACTGATTCAGTAGCCATCTCATATCCAACCCCCCAAATTTCACCTTTGTAATTTTCTTACAGACAACAATGGATAAGTAGAATTCATTCTCTTATTGTTCAGGGCAATTTGCTAGTTTTATAGCAAGGATAAGAATGAAATGGTCTCCATTGGAGTGACTCAGAACTCACTACAGTGCTGAGAAGAAGTGACAGTGGAGTGTCCAACACTAAGTGACACATCTCTATCACAACCTCCAAGGCTCGGGGACCGTTGTGGAAGAGGCGGCGGAAAGAATGTAAGAGCCAAGGGAAGGGAGGAGTGCTTACAGTGCTGTCTTCCAACACAAAGTGGCTTTGATATTCATGACCTCACAGGGGCTGACACTAGTTACACAGGACCTGCAAAATAGGAGGAGAATAAAATGATGACATCGAAATCGAAGAGAGACTAGTTGGAAGAAGAAGGGATTCAGTGGAGGGGAGATTTGAAAGAAGAAGGGAAGGTGGTGAGAGGGGACTATGAACATGGTACAGTGTTTGTATTTATGGAAGTTGTCAATAAGAAAGTTTTAGGCCGGGCGTGGTGGCGCACGCCTTTAATCCCAGCACTCGGGAGGCAGAGGTAGGAGGATCGCCATGAGTTCCAGGCCACCCTGAGACTACATAGTGAGTTCCAGGTCAGTCTGGACTAGAGTGAGACCCTACCTCGAAAAACAAAAAATAAAATTAAAAAATAAAGTTTTAAAAACAAGGAATGGTCTTTTCCTCATAGGGTTGGGAAGACACTGAAACAGGGATGAAAGAAACAAAAAAAAAAAAAAATGAGAGAAGTACCCCACCTCCTCCTCCACCACCACCACCACCAAACCATAAATCGGTTCTACCATGCAGTAGGTAGAATTTGACCCAAATTGACTCTGCAGGCTACACTTTAAAACTGGTTCCCGGGGCTGGATGCTGAGATGGCTCAGCAATTAAAGGTACTTGTTTGCACGGCCTAATGGGCTGGGGTTCGATTCCCCAGTACACACATAAAGCCAGATGCACAAAGTAGTGCATGAGCCTAGATTTCCTTTGCAGTGGCAGGAGGCTCTGCTGCACCCATACTCACCCACTGCCTGCCAAAGACACACACTCTCTCTCTTTCTCTCTATCTCAAATAAATAAATAAAATTTAAAAAAATCTGGGGCTTGGAGGGATGGCCTAGTGGTTAAGGCGTTTGCCTGCAATGCCAAAGGACCCAGGTTTGATTCCTCTGGAGTTCGTTTGCAGTGGCTGGAGGCCCTGGCGCGCCCATTCTCCCTCTCTCTCTCTCTCTCTCTCTCTCTCTCTCTCTTTCTCTCTCTGTCAAATAAATAAATAAATAAAATATATTTTTAACATCTGGTTCATACATGTCTATGGAGGAGGCTTCTCGAGCTGCTGGATTCTACAGAGAAACGGGGCTCTTTTCTCCAAAATATGATAACGTGTTCTCTGCAATCCATTCATCACTCATGGCCAATTAAAAACTGCTTCACTGCTATAGATTTTTGAAAATCACGGTGTTCAAAGGAATGAAATTGATTTATAAACAAAGCAAGTGTAAAGAAAATAAATTTTGTCATCACTTCTGGGCTCCTAAGTGGGAAATCACAGTAAGTGTTCATCTAAGAAAAGAAAAGAAAAAATCACCTCCTTATCCTTAGAAATCTAGATTTGCTTTAATGCTAGCAGAATCAAATTCATTACAACAAACACCACAGTAATATTTATAAAACACCAAGGTTTTGTATGGTTTTCATTTTTCATTTTTCTTTTTTTTTTTTTTAATTTTCGTTTTTTCCAGGTAGGGTCTCACTCTACACCAGGGTGACCTGAAATTCACGATGTAGCCGCAGGCTGGCCTCAAACTCACAGCAATGATCCTCCAACCTCTGCCTCCTGAGTGCTGGGATTAAAAGCATGTGTCACCACACCCTGCCTCATTTTTCAACAATAATGATACAGTGAAATTTTACCAACAGGATCAAGAATGCAAGTCAGTCCTTTGTATTTTAACTAAGTAACAAAACCAAGTGCTTATAGAGAATAAGAAAAAAAAAATGTTACTTTTCCCCTGTTTAGTATTGGTCAAGATGATATAAAAATAATCAAAATTAAGTCAAATTGAATTTTCACACTCTCTCCTAAAGTCGATTTCAGTTAAAATGGTGTGAGACTGATATGTTTCCCCCTCCCTCTCTTTGCTCGCCTGCGTTTTGTTTTGTTTTCTTTAAATTGATGTTTCCTTTGTACATTCCACTTATGCCTGGGCTGGGAGTGGGAAGCTCCGATAGTTCTGTAAGATGGTTGATTGCTGTGTTTTTGTTGATCACCATGAAGTTCCAGAAAAGCATCCAAAATCTGCCGGTGCTTCTCTACGGAGCCCTCGAATCCTCAGAGAGGGTTCCCTTCCCGACAAACAACACTCTATAAAGTTTGCTTTACGCAGGTAGATTTATGTCTTTATTCATACTCACACACAACCATAAAGGTTTATCTTCTGATCAGAGAGAGAAAACAACAACGCAAGCCAACAGAGGTCTCCAGAAAAGGGCACCTAGGAGTCAAATTAACAAGGTCTTTGTTCTGTTCAGATTAAGAAACCAAACCGGAAGGAGGTAGAATGAGAAAACCACGGCAGGAGGCATCCTTCATGCTTATTTTATGTTTTTAATGTCACATAAGCAAACTTCAACGGAGTGTTTAAAATCTTGAGGATTTATATTATTAACCAAACAAGAGTTTTTACAATCAGGGAACATTTGTCTGACCCCCCCACACACACACACACACACACTTCTCCTCCCTCCCCACCCTCCCCCCCCCAACCAGCGCACACAATTTTTTTTTTTGTAGAATATTTTGTTGGCTATAATTAAACTATGTGTGTTAATTAGGATTAGATTTTAAATGCACTGCTTGGGAAGTTGAAAAATACAGGATCTGAATAAGCCCAAATTGAGATGACACTCGAATTTTCGCAGATGTTTCCATAATCCTAATTTCAAATTGATTGTACTTCCTGAACAGAGAGAAGCCATTTTCAGTTATTTATTCCGACGTGGAACTACTTTTCCCTCTGCCCGTGGGGAGAAAATATCTACCGCTTTCATTAACTCCTTCAAGCAGACCCTTTCCGAGGCAGGTTCTCGTGGGAGGGGGTCACGTAAGTCCCACCTGCTCCCAGAATCGGAGCCCTCTGCCCCAGCCCCGAATCCACGGATGGACCCAACGCAGAAATCCAGACGCCAACCAGCACCTTCTCTCTTGCTGAACCCGCACGACGGCTTCAGCTGGCTTTTTGACTGTCATTGCTCAACAGGCCAGGAAAAAGCAAAACAAAACAAAACAAAACAAAACAAAAGTTCTGGGGGGGGGGGGGGATTATTGGCCAGCAGCAGCCATCGTAGCTGACACTTAACTCATCCACAGAGATGTACAGCATCCTGCGCAACAGAAGCCCAGGGTTTGGGCCCAACAAGCAGGGCCACCTGTAAAACACATTCCCTAATAAATGGCCTGTAAAAAAGATAAGTCCCTGCCAAATGTAAGAATGTCACTAAAGAGCAGCGTTTCAACTCATTCTGAAAATTCCGACAGCCAGCTTTGAATATGCCTGAAAAGAAAGTGTGTCTTCTCTTCCCCCCGGGGGGAGGGAGAGAGAATTGTTCTTGTCGCTTTCGCTGTAGGTTTTATTTTATTTTTTTTATATTTATTCACAACCCAGCATCCAGAGTCTTCAGCGGCGCTGACTGGTAAGCAGCCCATTCCCTCCGACAAGTCTAGGCGACTGTAATTCCTTCCAGCTCTGCTGTTAGGAGGGCGCTGGTGAATTAGAGAGGCCTGCTGCCTTCTTCCACCTGTAACGATTTCCTACTCAACTGTAAGACAATGGGCGTGATTGATCTAATGAGGGACTGGAAAAGCCAGCTGATTGCTATAAATAGTGGAAAGCAAAAAAACTTGCGCTTGGCTTCCCAAAGAATTTCTCATCAACTCTGGCACCCTAACCTAAATAGGTAAGTAGCACGGGGCAAATCAGGTGCAACAATGAAGCTTTCTCTTAGTGGGAATTTGTATAGAGGTCAAGGCAGAATTCAAGGAAAGAGAGAAAGAGAGAGACTGAGCTGATGGAATAGTCATGCTTTATAATCATGGTCTGAACAGTATATATCTCATGACAGCAGATTTTATTTGTTAAACAGAAAGCAGTCTGAAAATGTAAAGTATACATGAGTCTAGAATATTGAATTTTGTTTTGTTTTGAGATGAGGTCTCACTTTAGCCCAAGCTGACCTGGAACTCACTCTGTAGCTCTAGGCTGGCCTTGAACTTCCAGTGAACCTCTGGAGTGCTGGGATTGAAAGGCATGCACCACGATGCCCAGCTAGAATGTTGAATTTTTCTTTTTCTTTTTCTTTTTTTCTTTTTCTGTTTTAGTTTTTCGAGGTAGGCTCTCCCTCTAGTCCAGGCTGACCTGAAATTCACTCTGTAGTGTCAGGGTGGCTTCAAACTCATGGTGATCCTCCTACTTTGGCTTCCTAAGTGCTGGGATTAAAAGAGTGTGCCACCACACCTGGTAAATGTTGAATTTTTAACTTTTTAAAACGATATGAGAGAGAGAGAAAGAGGAGACAGAGAGACAATGGGCATGGCAGGGCCTCCAGCCACTGAAAGTGAACTCCAGACGCATGCGCCACCCTGTGTATCTGGCTTTACATCAGTCTTGGGGAAATCAAACCTAGGTCCTTTGGCTTTGCAGGCAAATGCCTTAACCGTTAAGCCATCTCTCCAGCCCATGTTGAATTCTTTTTTTTTTAATTTTTTTTTTGTGTTCAGTTTTATTTATTTATTTGAGAGTGACACAGAGAGAGAAAGAGGCAGAGAGAGAGAGAGAGAGAGAGAGAGAGAGAGAAAGAGAGAATGGGCATGCCAGGGCTTCCAACCACTGCAAACAAACTCCAGATGCGTGCGCCCCCTTATGCATCTGGCTTACATGGGTCCTGGGGAATCGAGCCTCGAACCGGGGTCCTTAGGCTTCATAGGCAAGTGCTTAACCACTAAGCCATCTCTCCAGCCCCCATGTTGAATTCTTTAAATGACTATTTCTTTAAATCATATTGGAAATCCAGTGGAAATAGCTTTTGTGTATTTATTTGTCAAAGAACATTGTAAGCTGCAAACATGCATAAAAATAAATCATATGCCTGAAAAATCATATAAATTCATGGCCTCATTATACTTTTCAGCCCTGGGTTTCTTAACCCTAGTTGCACCATAGGATTAGCAGATGCCCATATCTGTCCCTGATCAATTACAGCTAAGTGTCTGGGTTTATAATCCAGAAGCTTCTTATTTTAAGCTTCCTAGGTTATTCTATTGCATAGTTATGGTTAAGAACCAGTTAGTGGGCTGGAGAGATGGCTCAGTGGTTAAGGCATTTGTCTGTAAAGCTTAACAACCTGGGTTCATTTCCTCAGTACCCACATAAAGCCAGATGCACAAAGTGGCACATGTGTCTGGATTTCATTTACAGTGGCAGAAGACCCTGGCATGCCCATTCTCTCGCTCTTTCTCCTTGCAAATAAAATCAAATAAAATATTAAAAAAGAACCAGTTATTGCACTAGACATCCTCAATAACATAGTTTCTTCTACTAGCCTATATACAGAGAGAGAGAGAGAGAGAGAAAGAGAGAGAAGCAAAATGGGAGTTACTTGAGGATGGATAGTCTATTATTCACACACTGCAACTTGTTACCTATCACCATTGTCATTACAGCCTTTCCCGAGGGTCACAGCAACTCCTTCAATAACGTGGCACAGAATGCCAGTCACTTGCCTGTGACTACCAAATGGTAAGTGGGAAACTAGATTTCAAATCCAACGAGTGTTGGTCCCAGAGCCCATGGTTTCTACTGGGATGGGATCATTAGCCAAACCAGCCTAATACTTGCTTTGATTGGTTCCCCCAAAGATATAATCTTCGGCTAGAGAGATGGCTTAGTGGTGAAGGTGCTTACCTGAAAAGCCTAAGGACCCAGGTTCAATTCCCCAGAACCCACGTAAGCTAGATGCAGAAGGTGGCACATGCATCTGCAGTTTTTAGCAGTGGCTAAAAGGCCCTGGCACACCCATTCTCTCTCCCTCCCCCTCCCTCCCCCTCCCTCTTTCCCTCCATCTCTATGTCTCTCAAATAAATATTTTTCAAAAAAAGATATAACCTTGTTTCTATCTATGTGCATAAACGCTAAGCATCTGATCTCTGGATCTCTTGAGTCACGACCACGTGTGTCCTTCGAAGTATTCACATCGAATAGCTCAGCTTCTGAAGCACTGGAATTTACACCCTCATGCCCTTAACATTCAAGTGAGGTCACAGGAGTGGAGATGTTACCATACATGCAACTATGACTCATTCATTGATAAACACTAAAATTGCTGGGCTGGAGAGATGGCTTAGTGGTTAAGGAGCTTGCCTGCAAAGCCAAAGGACCCAGATTTGATTCCCCAGGACCCATGTAAGCCAGATGTACAAGGTAGCACATGTGTCTGGAGTTCATTTGTAGTGGGTGGAGGCCCTGATTTGCCCATTCTTTCTCTTTATCTCTCTCTCAATTAAATAAAAATAGATATTTAAAATGGCTGCTGCCTACTCACTGGGCAGGAGTGAGGAAGAGAGACATTCGATCATTAAGATGGGTGTCCCTAAACACATATGTTCACTGAAAACTGACATGTCTTGCTAATTTCATTGATTCACTTTCTATTCATTCATTCATTTAGTGCACACATCTTGGATAGAAGACAATTTTTAAAACTTTATTTATTTATTTGAGAGACAGAAAGAAAGGTAGACAGAGAGAGTCAAGTATGCGTGTGCCAGGGTCTCCTGCCATTGCTAATGAACTCTAGACTCATGCACCACTCTGTGCAGCTGGCTTTATGTGGGTACTGAGGAACTGAACCCAGACTGTCAGGCTTTACCTTTAACCATTGAGCCATCTCTGCAGCACAGAAGACAATTTTTAAATGAGACAGACTCCAAAAGGACAAGAACTAATTTCTACATTCCATTACGTGTATGCCAGACTGCTCATATCACCCAGACACAACCATGTCATGCCCTCACGATTCTGCCAGACTGCTCACAGCACCAAGGCCCACAATTCAGCTCTGCTGTGGTTCTTTGAAGCAGGTAGATGGAGTAGTTAAAGTTGGCTGTAGTGGCACATGCCTTTAATTCCAGAGCTCAGGAGGCAGAGGTAGGAGGATCACTGTGAGTTCCAGGCCACCCTGAGACTACACAGTGAATTCCAGGTCAGCCTGGGCTAGAGCGAGACCCTACCTCAAAAATAAATAAATAAATAAATAAAGTTACAACTATTTGATCCACATTAATTCATTATTGCCTTTTCTTCTTTTCTTCTTCTTCAGTGTGTGTGTGTGTGTGTGTGTGTGTGTGTGTGTGTATGACTTGTGCTTGGTTGATTATACCAGCACCTGTTTTCTAAGATCATGCCATCATCACATGACCACTGATATATACAAGAACTGCTACTTAACCCATCCAATACAAGTAATTTTCATATAAAGTGCTTAAGAAAGGAACAAAAATATGAGACACCTGTTAAGATATAAGTCCCTGGGGCTGGAGAGATGGCTTAGGCGGTAAAGGTGCTCACCTGCAAAGCATATGAACTGAGGTTTGATTCCCCAGTACCCACATAAGCCAGAAGCACAAGGGGTGGTGAATGTGTCTGGAGTTCCTCTGTAGTGGCTGGAGGCCCTGGTGTGCCCATCCTCTCTAGCTGCCTCTTTCTCTCTATCCCTCTCTCCCCTCTCTCTTTCAATAAATGAATGAATGAATAAAATATTTTTAAAAAAGATATGAGTTGGGCTGGAGAGATGGCTTAGCAGTTAAGCGTTTGCCTGTGAAGCCTAAGGACACTGGTTCGAGGCTCGACTCCCCAGGACCCACGTTAGCCAGATGCACAAGGGGGCGCACGCGTCTGGAGTTCGTTTGCAGTGGTTGGAAGCCCTGGCGCGCCCATTCTCTCTCTCTCTCTCTCTGCCTCTTTCTGTCTGTCTGTCGCTCTCAAATAAATAAGAAATAAAAAAAAGTCTTTAAAAAAAAAAAAAAAAGATATGAGTCCCACCGGATACCAGCACAAGGGAGAAGGAAATCAACACAGAGAAAAATCAACTCCTACCAAATCAGAGAGCCAGAGCCTCAGAGGCCCCCAATACCTCATCACTGAAGCAGACCAAAAATGAACCCAACATGGCTCAGGGAAATTTTGCGGAAGAGGGGGCTGGAAAGAATGTCAGAGCCACATGTTGGGTCATGATATGCAGAGACATTTATCTTACCCATAACTGTGGGCTAACTCCACAATGCATGACCCATATACCTCAACAAGGAGGGGCCAAGGGGAGGCGGTAGGTCACAGATGAGCCTAATAATGGTACCAAACTGACTGTATTTGCTGAATACAAAATTAACTAATAAAGAAAAAAAAAGCTAGTCAGAATATACTAGTGTATGCATCATTGAGGTTTAGTAAGGTGGTGGAAGTTGTTGACTTAGTTCAGAGAAAGTTTTAAGGAAAATAAATGGTTTGTGTATCAGTGTCTAATATAAAATTATTTTATTTATTTGTTTTTTTGAGAGCAAGAAAGAGGGAGAGAGAAACAGAGATAGCAAGAGGGAGTGAGCACCAGGGCCTCCAGCCCCTGCAAACGAACTCCAGATGCATGCACCCCCTTGTGCATCTGGCTTATGTGGGTCCTAGACAATCGAGCTGGGATCCTTTGGCTTTGCAGGCAAATGCTCTAATTGCTTAGCCTTCTCTCCAGCCCCTCCATTTTTATTAAAAGTACACTTACATTTTTAATGCATAAGGTTATGTCAATAATTACAGCAACATTTCCTTTGTGTGCTGTGGGGTCATTTGAATTAAGGGTTAGGTTTATTGCCTTAGTACATGATTTTATTTCCAAAATATGCAGTAAATATGTCAAGGCACCATGCCCATTTCCAGTGTTACCTTTCTATAGCATTATACAGTTTTTGTATATTATTTGTGTAGGTAGGTGCTGGAAAAAACTCTAGATTTAAAAATTAATTCATGAAAGAGTGACTACAGAAACACCCAAGGAATGTAGCAGAGCCTGTTTCAAATCTCTTCTTAATTTAGTGTGCATTTGCCTGTTTTTGTATATCAAAAATGGTTTAGCTCACCAATTTGTTCTAAAATGATTACAGTGCTTTCAGGAATATGTCAAATTAAGGAGAAATCTAAAGTCTACTTAAAGTTCTGAGTTGAATAGAACAATTGGTAGATGATTATTTTGGTGGGTATTATTAGGTTACCATAAGTTTATTTCTTTAGATGAGGGAAGGTTTAGAATGCCTTAGAACTGAGGGTACTCAACATATAGCAAAGCAGAAATCTAGAAGCTCCTGACAGCTCAACACTGAAGTAGACTTAAAACACACCTACCATGGCTCAGAGAATTTTGTGGAAGAGGGGATGGAAAGATTGTAAGAGCAACAAGGCAGGAGGGTATATTCAGAGGCATTGAACCCCTCCCCCATGACTGACTGATGCTCTCATAGCTTATAATACAAAAACCCGTGATGAATACCAGCAATCCCACTGAGGAAGGCCTTCAGCAGAATGAGGGCAGGGAGGGGGGAGATGATAATACCAACACATGGTGTGTCCATACAAAGTGTATACTTAATAAAAAATAAATAAAAATAAATAAAATTTCTATCGAAGTGTGAAAAAAAAAGATATGAGTCCCTAAACAGTAATCAAAGAAATCAAAGGCACTTAATTGTAAAGCCTGATGGTCTGGGTTCAATTCCCCAGTACCCAAATAAAGCCAGATGCAGACAGTTGTGCATGCATCTGGAGTCCATTTGCAGCAGCAAGAGGCCTTGATGTACCCATTATCTCTTTCTCTCTCTCTCTCCCCCACAAAATAAATAAATAAATAATATTTTTTTTTGAGGTAGGGTTTCACTCTAGTCCAAGCTGACCTGGAATTCACTATGTAGTCTCAGGGTGGCCTCAAACTCATAATGATCCTCCTACCTCTGCCTCCCAAGTACTGGGATTAAAGGCATGAACCACCATGCCCAGCGATAAATAATATTTTTTAAAAAATAATTTTTTCTTTAAAAATCACATATAATTATGCAATTATTACTAATAAATATTAATAAGTTGTACTTAATCTTTCTCAAGGTGGCTATGGAACTTGTTAACTGAAAATTTTTTTGTAAACAGTACTAGATGATTCCCAAGATTTTTGTTTTTATTTTATTTATTTATTTTGGGTTTTTTTGAGGTAAAGTCTCACTCTAGCCCAAGTTAACCTAGGATTCACTATGTAGTCTCAGACTGGCCTCAAACTCATGGTGATCCTCCTATCTCTGCCTTTGCAATGCTGGGAATAAAGGCATACACCACCACACTCAGCAGAGAGGTGGGGGGGGGCAGAGAAAGTGGGCATGCCAGGGCCTATATCCACTGCAAATGGACTCCAGATGCATGAGACACTTTGCTTTGTGCATCTGGCTTGATGTGGGTACTGGGGAATCAAACTCTGGTTGTTAGGCTGTGAAGGCAAGCACCTTACTGCTAAACCACCTCTCCAGGCCTCAGGTTTTGTTTATTTTTTTTTTAATTAGGTGGATTTAGGTTAGCATATAAAGTTGTGGGGTTCATGCATCTTCATACATATATATCTGCTGGGTATGGTGGTGTACACCTTTAATCCCAGCACACGAGAGGCAGTGGTAGGAGGATCTACATAGTGAATTCCAGGTCAGCCTGGGCTAGAGTGAGTGAGACACTACCTCGGAAAATAAAAATAAAAACATACATATATATCTTTATACTCTGTTCGCCTGTTTTTCCCTCTCCCAGTGCTGTCCCTTTTTGGACACTGAAATACACATGATTGAAGTCATTCAAAAATCAGCAAAAACAGTAACTTGAACTCTTCTAAAATTTAAGTCTATAAGGGGTGAGTATGTCAGATTTACTGTTGCTTATATCATTAGTTGTCAAATTAAGCACTCTTTAGTTCAATCAAATCACTTAATATTATTACTGCATATCAAATGCTCCATAACTTCTGTATATATCAAACTGTATGATTTACACCAAAATCATTACATGCCAATATCTGAGGAGCTTGGTAAGAAATCAAAATGCCACATAGTCTAGCCAGCTAGAATAAATATTTTTTTACATCCTTCACTGGGAACTGTGTTCCCTTGGCTGTTGTTATTCTTTGAAAAAAATTAGGCTAAATAAATATACAGTATATATGAATGATCTAGAATAAATTGTTTTCAATGCTGTAATATTCCATTGTCCAACTGCTCTGACACTTTCTGCCAGTCTGTTCATGATATGACTCAACATCCAAAAGCAGGGAGGGGGGAGTTTAGGAAAATGATGTTCCAAATAGATTTAAAACAAAAATTGGAGAAATTTGTTGAAAATAAACTTGTTTTTTTAAGAAAAAAGAAATTTTATTTTTATTTATTTATTTGACAGAGAGACAAAGAGAGACAATGAGAGAGAGAGAGAGAGAGAGCCTCCAGCCACTGTAAATGAACTCCAGATGGAAGTGCCACCCTGTGCATCTGGCTTACAGGGGTACTGGGGAATCAAACCTGGGTCCTTAGACTTCACAGGCAAGTGCCTTAAATGCTAATGTCATCTCTCCAGCTCTAAACTTGCTCTTTGGTGGCACATGCCCTTGAATCCCAACACACGGGAGGCCAAGATAGGAAGATTGCTGTGAGTTCAAGCCCATCCTGAGACTGAGACTACATAGTGACTTCCAGGTCAGCCTGAGCTAGAGCAAGACCTACCTTGAAAAGGCAAAAAAAAAAAAAAAAAAAATCATTTCTGGGAGTTAAACTTGTGGCCTTGTACATGACAGATAGTCTACCACTGAGCCATACTCAAGGCCCAATAAATTATTTTTTATTATTATGTATTTGAGAGAGAGAGAGAGAGAGAATGGGGATACCAGGGCCTTCAGCCACTGCAAATGAACCTCATATACATGAATCATTTCGTACATCTGGCTTACATGGGTCCTAGGGAATAGAACTGAGGTCCTTTGGCTTTCCAGGCAAATGCCTTAACTGCTTAGCCATCTCTCCAGCCTCCTTTTTTTTTTTTTTTTTACCAAGAAATTCTTCAAATGATGGCAGACAGGCTTAAGGTAACTTCCAAAAGAAAATGAAGGTTAGAAAAATTTCTCTCTGTCTCTTTTTGTTAGATAAGTCCTCTCTCTCTCGCTCTCTCCCTCCTTGGAAAATTTAAGGAGTTTTTGATGAGCGACATCTGAAGAATTTAATTTTCCTTCATTTTAAAAAATTTATTTATATATTTATTTGCATGTGTGTTTGTGTGCACACACATGCACACACATGCAGATATACCAGGGTCTCTTGCTGCTGCAATTGAATGCCTATCTGGCTTTATGTTGCTGCTGGGGAATTGAACCCAGACTGGCAGATTTTACAAGCAAACATCTTTAAACACTGAGCCACCTCTCCAGGTACAAATTTTACTACATTTATTATTATTTTTTTTTATTATTATTATTATTTTGGTTTTTCGAGGTAGGGTCTCACTGTAGCCCAGGCTGACCTGGAATTCACTATGTAGTCTCAGGGTGGCCTCGAACTCATGGCAATCCTCCTACCTCTGCCTCCCGAGTGCTGGGATTAAAGGCGTGCGCCACCACGCCCGGCTCGAAATTTTACTACATTTTTAAATGAATGGGGCAGGTGAGATGGCTCAGCAGTTAAGATGCTTGTCTGCAAAGCCTAATGACCCAGGTTCAACTCCCCAGTACCCATGTAAAGTCAGATGCACAAAGTGGTACATGCATCTGGAGCTGGTTTACAGTGGCTAGAGGCCCTGGTACACCTATTCTCCCCCCCCCCCTTTCACTCTCTCTCTCTCTCTGCCTCTCTGTTTGCAAATAAATAAATTTAAACATATGAATGGCCTCCTGGTAAATTGCTTGTAAATATCAACTACATTGGAGCATTAGATGTTTAGGGAATGTCTAGACTCCATGGAACATCCTAAGGTCCTCATTTCTACCCTCCAGAAAAATATATTCTGACAGGAATAGACACAACTTGAGTATAAACTAAGCAGTACAAACTGAGAAAGCTGCACATGTATGAATTAGACAAAGACATTGGAAACAACCAAATTAGCAACTTTGAAGAACAACTTTTCTTATCATTGTAAATTCATTTCCCTGAAATGAATGGGAAATTGGGAAATTTTAGAAAATGGGAAAACTTTTTTTTTTATTGTCAACTTCTATACTTACAGACAATAAACCATGATATTTCCCTCCCCTCTCCCATTTTCCCCTTGACAACTCTGCTCTGAAAATGGGAAACCTTTTCAAGCCTCCAGAGATAAGGACGATCTCCTGGAGACGGTCGCCTTTACCAACACTTCATTGTGCAATGGATAGCCTCAAAGACACGTAAAGCAAGGTGACCAGGAAAACTATGCTGAAGGTAATGAGCTTCACCACATGACTGTGGTGAAGACCACATCATCAAAAGTAAGCACGGGTTTTTTTTTATTTTTTTTTTATTTATGAAAAACCAAGAGAAGGGCTGGGGAAATGGCTCAATGGTTAAGGTGTTTGCCTGCAAAGCCTAACAAACTTGGTTTGATTGATTCCCCAGTACCCACATAAAGCCAGATGCACAAAGGGGCACATGCATCTGGAGTTCATTTGCAGCAGCTAGAGGCCCTGGTGTGTCCATTCACTCATTCTCATACATGCACTTTCTCTCTTTCTCCTTGCAAATAAATTTAAAAAATATTTTTTAAATATGTTCATAATATCTTTACAACAAAACTTGAAATATCATGGACTTTTTATGTCATCTCTGGAACACATTGCCACCCTGGGATCCCTCTTTCGAACTATTTTACTCAGCGATTAATTGGTATTGTACTTTAAGCTACTGTTACATTGACTACTTTGCAAAGTGAAAAGTAATTCTGATGCAATCTGTATAGCAACAGCACATAGCAGGCTCTTAATACATTTCAATTCAAGTGAAAGTGACAGGCAGTGGAAAGGGTTAAGATGGTAACTTACAGAACCTACACTTCATGTAACTGAAGAGGACCATGCACGGGTCCTGAGTGTGTGACTTATACCACCCTGACTCAGTCTTCACATTGATGTGTCTGTCATTTGCTCTACTATGTGATGTCGTTGGGGGTATCCCTTTAAACAACCCAAGGTGCTAAGTTCATGCAAGGTCCTGCCACCCCCCCCCCCCACACATACACACATACACAGGGACAGATGCCCCATATCAAGCCATTTTTCTTCTCATTCCCTGTGGTAGTTTGACTGCAAGTCCCCTATAGACTCAGGTGTTTTACTCAAGCTTGTGACTTGGATCTCTAGCTGGCTGGCTGGAGGAGGTGTCACTATGGGCAGATCCTGGGGTCCAGCCCTATGGTGTCACTGGGGGTAGATCTGAGTTCCAGGCCAAAGGGTGTGCAGGGAGGGTTGCCCTCCGGGGTCCTGCTTGCTGCTGGTTTGTGCTTCCTGGTTGCTTTCTGGTGTTTGCTGGCTGGTGTTTGTTTCCTGTCTTCTTGGATTCACAAAAGGGAACCAGCTTCTTCCACCACTGATGGAACTTCGCCTGGATCTGTAAGCCGAAATAAATCCCTTCCTCCCATAAACTGTGTCTGGCCTGGACGTTCATCCCAGCATCATGGAACTGACTACTACACTCCCCTAGGCCTCGAGGCTTTTTTCTACCCTCTTAAGAACAGCCCTGGCAAGATGCACTGAATGTGCGCCTGGCAGGGTAGCAGAAATGGCAAATGAGCGCAGGCCTGGATACTCCAGCAGCTGGCTAATCTATCCCTGCATAATTCACAGGGTGACTAATCCACCCCTGTCGTTCTGTCTGTAGATCTAGGAAAACAGAAATGGCCCTGGGAGCAGGTCTTTTAACTTCTTCAATGAGCTCCAGTCTTACAGACCAAAGCCAAGAACTGCTCCTGCCCCCAGCAAACACCTCCATGAGCTCGGCAAGGGGCAGCCGTGTAGGTATACGCTCCACTCTGTAGTTTTACTAAACCTCAGTGAAATACTTCAGATAGAGAAAACAGAGCACCAAAGAGTTCAAAGGAAATGACATCATCAGGAAAAACCTCTCGTGTTCCCAGGAAGATAATCATAATGATTAAACATGTGAAACTATAACATTAAAAAAAATCAAATTATAGAACTTCCTTCTTTCTCATAAACACCAGGGCCTGTTTCTTAGTGCTTTCTGGGCACATTTGTGATAAAGATATAAAATATCCCCCGTGGTTGATAATAGAATATCTGTCTACACAACAGAGATTTTTTAAATTTATAAGAGGGGAAGCAGGTAACCAACATCCACATCTAATATCAATAAGGGAAATCACTCTTTTTGTTTTTTGTGGCAGGGTCTCTTCTCTAGCCCAGGCTAACCTGGACTTCATTATGTAGTCTCAGGGTGTCCTCAGACTCACAGTGATCCTCCTGCCTCTGCTCCCTGAGTGCTGGGAATTAAAGTTGTGCACCAACACTCCCAGCTCAAAAACCACTGCTATTATGTAACAATCCAAAAGCACCCTCTTTAAAGAGAAGGAGAGTTATAATGGAATGAGGGAAGATGATGACTTTGACCGCCCTTCATAACAAGGGTCTCTCATATTCCACACCTTCAATCTCTTACCAAGGGTCAGCTTTATGCTGGACACTGGGCCAGGCACGGGGACTCTGAAAACTTGGTGAAAAAGAAACTCCAGGGGCTGGAGAGATTGCTCAGTGATTAAGGGCACTTGCTTGCAAAGCCTGGCAGCTTGGGTTTGATTCCCCAGTACTCTTGTAAAGGCCAGATACATAAAGGGGTACACACACCTGAAGTTCCTTTGCAGTGGCAGTGGCTAGAGGCCCTGGTGCACCCATGCCTTTTCTTCTCTCTCTCTCCCTACCGCGCTCCCTTTTCTCTCTTTTATTATATATATATATATATATAAATTTTTTTGAGAAGAGAAACTCCAGCATTCCAGAAGAAACTGCAAAGCGCAATGTGGGGCTCACACAGCCCACCAGCTAGTCTTTTCAGCTCTGACAAATGAAGAAGCTAGGTACTTCAGAACAGCACCTCCACGTTGGAGCCTGGCACCACGCTACGCAGAGGTGCTCAGGAACCTTGTGACAAGGAGAATTCAGCGCCCTCCCAGGCGGCTGGGAAAAGGCTGATCTATGTCTGGGGGCAAAAGGGCAGACTCTTGGGAGGGAGTGTCCCAGTCTTGACTCCGCTTCGCCAGGCAGCACACCAGGCGAATGAGAAGGGGACCTTTACTGCGGATCCAGACCCTTCGTTGTCATTCATACTCTGTGGCTCTTGTCATCCCACTTTGACTGGCTTCATACATTTTAACAGAGCATTTTTTTTAAAGTAAATATTGCCTTGACATAGGGCGTGCAGACAAAAGTCCCCAGACTGTAAGGATACAGCTTAGGGCTTTTGTACCTTGTGGTGGAACTTAGTTAAACACCGTCTTGATTAAGAAGTAGAGTGGCCGGCCGTGGTAGGTACATGCAATTAATCCCAGCACTGGGGAGGCAGAGGTAGGAGGATCACTGTTAGTGCAAGGCTACCCTGAGACTATATAGTGAATTCCAGGTCAATTTTGGCTAGAATGAGATAACTACCTCGAAAAAAAAAAAAAAAAAAAAAAAAAAGGAAGAAAGAAAAGAAAAGAAAAAGAATACATGAAAAAGAAGTAAAAAGGACTTGTCTGGAATGCCTTCCTGGAAGTCTGCCATGGATCCTTTTGCTACCCGTACCCATGAACACACACACATGTGGGCGCACACACACACACACACACACACACACACACACACACACATAGAGGTGACTGCTGTCCTTATTTTAATTAGACCATCTAGATTATTTTGATCTGTGTTAATTTAATATCTTATCAAAATAAATATTTAAATATTTATTTATTTATTTATTTATTGAGAGAGAAAGAGACAGAAAGAGAGAGAGAGAGAATAGATACACCAAGGCCTCTAGCCACTGCAAACGAACTCCAGATACATGTGCCACTTTGTGCATCTGGCTTAGATGAGGACTGGGGAATCGAACCTGGGTCCTTAGGCTGTGCAGGGCAAGTACCTTTACCCCTAAGTCATCTCTCCAGCCCAAAATAAGTATTTTCAATTAAATAATTATTGAGCCTGGGCATGCTGGCATGAGCTCAAGGGCAATCCCAGCATTTGAGAAGCTGAGGAAGGAGTGTTGCCTCAAGGTCAAGGTGAGCCTAGCCTGCAAAGTGAGGCCCCTGTCTCAAATACTCTAATTATTTTCTATTTGTGGGAGTCACTCCTGTAGCCACATGTACTAGTTAGTGTATCGTTTTCCACTGTGTGTACACACATACATTTTAGTGCACACATACATTGTAATTTATTCATTCTTTTTGGGGGGGGTTCGAGGTAGGGTCTCACTCTGGCCCAGGCTGACCTGGAATTATTCAATTTTTAAAAAAAATTTATTTTATGTATTTATTTGAGAGAGAGAGACAGAGAAAGAGGCAGATAGAGAACATGGGTGTACCAGGTGTGCATATGTGCATGGGTGCTGGGTAATTGAATCTGAGAAACAAGTCAGAACCATATCCAAACATAAGCCCACTCTCCAATATCAAGCTACCATCAATTATGGGCTACAAGAGGGCCTACACCTATTAAATTCTCTATAAAAAAAAAAGGGTTATCTCATTTGTCCTGATGCTAACTTACTCTCTGTTAGAGAATCTGCTTCTCTTTTTCAGATAGATGTAGATCCTAAGGAGAGAGCCACCCCATCATACCTCAAAAGGGCCCCGGCTGAAACTAAGAAAAATTGGAGAAACAAGCAAGGGGGCTGTTTTCCTGATGAACTGGATACCAGCACAAGGGGGAAGGAGATCAGCACAGAGAAAAATCAACTCCTACCAAATCAGAGAGCCAGAGCCCCAGAGGCCCCCAATACCTCATCACTGAAGCAGACCAAAAATGAACCCAACATGGCTCAGGGAAATTTTGTGGAAGAGGGGGCTGGAAAGAATGTCAGAGCCACATGTTGGGTCATGATATGCAGAGACATTTAGCTTACCCATAACTGTGGGCTAACTCCACAATGCATGACCCGTATACCTCAACAAGGAGGGGCCAAGGGGAGGCAGTAGGTCACGGATGAGCCTAATAATGGTACCAAACTCACTGTATTTGCTGAATACAAAACTAACTAATAAAGAAAAAAAAAAAAGTTTCAAGACAAGGCACCTTAACCACTGAGCAATCTCTCCAGCCCTATTCATTCATTTTGCAATGGAAGGACAGTTGAGTTGCTCCCAGCTTGGGACGAGTACGACAGTAATCATTTTTAGACATTGTAATTCATATTTTTGCATGGTTACGTACCCCTTTCTATCTCATACATATAACAAGAAGTGGAGGTGTTGCCCAGTGCCCTCTTTGAGGGCACAGCCCTGAATTTAGTGAGGACTGAACGCTGGGACTTTCCTATGCAGAAGTGGACAGACTGCTTCTAGGAGCAGAGCCTGCGAGGTGCGAGAGCTGAGCCCAGGTACCCGCAGGCTAGCAGTGGGCTGGGCTGCCTCTAGCAGCTGCCTGAGGAAAAAGAAACTGGAGAGAAGTTTAGTTTAAGCCATCGGTCACCGTGCTGACTCTGCTGTCACTACTGTTCTGGTGTCACTGTGGCTTCCTCTGCACGCAGGTGCTCACTGGCACTTTTACTGAACAGCCAGAAAGCAGTCACATGTGAACAAGTAGTACATTGCATGAGCAAAGGGTAAGGAACTTTTGACCTTGGATAATCCTTAAAGATTTGTTAAAAGAAGGGATTTAGGGGTGTGACCAGCTGGACTCTGCTGATCCAGGACACACACACTCACACCACACACACACACACACATACTGATCACAAGAGTAATCACATGAAGCCCACCTGTTGTCTTCAACAGATTTGTGGGCCGTAGCTGCCGACCTCCTTGTCTTCAATGCTATGATCAGAACTAATTACGCACGTATGTTTGCTCTGAAGCGAGAGTCCAGCCAGGTCACTGTGGAAAGTGGGCAACGAGCCTCTCTTAAGATCAGTTAGCATCTCTAAACATTGCTTGTCAATATTGGTCAGGCTAAATGTACGCCAAGGCAAAGGAATCCTGGTCTCATTGTTTTAAGTGGGTGTATTACATAGTTGAAAGTACTTTTAGGGTAAGTTACAAGTAAGGAATTTGGCATCTCACAGCAATAATCTCAGAAAAGTTGTTTGTAAGGTCTGTAAGAAATATTTCCACAGGGACTAGAGAGATTACTCAGCAGTTAAAAGCACTTGCTTGCAAAAGCCTAACAGGCCCGGGTTCAACTCTCCAGTACCCACATAAAGCCAGATGCACAAAGTGGTGCATGCATATGGAAGTTCATTTGCAGTGGTATGAGGCCCTGTCATGCCTGTTCTCTCTCTCTGTCTCTCGTTCTTCTGTCAAATAAATAAATAAAATATTTTAAAAAGAAATATCCCCACAGTTGTTTCCCATAGTTTATTTCCATATTTCATTCTCACAGTTCATCCCCACAGCCCAGAACCGGATGTTCAACTTTACTAGAAAGTGCCAGTTTTCCAAAGAGATTGTACTAACTCACATTTCCATGAGCAGTGAATGAGTCTGAGCTTGTCCCCGCCAACATTCAGTATTGTCAGCTCCGATTTTCTTTTGTTGTTCTTAGCCGTAATGATCCACGTGTGGCATCTCACTGCAACTTTCTTAACTTGCTTTGCTTGGTAACTAATTTCATTGAACACCTTTGCATATGAATGTTGCACCTTTTAGAGCATTTCTTTTATAAAACCCTTTTATTTGCAAGGAGAAAGAGAGAGACAGAGAGAGAGAGAGAAAATAGGTGTGCCAGGACCTCTTACCACTACAAAGAAATCCAGACACACGTGGCACTTTGTGCATTCAGCTTATGTGGGTACTAGAAAATCAAACCTGGATCCTTCTGCTTTGCCAGCTAGGGCCTTAACCACAAAGCCATCTCTCCAGTCCCTATGTGTTTTTTTTTTTTTTTTTTTTTTTTTTTTGTTTCAAGTGTGAGAACATATGCAAAGAGAAGTTCTGCTTCTCTTTAGGAAGGCTAACTTAGACATATTCAAGGGACTTTGGGCTGGCCTCTCTCTGTGAGGCTGGATAATAACATAAAGTTAATTTCTTTTTGAAGTAAAGTTGGTTTTCATATGGATTTCAACATAGGCATTACGGGAAGGAGAAAAGAGAGATGTAAGAATATTGGGGCAGGAAAAGTGGCTTAGCTATTGAGGCACTTGCAAGCAAGCCTAAAGGACCCAGGTTCAATTTCCTAGTGCCCATGTAAAGCCAGATGCACAAGGTAACACATGTGTCTGGAGTTCACTTGCAATGGCTAGAGGCACTAGTGTGCCCATTCTCTTTCTCTCTCACTCTCTCTCTCTCTCTCTCTCTCTGTCTCTTAGCCTCTTTCTTTCTGTAAAATACATAAATAAATTATTAAAAGTTTAAAGAATAAGTATATTATGTACCCTATAGTGAGGTCATCATTTGATGACATCAATACTAGCTTGCAGATCATAAAGATGAAGTGAGGGAGAAGCATCATGGGTCAAAAATGGAACTCTGGAGCTGGAGAGATGAATTAGTGGCTAAAGCTCTTGCCTGTGAAGCCTAAGGACCCAGGTTCAATTCCCCAGTACCCACATAACCAGATGCTGGAGTCCATTTGCAGTGGCTAGAGGCCTCAGTGTGTGCATTCTCTCTCTCTCCCTCCCTCCCTCCCCTTTGTTTTCTCTCACTCTCAAATAAGTAAAAAACAAAAATATAAACTTTTTAAAAGAACTAAATTTATTTTTATGTTTATTTATTTATTAGAGACAGATAGAGGGACAGAGAGAGAAAGAGAAAGAATGAGAATAGGCATGCCAGGGCCTCTAGCCACTGCAAGCAAACTGCAGACACATGCCGTACCATGTGCATCTGGCTTATATAGGACCTGGAGAATCGAACATGGGTTCTTAGGCTTTGCAGGTGAGCACCTTAACCACTAAGCCATCTCTTCAGCCCTAAAAAGTTGGAAAAGAAATGGAACTCTGAATCTGATTCTGCCTATCCTAGGTCAAGTTCTCTCACAAGCAGACTCTGAGGTGAGGAGCTATATGTACATGAGAGATCCATTCAGGATAAGCCTGTTCATTTATTTATTTATTTATTTGAGAGAGAGAGACACACACAGAGAGAATGGGCATGCCAAGGCCTCTAGCCACTGCAAATGAACTCCAGATGCATGCACCACCTTGTGCATCTGGCTTATATGGGTACTGGAGAATTGAACCTGGGTCTTTAGGCTTTGTAGAGAAGCACCATGACCACTCAGCCATTATTTCAGTCTGAGAGATCTGTTCAGGAGGTGCTTCCAGGACACGGAGGAAGCTTGGGAAAGAAAAAGTAACCAGTCACAGGTTGCAATTTCAAGAAAACTCCCAGCCTTGGTCTAACCTCACAGTTTTTAGTGTGCCCAAGCCATCATGTCCCGAGCTAGTCCGTTGGTCACTAGCTAGAAGCTACTGTTGGTGGGAACGTGAACACAGGCAGGAGGCAGGACAGGACGAGCTTCCTGGTACAGCTGACATGGATTCCTGTGGGCAGATGGCATTGATGACCCATAGACAAGCCTCCAAGGAGAGCCGTTCACATGCACAGGTCATCAGAGACAAGCCACCTGCAAAGATGAGGAGGGGGGCAGCCAAAATTTGGAAAACCTACCATGGGATGAGAAGAATGTAATATGAGTGTCCATATGTTAAGCATTAAAATGCAAGGACAAGCCTTATGACAGGGGACAAAGCAGGTGCAGCAGAAATAAGCCCATGATGAAACCGTGTGCTTCCCTTTTTGTGCTGGCTGGTTTAGCACTTAAGGCATTTGCCTGCAAAGCCTAAGGACCCAAGTTCGATTCCCCAATACCCACATAAACCAAGTGGGTAAGGTGGTGCATGCATCTGGAGTTCGTTTGCAGTGGCTAGAGGCCCTGGTGCACCCATCCCCCCCTCTCTCATTGTAAATAAATTACATCAAATATTTAAAAATCAATCTAAACTTATAGATGGGGCTGACCTGACTGACTTTATTCACTTTATTACAGCGTCCTGTGTGATACTTTTTGTGTATGTGAGCTCTACAGTCTAACCATTCCATTCTCAAATATGGATCAATGTTACCATGAGCCAGATAGCACATGCAAAGCAAAATGGGGCTGAGGTGTTGGCTCAGTGCTTAAAGGGTTTTGCTCACAAACCCTGCTGTGCTGGGTTCAACTCTCCAGTACCCACCTAAAGCTGGATATACTAAATAACGCATGCATGTGGAGTTTGTTTGCAAAGGCAAGATGTACTGGTATGCTCTTGCTCCATCATTCTCTCTCTCTCTCTCTCTCTCTCTCTCTCTCCTGCTGCTCAGAAATAAATGAAGTGTTTAGAAAAAGGAAAGACCAGTGCAGTCCCTGTTCTCATGAAATTTACAGCCTAGTAAGACAATGCTAAGGCCTACAAAATGCACTAAGGTAACGGAATTCATACCTAGAAAGAGGCAGAGCTAACATCTCAACCAGGATGCTCAGATTCCATACCCGGAACTCTGGGTTCAAAGGCTGGGGGAAAAAAAAAAAAAACAAGTTACTTAGAGCAATATAGAGGCCATATTGTTTCTTGTATCTAGGGCAAGCACCCAATCAAAAGCAGATTATAGAAGGAGAGGGTTCATTTCAGGCTTACAAATTCCAGGGGAATAACACCAATGGCAGAAGAAGCTGGCTCCCTTTCATGGATGCAAGCAGAGAGACACCACCACTGACAGCTAACACCAAAAGCTGGCAAGCATGAACAGCCAGACCTCAAGCTGAAGCTGCTCTCCACACACCTTAGGGCTGGGGTAAAGGTCCGCCCCCTCCAAACACAACCTACAGCTGGACTCCAAGATCCTCTTCCAGTGACACACCCACTTGTAGCAGAGACCTGCTTGCTAGGAGCTCAAGTTGCAAGCTCATTTTGTTTTAATTTTTAAAAAATATTTTATTCATTTATTTGACAGAGAAAGAGGGAAAGAGAGAGAATGGGCATGCCAGGGCCTCTAGCCACTGCCAATGAACTCCAGACGCGTGTGCCCCCTGTGTGCACCTGGCTAACATGGGGAATCGAACCTGGGTCTTTTGGCTTTGCAGGCAAATGCCTTAACCACTAACCCATCCTTCCAGCCCTGTAAGCTCAATTTTAATAAAATGCCCAAGTCTATAAGGCCATATGTTCAAATGATCACAAACTACCACAAATATATATTACCTCCATGAAAAGACTCTTGTAATGGTGGGAGAGAAAGATCAAATGAATTTAATTATGTGATTATCAATTTTTGAGAGAGGTGTTGCTTTTCTATTAAAACACAATTATGAAAACAGCACAAAAATTAAAAACCAAATTCAATTTCGGGGTGGAGAGCACGAGGCTAAAAGACCATCCTTTCCCTTCTATAAACACCTTTCCCAGGGTGTGAATAGACAAATAGATGAGAGATGTATAGTTTCACTAACCCTTCAGAAGTAGCTGAAACATGGCCAGCCAGAGAGAACTAGCTCGGGCTACATCCATCGCCTTTGCTTTAGTCTGCCTGAATATGGCCATGGCAAGACAGACTCCCAAAGTTAATGATGTTTTCCTGTAAAACATTGCATTAATTGTAAGTGTAGAGAGCTGAATTGGAATGTATAATATACTACTCGGATGGTGTCTGTTGAAATTTTTTTCTCCCAAATAAGTGTACTGCACATGATGTGCCTGTAATGGTATTAATTATTTATCACTCTATGTGGGGAAAAATATCAATTATAACAAAGTGTAAAAGGGCTGTTAGCTTTCCCGAACAATAAATAAGGTGGAAGTTTTGAGATCAATATGTAGAATAGATTAAGTTAAAATTCTCGTCTGCCATAAGGGTTGATAGGATTTTATGTGTCAATCTCATGAAAGTGCTGTAGACATTTAAAAGAGAGATATATTAAATAAAAATAAAATCTATTAAGGAAGGTAATTTTAAATATTTAATGATATAATGAAGTCTTATTAATGTAACATTCTTTATTTTTCAGATTAAAAATTCACAGGATTGTCGTCTCTTTCATCTTCATCAGATGCCGTGTTTGTTGTAATTATTTGTTATGTATTTTTTATTAACATCTGATGAGGATTAACTGTTTGAAATAAAACAGTACTTTTTCTTGAGCTATGTAGAGTAGCAGGGGCTACTTTATAGCTGAGAGAGAGAGAGAGAGAGCCAGAAAAGAAATGGAAAGAGGGCTGGAGAGATGGCTCAGTCAGTAAAGGCTCTTGCTTGCAAAGCCCTAACAGCCTGGGTTTGATTCCCCAGTACCCATGTCAGGCCAGATGCACACAGTGGTGCATGCATCTGGGGTTTGTTTGTGATGGCTGGGGCTCCGGTGTGGCCAACCCCCCCCCCCAAATTTACAAGTAAGTGAATAAAAATAAAAGTTATGAAAAGATAACACCTCTATTGCAAGGGCAGAGAGCTATCAAAGTTTTACTTCTGGCTTTCAACCATAGAGAGGCCCTGGCTTTGGTGGGCCATAGAGAGCTCCTCTTAGTTATATCTGGGAAGCACCAGGCAGAGTGATGCACAATCTTATTCAAATCCAGCTTCCAGCTCTTGTCTGCTCAGTTGTAGGCAACCTCCCAAGGCCGCTACTTCTTGCCTATGAAGTGGGGAGCAACACCTTTCCTGCAGAGTAGCTATGAGAGTTAGAAGAGCAGAGGTTCCAGTAAGGAAGAAATAATGGTCCCAACGTCCTTTCCAGAGATTCCAGTGCCAGGTAAGAACACATGAGTCTGGTTTCTGATGCTGGTTTAGCTGGAGAAATAGTAAAAATCACATTCATACTTGAAGACACAGTTCCTTTCAAACAGCATACATTAAAAGTTAGTGTGAACTTTTAGGTTCCCAAATACACCATGAGAAAACTAAAAGACAAGCTATAGACTAGAAGAAAATATCTTTATAAATCATACCTTTGAAAAAGACTCATATTCACAATATGTAAAGAACTCTTACAACTCAATAAGAAGATATGACCCAGATTGAAGAATGGGCAAAACAGGGCTGGAGAGATGCTCAGCAGTTAATGACCCCAGCTCCATTCCCCAGTACCCATGTAAAAAATAAAGCCAGATGCACAAAGTGCATGCATCTGGAGTTCATTTGCAGCAGCTAGAGGCTCTGGTGCACTCATTCTCTCTTTCTTTCTTTCTCTCTCACTCCTTGCAAATAAATCAATAAAATATATTTTTTAAAAAAAAAGAATAGGCAGACTACTGGGTGTGGTGGTACACACCTTTGATCTAAGGCAGAAGTAGGAGGACCCCTGTGAGTTCAAGGCCACCCTGATAATACATAGTGAATTCTAGGTCAGCCTGGGTTACAGTGGGACCCTACCTTTAAAAACCAAAACAGAAAAAAAAAAAAAAACCGTGCAAACTATTTGAAAGGTTTCAGTTATAAATACATACAAGTGGTAATAAATATGCATATAGAAACATGAACAGCATGGTTAATTAGTCATTAGGTAAATGCTAATTAATGAGTTTCACAGCCCTACTACTCGCCCATACTGCCAAGAGTATTTGAAAGGTAGGTCAGGAGACCTCACGTGTTAATGGAGACACGGTAACACAGTGCAGCAACTTAGGAGAGTTGGCAAGTTTATGTAAAGGTTAAACAGAGCCTTATCACGTCGCCCAGAAGTTCCGTGAGAACTAGGGATTTTGCACGAGAGAATTCTATACCTTTAGTATTTTTCTTTTAAAGAAAAAAAAAAAGTATTGATTTGTGAGCAGAGAAAGAGACATAGAGAACTGGCATGTCAGGGCCTCCTGCTACTGCAAACAAATTCCAGATGCATGGGCCATTTAGTGAATCTGGTTTTTGTGTGGGTGCTGGGGAATCGAACCTGGGGCCATCAAGCTTTGAAAGCAATTGCCTTTAGCCACTTTAACCATCTTCCCAGCCCCTAATATTTTCATATCTGTTCACTCCTCGCTTGTAAGAGACCCCAGGAGGTTAAAGAAAAATGTACAAATTAGCCAACTTCAACAAAAGGCTAAGATGCATGCTTTGACCTAACTGCTAAATTATTTCCATCATATCCTCTCTTCATAAACCAGATCTATTAATGATTTAATTACATAATTTTCCCCTTCTACATCCAGGAAGCACAATCAACGTCCTATCCCAAGAAAGTTCACAGGAAACTTACTCTCCAACATTTACAGAACACTACACAGAAATAAATGAGACATAGCCCACATCCTCAAGGGCAGGCTAACACTACAATCCCCCACCCCCTCTCTCTCTCTTCAACTTTTGGCAACTTCACACTTAACTAATAATGTTCTGAGTGCCTTACTTTCATTAAGGCTTAACTTTCAGAGTTTCTTACTAAAAATATTGTAAAAGTAAAGCTAATTGTGGTAAGCTTTTGATTAACCCTTAAGAAAAACACATGGGGGATGGAGACATGGCTCAGAGGTTAAAGGGAATTGCTGGCAAGGCCTTGTGAATTGAGTTCAATTCCTCTGTACCCACATAATACCAGATACATAGAGTGGCTCACATATCTGAAGTTTTATTGCAGTGACAGGAGGCACTGGAGTGCCCATTTCATTTTCTCAATCTCTCTCTCTCTCATATATATGTTGTTCTGCTTGCAAATAGATGATAAAAAATATAACACTTTTGAAAAGAGACTCACACATGCTAGAAACTTCCATGTTCAACCCAGCAGTCTTGATTGTTCCAGTTTGTCACATTAAATTGTATGGATTCTATTAATGGGTTGTTGTACACAAGAAAGTTGTGTATACATACATGTGAGTATACGAACACAACCTTCTCAAGTGGAGGAGGGGAATATAGCTGTGCATTTAACATCAATACCTTCACAGTATTTGCAACAGCTTCCCATGAAATGTCACATGGAATCACATTTATAGCAGAGACCGCCCCCCCAAAAAAGTTGGGTTCTGGGGACTTATGAGAGAATGATGGTAGCTAACACTTTCTGGTATTAATAAAAATGGTGTGTCCAGGCTGAAGAGATGGCTCAGTGGTTAAGGTACTTGCCTGCAAAGCCAAAGGACCCAGGTTTGATTCCCTAGTATCCATGCAAAGCCAGATGCACAAGGTGACACATGCATCTGGAGTTCATTTGCTGTGGCTAGAGGCCCTGCTGTGCCCATTCTCTCTCTCTCTCTCTCTCTCTCTCTCTCTCTCTCTGTCTCTTTCTCTCTCTCTCTCTCTTCCTCTCTACCTTTTTCTTTCTCTCAAGACAATAGATAAATAAATTAAATATTTTTTAAATGCCATGTCCAGGGAGTGCAAAACACGATGAGTGCTGTTCAGACAACCAAAGGGAGAAATGTTGAATGCTGCCCACCTCATGGTTGAAATGTGGCATGGCATAATTCTGTGTGCGAATATAATTCTACTAATAGCATCTGTGTAGCAGGATATTTCTACCAGCTGGGAAGTTGTGAAAATCTTCCAAAGAAGAGCACCTTAAAATGGGATGAGGGGACTGGAGAGATGGCTCAGCAGTGAAGGCACTTGCCTGCAACTCAGGTTCAACTTCCCAACACCCAACTAAAACCAAATGTACAAAGTGGCACGTGCATCTAGGGTTTGTTTGCAGTGGCTAGAGGCCCTGACTTCTTTTCCTCTCTCTTTCCTTGCAAATAAATAATAAAATAAAATTGTAAAAAGATGGGGGAGGGAGAGAAGTGCAATCACCATGAACACAGGCATGATCTACATGCAACCGATATTGTTTACACAAAACACAGTGGCATCAGATCATTTCTTTAAAGACTTGGTTTTGTCTCCTTTTTAATTATGAAGGATAAAATGAAATTGAGTGACTGAGAGGAATAAATAGATAATGAAGTATCAAGGGTTTTTTTTATATATAGAAGCTCCTTATTAAAATGACTGTCTCCTTCAACTGTTTAATCTAATTTCTGCAAGGCAGGTTTTCACTTGCTGTGTTCATATAAACTCACAGGTATTAAAGGTATTATTAAGACACTATGTAGTTCACACCCAGGGCTTGCGGAACTACTTTAACCCCTTAAGTGCCTCCCATTCTTTTTCTCTTTTGGTTCCCCATCCCTCTGTGGGAATTTACAATGGATTTCAACACTGTGTATCAGATGTAGGTGTGATATCCACTGTGGACTATGTGATTCCACAGACCTCTACCTATCACATCTAGCATATATATCTGTCTAAGTATTAGCCAATAGAAGAGTAAATTCACAATCTGTCTTTGGGAGACCAAAAACCATAGATCTATAATAATAAAACTTATCCCATCCTGTTCCTTAGTAAGTTGAGTGGCCATATAATTTATTGCCTCCATCAGGATATTTTTTTAAAAATATATTTATATTTATTTATTTATAAGCACAGAGAAAGAGAGAGAGAAAGAGAGAGAAGGGGGAGGAATAGGGGGCCAGGACATCTTGTCACTGCTTGCTAACAAACTCCAGACGCATGTGCCGCTTTGTGCATCTGGCTTTACATGGGTACTAGGGATCTCAACCCAGACCATCAGGCTTTGTAAGCAAGAACCTTTAACCTCTAAGCCATCTCTCTAGCCTGGAGGATATCTTTGAAAGTAAATGCAGGTGCTATTAATTTCCAAAGACAGCAGGCATAAGCTGAGAATGGCTTGTGCAAACCTGGGCCAATGGATATGTGGGGCATAAAAGCTATAGAATCTCAGAAAGCAGAGTGAGACCTTCGCATCTCTGATCTTGGTGTCACTGTGAGTTACGGCTGCTGTGTCATCAGCACCTGTGTGGGTGACACATATGGTTTTGTATTTTCTTGAGGACCATCATGAGAGAAGTACAGAGCTCTAGTCTAGAACCCAGGCAAATTTCCTTCGCTGTTCCACATGAGAACTTTGTTTTCCTGTCCTCAGATGGCATCTCCTCCTCAAGATGCATCCACATGACATTTCTTCACATCTGGAATCAGATGATCCCTCTAGCTGTTGGCAGAAATCACCCTCTGTGATGGTTTGGATCAGATGTCCCCCATACACTCATGCATTCTGAACACTTGGTCCCCAGCTGGTGGCTATTTGGGAGGTGGAGCCTCCTGGAGAAGTTGTGCTTGGGGGCTGGCACTTAGAGTGTTATGCCAGCTCCCCCTTGCCAGAGCTCACTGTCTCGTTGCTGTTTCCCACCTGCTGTGGCAGAGCCGACGTCCACCCTCTGCTCTACAATTTTCCCCATGCCATTTTGAAGCTTCCTCTAGAGACTGTAAGCCAAAGAAACCCTTTCCTGCCATCATTTGCTTTTGGTTGGGTGTTTTGTCCCAGAAACACAAAGGTAACTACACCATCCCATCTCCCAACACACACAAAGAGAGAGGGAGAGAGAGAGAGAGAGAGAGACTGTATCTCCATTTGATAGCATCTTATATTCTCATCTTTGAATACAATTATTTGCTAACGGACATCACTCTCTGTAAACTTCTACTTCTATGATATGGTAGCCATCCTCCAAGAAGGCTTTGACAAGTCCCACCACATGATATTCACCTAATTTTGTTTGTTTGTTTGTTTGTTTGTTTGTTTTATCAAGGTACGGTCTCACTCTGGTCCAGGCTGACCTGGAATTCACTATGTAGTCTCAGGGTGGCCTCGAACTCACGGCGATCCTCCTACCTCTGCCTCCCAAGTGCTGGGATTTAAGGCGTGTGCCACCATGCCTGGCTTATTTGTTTGTTTATTTTAAGGTTGGGTCTCACCCTAGCCCAGGCTTATATGGAAGTCACTCTGTGGTCCCAGGTTGGCCTCAAATTCACGGCAATCCCCCTACCTCTGCCTCCTGAGTACTGGGATTAAAGGTGTGCGTCACCATGTCCGGTTATATTCACCTTTTTGATATTGTTCGTGCCTCCCTCAACCTGATCACACACCTAGTGAATAGGGTCAACGTGTATACCTATCCGATGGGAAGCTGCAGAAATGACAGTGTGCCTGCTGGGCTATTTCATGAAAGACACTTTGTGGCTTGCTCTTTGCCAGATATCTGGCTTGGGGGTGGGGGAGAGTGAGTCTGTGCTGTGCGATTGCCATTGAACAGCCTTGACTTTTCAAAGGTACCAATGAGCCACCTTGGAGGCAGATCTTTTAGCTTTAGTGGCAATTAGATGACTTCAACACCAGCAGCCTCTGGCTGAGAACTCATGAGACTCTGGACTCACAAACTGCTCACAGAGACAGTGGGGTGAGGAACGTGCATTCAAGCCACACAGCTTTAGGCTAGTTGTTTATGAAGTGACCACTAAGATGATGAAAGTCAAAATGGGCAGAGGAGGTGGCTCAATGAAATGGTTAAAGGTGCTTGCTTGAAAGTCAAAAACGGTTAGCTCTCTGCCCAGGACTTAGCATGGTCCCCAGCACAGAATAAGCATGTCCGTGGCTGTGGTCCTGAAATGAGTGGGATTGAATTATGTCACAGATGAGAACTGAGCTGCACAGGTATGATGATACCTCATAGAGGAGCAGCAGACTTTTCTGACCTGGCAGGACCCTGACAGAGTTTCCAGGAACCATCTGTTCACAGAGGAGTAGATAATAGTAGCTAAGATTTCTTTGAACAGTGGCTACATAAAGCATGTGCCTGGAAGATATCAACTTTGGGCCAGACAGATGGCTCAGAGGTTAAGGTACTTACGTGCGAAGCCTAACTACCTGGGTTCAGTTCTCCAATACCCACATAAAGCCAGATGCACAAGGTGGCGCATGTGTTTGGGGTTCGTTTGCAGTGGCTGGAGGCCCTGGCATGCCCATTCTCTCTCTCTCTCACTCATATTCTCTTTCTATCTCAATCTTCTCTCTTTCCATGCAAATAAATAAATAAACTGTGTATTTAAAAAAATAACAAACCAGGCATGGTGGAGCATGCCTTTAATCCGAGCACTTGAGAGGCAGAGGTGAGAGTATCGCCTTGAGTTCGAGGCCACCCTGAGACTACATAGTTAATTCCAGGTCAGCCTGGACCAGAGTGAGACCCTACCTCAAAAATAAATAAATAAATAAATAATAACAATTTCATTTCATATGCACAAACCCCAGAGTTAGATATGACTGCCCTCATTTGGGCAAAATGATAAGGAAATGGAGGTTCAAAATAAGTTAGTTGTCCTCCATCAGGACCTCATAGAGGAACTGATCTTTGAATTTGAACAACGGTTATGTTGTTAATCATTCCATTACCTGGCCTATCATGTGTGTGTGTGTATGTGTGTGTGTGAGAGAGAGAGAGAGAGAGAGAGAGAGAGAGAGAGAGAAAGAGAGAGAAAGAGAGAGACATCTGGGTGGTACTAGTACCGATCTCAGGGTAACCTTCCCTTTTTATTTTTATTTTTTGTTTTATTTTTTGTTTTTCAAGGTAGGGTCTCACTCTACCTCAGGTTGACCTGGAACTCACTATGTAGTCTCAGATGACCTTGAACTCATGGTGATCCTCCTACCTCTGCCTCCCAAGTGCTGAGATTAAAGGTGTGTGCCACCACGCCCAGCTTTTCCTTAGTTTTTACCAGGAAGTATGAATAAGTTAAATGCTAGACAGGCTGCTTTCTAGGCACAGACTTCAGAATGCCATCCTTAGGATCCAGTTAGAGAGATGCAAGTTCTCAAACCCATCCCAAACCTACTATATCAAACACGCCTGAGGTGGAGGATTCCAGCAATCTGCCACAGGCCCATGCGTATGGCCCCCATCCAGGCTGATGTCTGAGAATTCCTGCTCTAGGTCGCCTTCATTACCTGGGCTGCTTGACCAGCAACAACAAAGACCCCAGACATGTAGCCTTGACTTGGGCTCTCCCAGCCAGGTCCCAGCTCTGGAGTCAGTTGGGCATCTTTTAACAAGCTACGTAACTGAGCTGCTCAACTCATGGGCAACTCTAGCAAGTCAGAAAGACACCCCTGAGAAAGATACGCAAAGTAGAGGGGTGACGTTACTTTCAGCATTCCCTGTAGAATGGGCAAGGCTTGGCGATGAGAAGGGACTGCCCTAGCTCTGGGAATCCCCAGCAAGAAACAAGAGCCATTCTACTTTGGAAAACCCAATATTAGGGAGGCTAATGGAGTTTCTGAGGAGTTTATTCGCAGCAAATTTGTTCAAAAAAAATTCAGCCTACAAATATAGGCATCCCCCCCCACACACACACAATCTGAAAACCAATACTTAACATTTCTCATAAACCTCTTACTTCATGACTGACATTCATTTTGTATGTAAATAATAATAGCGATGTCAAGTGATAGTGTACTAATAAAAGTACTGAATGAGTTTTTACCTGAAACTCTTGGCTTGAATTATATTTATTACATAGAGAATGATTACTTACTAAAATCATGATTAACTTTAGATGAGCTCTGTTTGTATCTCTTTCCACACTTCTTTTTAATATTTTATTTATTCACTTTGTTTGAGGGGGTCAGGGAGAGGATGGGCACACCAGGGCCTCTAGCCACTGCAAATGAGCCCTAGATGTATGTGCCTCCTTGTACATCTGGCTTACATGGGTCCTGGAGAATCGAACCCAGGTCCTTAGGCTTCACAGGCAAACACCTTAATAGCTACTCCATTTCTCCAGCCCTCTTTTTCACACTTTCAATAGTTGTGTTTCTGTCTTTCTTCTCTAGTTATTATGAATAGCACACTCTCTGGTCCCATTCTTTATTTTTTTCTATATTTAAAATAAAAAAATAAGTTAAATGAAAAACACTTCCATATGCAATTTAAAGGTTGGAAGCATAACAACACAAATTCTAGGAAATTCAAGATTTCGCCTACACTGCACACACGTTATTCTTTTGTTGCTATTTAAGTACTTGAAAGTACAGTGTAAGCCGAAAATAGCTCAAACATTTTGACAATGTTTCAGTAACAAACACCCCGTCAGGGCTCCACTGAGGAAGTTGAACAAAAATGTCATTTGCTCTGCTTTTATTTGCTTTGAGAAAAATCAGAGAGTCAAGCGTAAAGTCATGCAGAAAATTTGGTGAGAATTCATTGAGAAATACTGTTTCATCTCGGAGAGAAAGCAAGTTGCCTCTAAAGCTGCGTCTTGGAAGTCATGAAGGAAGGATGCAAGCGTGTGCTTTATGGGCTGCGGGGATGGTTTAGTGGTTAAGGCGCTCACCAGCAAAGCCAAAGGACCCAGGTTTGATTCCCCGGGACCCACATAAAGCTGGATACACGAGGTGGCGCATGTGTCTGGAGTTCATTTGCAGTGGCTAGAGGCTGTGGTGTGCCCATTCTTTCTCTATCTGTCTCTCAAATGAATCAATATTTAAAAAAAAAAAGTCAATGTGCTTTGGGCTGGAGAGATGGCTTAGCGGTTAAGGCGTTGGCCTGCAAAGCCGAAGGATCACAGTTCAACTCTCCAGGACCCATGTAAGCCAGATGCACAAGGTGGTGCATGTGTCTGGAGTTCGTTTGCAGTGGTTGGAGGCCCTGGCACATCCATTCTCTCTCTCTCTCTCTCTCTTTCTCTCTCTCTGTCTCTCCCTAATAAATAAATAAAAATACATTTTAAAAAATCAATGCACTTTAATTGGGTGCTTCTAAACATTTAGTGTTCACTGGGACGTTGGTTGGTGTGGACCTGATTCCGTCTATGGAGTGGAACTTAACATTTTGCGCTGTTAATCAGCACCAGGTAATGCTGATGCCCCGGTGCCCGAACTCGCTCAGGCCTATTGCAGCCTGCCAGTCACAGCCTCAGAAGAGGCCTGACATGCAAAAGATCATGGCTTCAATTATCTGACACTTTTGTGAGATATTTTATTTATTTATTTACAAGAAGAGAGAGAAAGAGAGAGAGAGAATGAATATGAGTGTGCCAGAGCCTGTAGCCACTGCAAAGAAACTCCAGATTCATGTGCCACTTTGTGTATCTGGCTTGATGTGGGTACTGAGGAATCAACCCAGGCTCGTTAGGCTTTGCAGGCAAGTGCCTTAACCACTGCGCCATCTCTTCAGCCCTTCTCTGATTCTTACCACTCAGGATCAGAAGAAAATTCCATCTGTATTAAACTTTTTGTTGTTGTTGTTGTTTTGTTTTGTTTCTTGAGGTAGGATTTCCCTCTAGCCCAGACTGACCTGGCATTCACTATGTAGGCTCAGGCTGGCCTCAAACTCACCACGATCCTCCTACATTGCCTTGCGAGTGTTGTGATTAAAGGCATGTGCCACCATGCCCGGCTGTATTAACCATTTTAATAAAAGGGTCAAAATATCTTCCTTTCCCAAGCTCATTTTATAATATTTTTATATTTATTTATTTATTTGCTGGCAGAGAGAGAGAGAGAAAGAGAGTGTGAATAAGAGTGTCAGGGCCTCTAGCCCAGACGCATGCACCCACTATGTGCATCTGGCTCTGTGTGGGTAATGGAGAATTGACTGGTTGTTAGGCTTTGCAGGCAAGTGCCGTTAACCGCTGAGCCATCTCTTCAGACCCCCTAAGCATATTTTATGTGTCATCTTGGATGAGAGTCTTAACTCTTAGAACCTTTCCATTAATTAATACTGAGTGAGATATTAGCAGGTTCTAGTCCCGTGTGTCTTAGAGATGAAATAGTGAAGTCACACTCTGGAGACAGATTTCAGCATGGGACTACCTGATGTGATAAGGGCTTTAATGGGGACAATCCCCCTGAGGTCACGAGGTACAAACAAACCAAGAACTAGTCAAGCAGGATGAAGACCACTCCTGGGATGACTATTGTACCATGCTAGCCCTCGAGGAATCATGACTGTGTGTCCATATCCCTTTGTGGCAAAGGACTGTCCTCAGTCTCACCATGACTTGCTAAGATCAACAGGATGTCAAGGAAATGGCACGTGACAGTTCCAGGCTCAGGAGCTTTACGGTCCCCACTTCCGCCTTCTTAGACGATGGCTTCCATGTAAAGAAGCTTGGGATAAGTGCCTGAATTTCAAGAGACACTCCAGCATTCTGGCCATCTTTCCCAAGACTCTAAACCTGTGGGCAAGGCCATATGATAGCATTGCAACCTCCACTGACCCTCCCAAAACATCCAGCCACAGGAGCTTGCCAAGACAAGCCTGGCAGAAAAGCCACCCAGCCAACTCTCAGAATCTACAGACTTGAGAAACTATCATGACCTTGAGTTGTTTTTTGGAATATTTAATTTTTATTTATTTGCATGCAAGAAGAGAAAGAGAGAGAATGGGCATGCCAGGGTCTCCAGGCACTGCAAACAAACTCCACATGCAGGCTCCACTTTGTGCATCTTGCTTTACGTGGGTCCTGGGGAATCAAACCTGGGTTCTTAGGCTTTGCAGGGAAGCATCTTAAGTGCTGAGCCATCTCTTCAGCCCCCACAACCTTGAGTCTTTAAGTTTTGAAGTACAGCATGAGATGGAAACGACCAGGTGAAGGGAAGAGAGGAGGATGGGGATGATCCAAGATGAAGTCCATGGAGGGCCTTGTAAAGGAAAGTTTGACTTTATTCTGAGGCAATTTAAAATCCTAAGAGGATTTGATGTATGGGGGAGTAACGCCATAGGATTCCTCACTTGTAAAAAGGAACAATAGTGCCAGTCACTTAGCCTGTTCAGGAGTTTACAGTCTAGGGAAGCTTAAATTATAAATAATGGTAGCAAATGCCACTAAGAGAGGACTGTGGGCTGGAGAGATTGCTCAGTGGTTAAGGCAATTGCCTGCAAAGCCTAATGACCTGGGTTCAATTCCCCAAAGTAGCACATGCATCTGGAATACGTTTGCAGCAGCTGGAGGCCCTGGAGCACCCATTCTCTCTTTCTGTCTCTCTTCTCTCTATCTCTGCTTGCAAATAAGTAAATGAAAACACTTCGTTTAAAAAGAAAGAGGGCTATGATTTTCAGAGCTGGGAAAAACTCTTTTATTTTTATTTATTTATCTGAGAGATAGGGGCCAGGGAGAGAAAAAGAAAATGGGTGTGCCAGGACCTCTAGCCACTGCAACCAAACTCCTAGACACATGCACTAACACATGCATCTGGCTTACTTGGGTACTAGGGAATTGAACCTGGGTTCTGAGGCTTCATAGGCAGTGCCTTAACTGCTAAGCCATCTCTTCAACCGTGGAAAAAAGTCCTGTTCTGGGCTCTGTATTCCTCATTCTCCCTGTTCCTTGCTAACTCTCTGTCTCCCGTCTCAGCATCCTGGCCTCTCCTGACTGACATGCATGTCTGTCAAGGACGAGATGAGGATGTTTGTGATGGACAGAATAATGCTGACATCGCAGTGGAGCGGATCTGGTGCGATTCCTACTACATGCCACTGACATGACGTTTTCTCTTATTTCCTGTAAGAAGTTTCTAGAAGCCTATACACTGAAGGAGGCCTTAAACCTTGACCACCAGTGATAAATCCCAGGTTTCCTAGTAATTTAATTACCTTTGAGAGCAGAGAACCTGATCTGGAGGGTTTAAATTTCTCAGGAAAAGAAAAAAGGAAGTTCTGAGTTGTTTTCCCATTGACTAGTCCATGTGAAGATGTAACACCCAGGAGAATTTGGGTAGCAGAGCCCTGTGAAGTGTGGGCATTCCTTTTTATTTATTTACTTTTCTTCATTTTCTATTTATTTATTTGTTTATTTATTTATTTTGAGGCAGAGTCTCGCTGTAGCCCAGGTTCACTTGGAATTCACTATGTAGTCTCAGGCTGGCCTCAAGCTCACATTAATTTTCCTGCCTCTGTTTCCCGAGCGCTGGAACTAAAGGCATGCGCCACTACACCCAGCATGTTTTAAATATTCCTAATACTTATTTCAGAGAGAAAGAGAGAAGAAAAGAAAAAGAATGAGCGCTCCAGGGCCTCTTACTACTGCAGACAAACTCCAGACACACACACCTCTGTGTGTGTCTGTCTTTACATGGGTACCGAAGAATCCAACCTGGGGCTGTCAGGCATCGCAGGCAGGTACCTGAACCACCGAGCCGCTCTCCAGCCCAGCATTGCTTTTCTAAGAAACTCGTTACCAGCCGGGCATGGTGGCGCACGCCTTTAATCCCAGCACTCAGGAAGCAGAAGTAGGAGGATCACCATGAGTTCTAGGCCACCCTAAGACTACATAGTAAATTCTAGGTCAGCCTGAGCTAGAGAGAGACCCTACCTTGAAAAGGAAAAAAAAAGAAAAAAGAAAGAAAGAAACTCACTAACAATATCAACAAAATTACTTTCAAAATATCTTCAGGAAGCCGGGCGTGGTGGCGCATGCCTTTAATCCCAGCACTCAGGAGGCAGAGGTAGGAGGATCACCATGAGTTCAAGGCCACCCTGAGACTACATAGTTAATTCCAGGTCAGCCTGGACCTGAGTGAAACCCTACCTCAAAAAAACAAAATATATATATATATATCTTCAGGAGTTGGAAAAGGTATGGAAATGGGTGAAAACAAAGACTAGAATCCCTCATTTGCCTGCCACATGACCCCATCCTTAACTGAGTAAGGTATGATTCAGCTGTGGGCCACAGAACACTGGCAGGGTGAGCACTCACGTGTGCGAGTCTGTCACTGTCTGAAATGAGTGCAGCGTGGTCCGGAGCCTCCCTTTCCCTGGGCCTTAGCGCCTCCAGCCTTCAGAGTAACTGCCTGCCCCGGCACAGCTGCTCACCTGGATGATGTGACTGCAAGAAAATAAAACATGTCTGGGTGTATGATGTTTGCCTGGAATCCCAGCTCTTGGGAGGATGAGGCAGAAGGATCATAAACTTGAGTTGTGTGATGAGTTCTAGGCCAGGCTGGGCAACATGGCAAGACACAGCCTCAAAGGTTTAAAACAAGGGAGGGGGAGGGAGGAGATAAACAGTGAAGGGGGAGGGTGCAGAGGAAAGGAAAAGAGCAGAGAAGGGAGGGGAGAGAAGAGAAAAGAAGGGAAGGGGAGAGGAGGGAAGGGAAAGGGAAAGAAAGGACCGAGAAGGGAAGGGCATTTTCTGTATTCTATTGAGAGTGGATTAAATGCATCGAGGGCTGGAGAGATGGCTCAGTGGTTAAAGGCGTTTGTTTGCATTTTCTCACTCTTCTCTCACTCTCAAATGAATACATTAAAAATAAAATAAAATTAAATACATATAGCATGTTTAACTAGAATTATCTCAGAGAAAACTCTCACTTCCCCTACCAATGATAAATACTAAATGGAATCAGTGATATCATTTAAAATTCAGGAGGAGAATGCTCTGCCATCTGGAACATTCTATATAAGTAGGCTTATTCTTTGGGGAAAATGTTGGGCCTGGAACCTCCTGGGAGTTTGCCAACGCTCTTCCACGTCAGGTTTCTTAGCAGGGCCTATATGACCAAAGTGATACCCGAGAGAGAGTCACAGGGGAGAAGCATGTAAACAATAGGTCCCGGGATTCTGTGAAGGAAGGCTCTGTAAAGAGTGCATGGACGTTCCACCAACAGACTCAGGAGTTTTATTCAAGCTTGTGACTGGGTGTCACTGTGAGTGGATCCTAGGGTCAGCCCCCGGGTGTGTTTGGGGGTGGGTCTGGAATTCCAGGCTAAAGGTATGCGGAGTGCTGGAGCTCTGCCTGGGGTTCCCGGAGTGTGCTTGCTTATGGTGCTACCGGTGGTGATTCCCTGTGCGTGGACCTGTGAAAGGGGGCCAGCTTCTTCCGCCGTCATGGAGCTTCCCCTGGGTCTGGAAGCTTCAATAAATTCCCTTTCTCCCATAACTGTGTCTGGTCTGGGGGTTCAGCCCCGCAATATGATACTGACTACGACAGTGATGTACAAGTATCTGTGTTAGGAAACGGAGTATTTTTTATCTTTTTCTTTTCCTGTTTTTTTGTGTGTGTGTGTGTGTGTGTGTGTTAGCACACGCACATGTACACATGTGTTGTGTATGGTTGTTTCTTTAACATTATTTATGTATCTGAGAGAGAAAAAAAGTGAGAGAGAATGGGTACACCAAGGACTCTTGCCATTGCAAATGAATTCCAGGTGCATGTACAACTCTGTGCATCTGACTTTACATGGTGTGGTAGTTTGAGTGTGTGTCGCCCATAGACTCAGGTGTTTTATTAAAGCTTGCAACTTGGGTCTCTAGTTGCCCGGCTGGAGGAGGTGTCACTGGGGCTGGATCTCTAAGATGTATTGGGGAGGATCTGAATTCCAGCCCAAAGAGATGCAAAGAAGTGTGAGCTCTGGGGTCCTGCTGCTTGATGCTAGTTGGTGCTTTCTGTTTTTATTTTTTTTTATCTTTTTTTTTTTTTTTTTTTTGCATCTGCTGGCTGCTGGTGGCTTTTCTCTTTGTCTGCATTTATGAATGGAAGTCAGCCTCTCCTGCCGTTGGTGGAACTTCCCCTTAGATCTATAAGCTGTGATGAAACCCGTTCCTCCTTTAAGCTGTGTTTGGTTGGCTGTTCATCTCAGCATCATGAAGCTGTCTATTGCACATGGGTACTGGGGAATCAAACTCCGGCCAACAGGCTTTCTAAGGAAGCAACTTTAACCACTGAGTATCTCCCCAGCCCTGATTTTTTTAAAGAATGTTCATTTATTTATTTGGCTTATCAAGGTAGGGTCTTGCTCTTTCCCGGGCTGACTTGGAATCCACTATATAGTCTCAGAACAGCCTCGAATTCATGGTGATCCTCCTACCTCTGTCTCCCAATCATTAGGATTAAAGGTGTGTGCCACCATGCCTGGCAAAAGTATTTATTTATTTATTTATTTATTTATTTATTTATTTAGGAGAGAGAGAGAGAGAGAACGTGTGCCAGGGCTTCTAGCCACTCTAAACGAACTCCATATACATGTGCCACCTTGTATATCTGGTTTATGTAGGTATTGGGGAATCGAACTTGGGTCCCTAGGCTTTGCAGGCAAGTGCCTTAACTGCTAAACCATCTCTCCAACCCCCTAATTATTATTATTATTATTATTATTATTATTATTATTAGAATGGCTAGCCAACAAGTCCCAGTGATGCTACTCAGCTCTGGGATTATAGATCTGAATAGCCATATCCAACTTTTAAAAAATATATATATATATGAATTTATTTGCAAGCAGAGAGAGATAGAAGCAAGACAGAGAGAATACAGGGGTGGGGGACGGGGCAGATAGCCCGGGCCTCCAGCTACAGCAAGTGGACTCCAGACACAGGCGCCGCTTTGTGCATCTGGCTTTACAGGGGTATTGGGGGATCAAACCCAGGTCATTAGGGTTTACAGGCAAGCACCTCAATCGCTGGGCCATCTCTCGAGCCCCATGTCCAGCTTTTTTACACGGGTGCTGAGAATCAAACCACAGTCTTCACACTTGCACAGCAAGCACTCTTACCCAGAGTCCTCCTCTCCTTCCCTAAAATTGCTCATAAGCTGAATTTATTCGTGGGAGCCTAAAGTGTCATTTTTCTCAGGAATTTCTATTCAAGACATTGTTTGGTTTTTTTTAAAAAAAATGCTAAGCAGGACATGGTGGCACATGCCTTTAGACCCAGCACTCAGGAGGCAGAGGTAGGAGGAGCGCTGTGAGTTCAAGACCTCAAGACCAGCCTGAGACTACATAGTGAATTCCAGGTCAGCCTGGGCTAGAGGGAGACCCTACCTTGAAAATCCAAAAAAAAAAAAAAAAAGAAGAAGAAGGAGAAGGAGAAGGAGAAGGAGAAAAAGAAGAAGAAGAAGGAAAGAAGGAAAGAAAGAAAGAAAAATAAAAAAGAAAGGAAAAAAGAAGCTGATGTCAGAGTCTGACATGTTGCAGGATTGAAGGTCTGTCCTTGGTAATTTACTGTCAACACAAAATACGAAAATGTGAGACTACATGGTTTTAAATATATTTATTTATGAGCGAGAGAGAATGCGTGTGCCAGGTCCTCTAGCCTTTGCAAATGAACTCCAGATGCATGTGCCACCATGTGCATCTGGCTTATGTGAGTTCTGAGGAATCAAACCTGGCTTCTTAAATTTCACAGGCAAGTGCCTTTGCCACTAAGCCATCTCTCTAGTTATTAGATGGGTTCAAAGGTGGTGCATGTCTTTAATCCCAGCAATCAGGAGGTAGAGCTAAGAGGATCACTGTGAATTTGAGGCCAGCCTGAGACTACATAGTGAATTCCAGGTCAGTCTGGGCTAAAGCAAGACGCTACCTCAAAAGAGAGAGAGAGAGAGAGAGAGAGATGGTAATAGGAAAGCAAATACGAGAAACATGAACATAGAATAGTGATATACATGTATAAAAATGTCATGATGAGACCCATTATTTTGTCTACCAAAAATAAATTAGAAAACATATTTTCAGAGGAATGATGATGAACTAAGGATAAGGATTTACACAGTCATTTAGAGATGAGCCCTCTTTCATCCAAGAAGTAAATAAAGACAATACTAACAACCCAGTGATAAATTCTATCACATAACCAAGTTTAAATTAGTGACGTGTCTTTTAGAAATTGAAACATCATTGGCTTAGGAACAGATCCACTGTGGAGCTCCCTCTGTTTACACTGGTGCGTATTGGACAGTCCATTTCCTACTCCAGATCCTCTGTAGAGATCCTCTGAGAGCAAGTAGTGACTCCAAATTTGCCTGTTGCTCATTCAAAAATGCATCCTCAGGGCTGGAGGGATGGCTCAGCCATTAAGGCACTTGCCTGAAAAACCTAACGACTGGGTTTCGAATCCCCAGTACCCACATAAAGCCAGATGCGCAAAGTGGCTCATGCATCTAGAGTTTGTTTGCAGTGGCTAGAGGCCCTGGTGTATCCATTTTCTCTCTCAGTGTGTCTCTCTCTGTCTCTGCTTGCAAATAAGTACATTTTTTAAAAAAAATCTTTAAAAAAAAACAAGGCATCCTCTGCTGCAAAACAAACATTTTGAGGATTGGATTCACCCTCTGAAAGGGAAATAAAATGGATGGTGTTAATTGAAGTATCTGAGTTGTCATTTTATGAATATTTTAGTTCCATTATAAATTACTCACTTGTTCAGATATGTCAGCTTTTCCACCACCCCCCACCCCTTCCATGCACTGAAACATCTCCACTCTAGTAAATAATTAAAGGGTATCAGGAGAAAGCCAAAGAGATTTTGACAGGAGGATATCTGATGATGGATAATGCTAGTTGGCCACAAATAACAAGTGTCTCTTAATTTAACTACAGCTAAAAGAATTACGTACTGGGCACTATCAGTGTAGATTCAGTCACAATGCCCCCTCTCTGTTTGTAATGTCACCTTACTGCCATTATGTAATGATACCTTATGACTCTCAAGTGGTATGTCAGAATTCTGTGATTCCTTGAAGGTGGCCCCGCCAGCACAGTTGCCAGGGCAATATGGTGTTAAGAGGTAGAGATGCCAAGGGGCAATGCTGTCAACAGAGGCCCCTTCCTTGTGAATGAGATGGGTGCTCCTATCAAGGATCATGGTGCAGGGAGTTGGCACTCTCTTGCCACAAGTAAGGGTGCTCACTAGATGTAGGCACCTTGAACTTGAACTTTTTAGCTTCTGTGACAATGAGAAATAAGTTTGTCTCTTTATAAGTTATCCAGTCTCTTTTTAAAATAATATTTATTTATGTATTTGAGAGAGAGAGAGAGAATGGGTGCCACCAGGACCTCTAGCCACCACAAACAACTCCAGATACATGTGCCACTTTGTGTATCTGGCTTTACGTGGCTAATGGGGAAATCTAACCCAGTTCCTTGGACTTTGCAGGCAAGTGCCTTAAATGCTGAGTCATCTCTCCAGCCCTCAGGTAATCTATCATAGCTGTACAAAACAAAGAATCAACAAGTTTTGGTTGAAAGTTCACTTCCTGTTATGGTTTGGGTATGAGCTATTCCCCCACAGTCTCATAACTTTGAACACTTGGGCCTCAGTTAGTGGTGCTGTTTTGGGAAGTTACAGGACCTTTGGGAGGGGGGACTTACCTGGAAAACGTGGGTTGCTGTGGGCCAGGCCTTGAAGTTTATAGCCCAGACAACTTCCTTTCCTGTCTCTTCTTCCTGTGCTGGAGTGAGGAGTCCCAGGTATGCATTCCTGCCACCATGAAGCCACCCAATGTCATGTCTCCCAAATAACTCATTCCTCCTTATGTGCTATTTGGTTACAGCAGTTAAGTCAGGGTTTTCTAGAGGAACAGAGCCAAAAGAATAAATTATACTAAAAGAGAACGTATTGGATTAGTTTACAGCAGTCCAACAATAGCAGTTGCAGGCCTGAGAGTCAAGGAACCTGGTACCTGCTCAGTCCAGGAGGCTGGACGCCTCAGCAGTCACCACCCAATGCTGAAGGCCTGGAGGCGCCCTTGGGAGACGCTGCTCTTCAGTCCCAGCTGGAAAGCAGCAAGCAGCCAGGTGGGAGGAGGGGATACTTCCTTCCCCAAGCTTCCTTAGATAAAGGCCCCCCACTTTCTGAGAGGAGCAGTCCACTCTGGGGGAAGGACTCACCCTGTGGGAAGGACTCCTCCTTCAGTCAATCCTCCCTGGAAGCAACCTTGAGACCCCACTTACAGGTAATGTCTGTGGATTCCTAAACAGATCGAGTTGCCACAAAATTTAACCATCACAAGCCCACCTCTTGTCAACTTGACACCAAACCATATCTCCTTACATCATACTTAATTTCCAAATGAAGACAGTAACAGGGTCATAATTCCACCTAATATTATATAATTATCTCACATCCAGCTGGAAATGTACAATCTTACCCCCAACACAAAGCAAGGTTCCTTGAAGAATACTTAGTCTTTAATATAATAAGTCAAATTTAGGGCTGGAGAGATGGCTTTGCAATTAAGGCGCATGCCTGCGAAACCTAAGGACCCAGGTTCAATTCTCCAGGTCCCATGTAAGCCAGATGCACATGGTGGCACATGTATCTGGAGTTCATTTGCAGTGGCTGGAGGCCCTGGCATGCCCATTCTCACTCTCTCTTTCTCCTTTTCTCTTTCTTTAATAAATAAATAAAAATAAAATCTTAAAAAAGAAACTTGACAAAAAATAAGTCAAATATAAATTCAACAGCAGTTAACTAGCAATATGATCTTAATCAGTATCACCTAATAGAGAAATAGAGGCAAAACAAAAGCATCTTAATATTGGTGTAAATATGTATAAACACTCTTAACAAGGTAGGACAGAAACACTCATGGCAATTACAGTTCTCATTTCTGCAACTGGTCACGTTGTGGCCTTAGCTGGTATTTGTAACTGCCTTCTTCTACTACCCATTCTGCATTTCCTCCACCTTCAGCAAGCACCTCAGCAGGTCCTGGTTCCTTACCTGGAGGGGTGACCCATACCTTCATTCCTGAAGGATCTGGGTCATTTATCACACTGCCTTTATTGGGTTGTTACAGTTGTCCATTGACTTTGATAACAGGGCATGATAACACCAAGAGACACCCTAAAGGATCTCCTACACTGCAGACACTCTTTCTTACCTCCATTGTGGAGGTGCAGTCCCAATTTCCCCCTGGTAGTCTGCATCAGTCAGCCCTGCTGACACTGTAACTCCTTTCTCAGCCTGTTCACTCAAGGGCATCAGGAGCCCAAAGTGGCCAGAGGGAAGTCTTAGCTTCCAGTTCAATGGAATGTTCTTTGTGTCTCCTGGCAAAAGCACTCCCCCCTCTGGAACCAAGACCTCTAGGCCAGCATAGAGAAAGGTTGCGGGAACAGGAAGCAAAAATTTGGCTAATGGGTCACTTGGGACCATTCCCATTTCTGCCCCTTGATTCCTGGACCCATGAATCTGGGCTATAGGAGAAACAGTACCATATATAGGATGCTGATTCAGAGCATATACAGCCTGCTGGAGGACACTCCCCCAGCCCTCCAAGCTATCTCTTTAAAAGGCCATTCCACCCTTCTATCAAGCCAGCTGCTCCAGGGTGGTGGGGCACATGGTAAGACCAGTAAATTCCATGATCATGAAGTGAGTTCCTTGGTCAGAAACAATGCTGTGTGAAATGCCATGATGGTGGATAAGACATTCTGTAAGCCCATGGATGGTAGTTTTGGCAGAAGCACTACATGCAGGAAAGGCAAATGCATACTCAGAATAAGTGTCTATTCTTGTAAGGACAAAACTCTGCACTTTCAATGATGGAAGACGTCCAAAGTAGTCAACCTGCCACCAACTTGCTGATTGGTCACCCCAAGGAATGCTACCATATTGGGGGCTCAGAGTTGGTCTCTGCTGCTGGCAGATTTGGCTCTCAGAAGCTGCCATGGCCAGGTCAGCCTTAGTTAGTGGAAGTCTATGTTGTTGAGCCCATGGAAGACCTGCATATCTGCCACCATGGCCACTTTGTTCATGGGCCCATTTAGGCCTTAGACCTGCAAAGCCTAAGGACCCAGGTTCAATTCCCCAGTACCAATATAAGCCAGATGCACAAGGTGGCACATGCATCTGGAGTTTGTTTGCAGTGGATAGAGGCTCTAGTGTGCCTCTCTCTCTCTCTCTTTCTTTCTCTGTTGCAGTCAGGTTCTCATTGCTGGTAGAAATCATCTGACCAACAGCAGCTTGTGGGAAATAAAAAGGTTTATTTTGGCTTACAGACTCAAGGGAAAGCTCTATGATGGTAAGGAAAAATGATTGCATGAGCAAAAGATGGACATCACCTCCTGGCCAACATCAGGTGGACAATAGTAACAGGAGAGTGTGCCAAGCACTGGCAAGAGGAAACTGGTTATAACAACTATTAGCCCATCACCAACAATACTCTGCTTCCTGGAGGATTCAATTCCCAAATTGCCAACAGCTGGGGACATGGCATTCAGAACACCTAAGTTTTGGGGGGACACTTGAATCAAACCACCACGCTCTCTGTCTCATCTATCTATCTATTGATCTCTGCTTGAAAACAAATTTTAAAACAGACTTAATTTTTTTTTTCAAGAAATCTAACTTGGCACCAAATACCTATATGATATGTCTATAACCCTCATCTCCACACCCAGGGGATTCAGCCAGTGCTTCTTAACTGTGTTCAACGTGTCCTGGAAGTTGGACTGAATGGAAGGTTTGCACACCCCGTGTTCTGCAGAAATCCTCCCATTCCAAGGATGTATCAAACACCAGAGCAAAGACCATTAATGTTCTTCTCCCCATGTGCTTGGTCCAATTAAGCAGTATTGCTCCAAACAATAAATGCTCATAAAAATAAGAAACATATTAGATATGAGTGTTATTATTGTCCTGTGGCCAAAAACTTGGAATCAGCTCACATATATATGTTTCCAATAGAATCTTTAATTAAGATGTCTTTCCTATCAATGTGATTCAGCAATTATCTGTATTGACGATGGGCTGTTATTTTTCCTGGCAAGGTAATAAAGACTTTCACAGGGATGTCTTCACAGGTTACCTCTAGAATATTTTCTACTTTTTGAATTTTCCTTTTTTGACCTATTTTTCTAAGTAACCTGGTCCTCCTCACCTTCTTTCTCAATAGAAAATGAATTGAATTGAATGCGTACCTAAATGATATTTAAGGATAAATGTAGTTGGATGCAAAACTTCCACTCCTTGCGAGCTCAGTGCAATAACTCACTCATCATTCATTTGACCAGCATTACTCATGGTTCTGGTGCACAGAGGATGAGGAAGGTGGTCTGTCTGTCCATGTGAGAACTTGTAGCTGGAGTGACAAATATGGGCCTGTTCGCATGAAAACCCAGACTGACCCCCCCAAACCCCAAGTCATGGCAGTACAAACGGGATCCATCACTCCTCAAGGGCACCACTCCTGGAAGAGCGTAAGACAAAGAAGTGAGGATCTCCTTGAGAAGATGGTCATTCCTTCTCCTGCAACTGCATGATTTGACATTTAGGGTCCAAGGGTTGGAGAAGAGTTCCAATACCATTGTCTCCATAATATCATGCAGGAATGCAAAATTAAAGACGAATTAACAATCACCCCAAATAACTGACATTTGTGGATGAAAAGGTATATGTGTGCATGTTCAAGTTAAAAATCAGTGTTCCAGGGCTGGAGAGATGGCTTAGCTGTTAAGGCGCTTGCCTGTGAAGCCTAAGGACCCAGGTTCGATTCCCTATGACCCAAATAAGCCAGATGCACAGGGTGGCACATATGTCTGGAATTCATTTGCGGTGGCTGGAGGCACTGGTGCACCCATTCTCTCTACCTGCTTCTCTCTCTCTTTCTCCAATAAATAAATAAAATATTTTTTTAAAAAAAAACCAGTGCGCATATTCTTGCGACCTCTGTCTTGTTGACCCTGGCAGTTATCAAAGATAATCTGCACTGCCTCAGAAATGGACGTGTTAGAGGTGATCCCGCCCTCCAGTGCTCTAGGGTTGCTAAAGGAGGAGGCTTCCTTCTGCTTAATTCCCACAAGCTATTGACTTTTTTTTTATTTGTTAAATTTATGTATGTGTTTTGAAGGTTGCTAGCTGGTGAAAAATCTGCTAAACATACTTGTAAATAGTATCTCTTGCCCCTATTCACACCGGCACCTGTGGGACTATAGAATCCTTTTTTTTTTTTTTTTTCTGACATTTGAAAGTATTAAAACAGCTCCAGAGCTGAACAAAAACATTTTCCCTGTAATCTCTGAAAAGTTTAGTTGCCAAGGCGACAGAGACCTTAGCCACCAGGTAAGCAGGCCTTGGCTGTACGTTCGCAGGATGGCTCAATGAAGGAGCGGGAAAGAGCGGCGATGGGGGAGAAGCAACGCCGCGATGTCGCAGCTTCTCAAAGCCACGGTCCCTTTTGCTGCGCAGCGACAGGAAAACCCAAACTTTCCTTTTCCAAAATGGAACTGTTTTTAGAAACACTGTGGTTCATTGTCACAGCTGAAACGCAAGCGTCGTCTTCATGAACGTCAGCCTCAGTTACATCCCGGAGATAAAAGAGCCCGCGGACTTTAGAAGACGACAGAATAAATGATAATTACCCAACAATGCGCTCTACTGCCAAGGTTAAGGCGCTTGCCTGCAAAGCCTGAGGACCCAGGTCTCGTTTCCCAGAACTCCACGTAAGCCACAAACACATGGTGGCACATTCTCTCTCTCTCTCTCTCTCTCTCTCTCTCTCTCTCTCTCTCTCTTCTCCTCCCTCCCTCTTTCTCTCTCAAATAAATAAATAAATAAAATATATTTTTAAAAATTTTTAAATAAAATAAGAAGCCAGGCTTGGTGACGCACGCCTTTAATCCCAGCATTTGGGAGGCAGAGGTAGGAGGATCACCATGGGTTCAAGGCCACCCTGAGACTACATAGTGAATTCCAGGTCAGCCTGAGCTAGAGTGAGAACCTACCTCAAAACACCAAAAAAAAAAAAAAAAAAAAAAATGAAAATAAAATAAGAAAGGGCCCTCCAAAATCTAGCCTTCCCCATCTCTACTAGACAGGGTTCTCTCTAGAAACAGAACAGATTGAATGAACTATGGATCATGAAGGGGATTTATTAGATTGGCTTACAAGGGACAGGCTGAGAAGTACAACAGGGGCTGTCTTCGGGCTGGGGAAGCTGGAAGCCGACAGCTACCCAGTGTACAAGGGTGCCTCGGCAGTCCCAAGCTGACACTGGGATCCCTGGAGAGACACTGTTCCTCACTCCACCTTGGAAGTCTATGGACCTGCCAGGAAGTAGCAAGGGGATCCCGGCCAAGGACACTGCCTATCAGGTTCACATTGCTGAAAAAAATGCCCAACCAAGAGCAGCTTGTGGAGAAAAAAAAAAAAAAAAGTTTATTTTGGCTTACAGACTAGAGGGGAAACTCCATGATGGCAGGGGGAAACGATGGCATGAGCAGAGGGTGGATATCACCTCCTGAGCAACATCAGGTGGACAACAGTGGCAGTAGAGTGTGCCAAACACTGGCAAGGGGAAGCTGGCTATAATACCCATAAGCCTGCCCCCAACAATACACTGCCTCCAGGAGGTGTTAATTCCCAAATCGTCATCAGCTGGGGACATGGAATTCAGAACACCTAAGTTTATGGGGGACACCTAAATCAAACCACTACACTGCCTTTTCCTGGAACCCCTCAATATATAGAGTACCATTGGAAGGGTTGTGGACTCTGAGAAAAGGCTCTTCTCCCTCAGTTAATCCTTGCTGGAAACACCCCTCACAGACCTGTCCCAAGAGGAATGTCTTTTGTTGACAATAGAAATTAGCATGACAGGCCTGGAGAGATGGCTTAGCAGTTAAAGCACTTGCCTGTGAAGCCTAAGGACCCAGGTTCAATTCCCCAGTACCCACATAAACCAGATGCACAGGTGGTGCATGCGTCTGGAGTTCGTTTGCAGCGGCTGGAGGCCCTGAAACACCCATTCTCTCCCCCCCCCCCATCTGCCTCTTTCTCTTTCTCTCTAAAATAAATAAATAAATAAACAAATAAATAAATAAATAAATAAAACTTTTTTTAAAAAAAGAAATTAACCATGACAGCCTATCTCTATCCCTCCCTCTCTCCTTCCATCCCTCCTTCTTGGGAAAGAACTGAAGACAATACCACCCTAACAGAAACACAAAGAGGGGCACTGGCTGAAAGAAAAGCAGGAGGCCACCTCCAGCTTTAGCAAACAAATCTCACTTGTGCGTACTGAGGGGCTTTTGTCCTCTGCAAGAAAGCTCAGGGAACCCTCCCAGAATGCACCACAAACTGGTCTCCGCCCGACTATTTCCTTTCAGGCATTAGAGGGAGAAACAGGCAGGTTGAAAATGAACCGTGGAAAGAAGCAGCTTGAGCAACAATCCCTCTCAGTGTTTAATATGGATGGCCAGACTTGAGCTCTATACGTGGCGGTGGAAAGTACATAATTTTGCATATTTTGCTTCCTATGTCACTACGAACCGGGTCCCATTGCTTCACCCAGTAGAGTTAACTTAAGTAATAAACTTTTTTGTTTGTTTGTTTTTTTGATGTGGGGTCTCACTCTAGCCCAGGCTGACCTGGAATTCACCATGTAGTCTCAGGGTGGCCTCGAACTCACGGCAATCCTCCTACCTCTGCCTCCCGAGTGCTGGGATTAAAGGTGTGCGCCACCATGCCTGGCAAGTAATAAACTTTTTAATGATCAAGGGAACTCTTCATCTTGTCGGGGCTGCCTGAAACGGCCTGGCCAAAGACACCAAGAACCTTAAATTCAAGGAGACCAAACAGAAAACTCTTCCTACATGACGAGAATCCATCTCTAGCCAGCACTTAACCGCTAAGCCATCTCTCCAGCCCTTCTTTTTTTGTGTTTATGTTTTACTTTGTTTTGTTTTAAGACAGGTTCTCACCCTGCAGTCGAGGCTAGGCTCGAACTGTTGACCATCCTCCTCCCTCAGCCTCCCCAGTACTGGCATTGCAGGTGTGAGCCACCAAACAAAGCGAGTATTTAAGTAGAATTCTAAGGAACAGGGTTTGGGGGTTCCAAAACAATGTAGTTGATTTTCCTGAACCTGTGCTCCCAAGAAAATTACGAGGACAGTGGACAAAAGAAACCCTCACATTTTTTTTTTCTATTGAAAATAGAAGAAGAAATGGGAGTAAGATCATAAACAAAGCAGGCAGATAACAATTAAGTAATGGGTAACTGAAAAAATGCATAGAGACAATGTATTTTGTGAGCCAGGCGTGGTGGCGCAAACCTTTAATCCCAGCACTCGGGAGGTAGAGGTAGGTGGATCGCTGTGAGTTCGAGGCCACCCTGAGACTACATAGTGAGTTCCAGGACAGCCTGGACTAGTGTGAGACCCTACCTCGAAAAACTAAAAAAAAAAAAAAAAAATGTATTTTGTGGTCATGTAGTTCTTATCTGTTTGTATGCAAAACTGTTTTGAAAATTTTTTGGATTTTTTTTGTAGCACCTCAATTTCTTTCTTTTTCATTATTCCGTGGTGTTAGGAATCTCAACCAAAGCCTTGCATTTGCTAGGTAGGTAAACATACTGCAACAGAGCTTACACCTCCAGCCCGTCAATTTTTTTTAAAATATAGTCCAAACTTTGTATGGACACATGATATGTCGGTACCATCATTCGCTCCTCCCTGTCCCCATTCGGCTGAGAGGCCACCTCGGTGGGTTGCTGTTTGCTGGCATTCCCCGTGGGGTTGTGGGTTCCCAGCTGTGAGATCAGCGGCCAGTCACTGTGGTGGGGGGCAATGCCTCTGCATATTCCCTTCCACCCTATGGCTCTTACTCTCTTTCTGCCCCCTCTTCCACACTCTTCCTTTGCCCTTGGTGGCTGTGTTGTAAGACTACTAACTTGCCCCCCCCCCCCCGCCCTCAAGGTAAGCTCTTGCTCTAGCCCAGGCTGACCTGGAATTCACTGTGTAGTCTCAGGCTGGCCTTGAACTCACAGCGATCCTCCTACTTCTGCCTCCCGAGTACTGGGATTAAAGGTGTACACAATGCCTAGTTATGAATTTTTTAATGTATTTTTTTTTAATTTTCACCCCCTGTATTTAGCCTAGGAACATACCAATATCCAACATGGATTTACTGGTAAGAAAATAAGTTAAAATATTTTTTGAGGGATTTGGACTCTCAAAGCAGATAAGTGTTTTGAAAATTCATACTTACAGGGTTACATTCCGAAAGTAAAATGGAATGTCATAAAATTACAAAATTAATGACAAAGGGTCGTTATTGCAAAGTAAGACTGAGTAATAGTTTTCCAGTAGGACATTTCTGGAAGGGTGCTATTCAAGGAAGAATTCTGAGTCAAGTAGTTACCTGAAACAATTGTTAATATTTTGACTTCTGACCTGACTTTCCTACCCTACGTAAGTCAGTCTCTTGCCATCTCTCGAATCTAGATTCCTATTGCTGAGCATGCTGCCCTGATGCTGGTACGACCAGAGTAAGTCAGGATTCCTTCTCATGCAACTTTCAGTTCTCTCGCATAGATCAGAATTTTCAATTAAACGCCTATTTAATTTTTCTCTTCCCTTTAGAATACTAAAAGGGATATTGTTTTCTGATTCTTCTTAATTATTCTTCTTTTCTTGATCCAAATCAATTGAAACATCATAACAGCTTCAAAATTAATTACACGATTTCCCCTCTGCTTGGATAGATATGTACACATCTCCTCCGGATGTGATGGCTGTGCTCTCATTACTAATTACTCTCGGAGCCCTTTGATGACTGGGTGTCTGCACTAGCCCACCTTTAATGCAGATTTGCTTCATTTAAGAAAATCGGGATGAACACGGCATTAGGAATTTTGGCTTGCAATAACTAATAATCTATCCTTTTTAAATATGTTTTTTAATTTACTTATTTTTAAGAGAGAGAGAGAAAAAAAAAGAGAGAAAGACAGAGGAGAGAATAGGCACGCCAGGGACTCCAGCTGCTGTGAATGAACTCCAAACACATGGGCCACCTTGTGCATCTGGCTTTACGTGGGCACTGGGAAATTGAACCTGGGTCATTAGGATTTGCAGGCAAGTGATTTAGCCACTAAGCCATCTCTCCAGCTCCTAATAATCTATTCTTAAAACAGTAAATGAGCATATACTACGCCCACCAAGCTATCCTCTGAACCCTTATGTGTATGTCCATAGATTAACGCTACTGTCAGTCTTGGTTAGAGAAGCTTCTCGTTTCAGGTGGTGTTGACCCATCACAGTGCTGAGAAATGACAGTGGAGGGTTCAGCACAAAGGGAGACATCTCTGTCACACCCTCCAAGGCTCAGAGTCCACTGCGGAAGAGTGGGAGGGAAGAAAGTAAGAGCCAAAGGAAGGGGAGGAGCGCTTACAATGCTGTCATCCACACACAAAGTGGCCTTGATATTCATGACCTCACAGTGACTGATACGACCCACACAACAGCTGCCTAACAGGAGGAGAAAAAAATACTGACATCAAAATAGAAGAGAGGCTAATTGGAAATAAGAGATTCAGTGGAGGGGGGTGCTGGGAGGGGGAAAAGGGAGTGGGTTATGATCATGGTATATTGTCTATATGTAGGGAGGTTGTCAATAAAAAGGTTTATTTTTTTAAAATAAATAATCAAGTTATATGAAGCAAAGGAAGATCTAGACTCAAGAAGAGTAATACTGGGGCTGGAGAGATGGCTTAGCGGTTAAGCGCTTGCCTGTGAAGCCTAAGGACCCCGGTTCGAGGCTCGATTCTCCAGGACCCATGTTAGCCAGATGCAGAAGGGGGCGCATGCGTCTGGAGTTCATTTGCAGTGGCTGGAGGCCCTGGAGCACCCATTCTCTCTCTCTCTCTCCTCCTCCTCCTCCTTCCCTCTGTCTGTCACTCTCAAATAAATAAAAATAAAAATAAAGAAGAGTAATACTCCTCTGGAGGGGTAAGCTGAACAGTTTCTGTCTATCAAGGACATAAACCCTGCTATTCAATAAGCCTAACATCAGGCTGGAGAAATGGCTTAGAAGTTAAGGCACTTGCCTGCGAAGCCTGAGGACCTAGGTTCCAGTCCCCAGTCCCCACCCACCTAAGCCACATGCATAAGGTGGTGCATGCATCTGGAGTTTGTTTGCAGTGGCTGGAGGCTCTGACATGCTCATTCTCTCTCTCTCTCTCAAATTAATAAGTATTAAAAAAATAATAATCCTAATATCTATAACAAGGAGAAGCTAGGATCACTAGAAATTGCCTAAAATCCCCTGACTTGGTCACCTTTATCCCCCAAGGGAAGTGTAAAATACCCTTTGAAGAGAAATCAACTTAGAGCCCTTTGGTCAATTGAGAATTTTTTGTTTGTTTGTTTTGATGATCTGTTCATTCTGAGAGTAAGATGGAATTTGGTGGTCCTATTGCCAAAGGGGGTGGGGATACCTAGAGAATTTGTTTCAAGATTAAAAAGTCATTCTTTTTCATTATTCCTAAAGTAACTATCACATGGCTGCCTTGGTGGGCTGGGCAGGTTGCACACCCATAAAGCAGCAGGGACTGTTTACCGAGACTGTGAACAGAAGAGCTCCCATGGCATCAGGCAACATGGTGCCCAGATATTTGTTCAAATGGAAAATTCTTCTGTGGGGATCTTTAAAAATCCTTCTATGACATGAGGACTTCATTACTTTAAAATCAGTGAAAACTTGGTTTTCTCTCTCCTAGGGAAAAATGATACATCATCTTTTTTCTTTTTGAGGTAGGGTCTCACTCTAGCACAGGCTAACCTGGAATTCACTGTGTAGTCTCAAGGTGGCCTTGAACTCATGGTGATTCTCCTCCCTTTGCCTCACTAGTGCTGGAATTAAAGGCGTGTGCCACCACACCTGGCTGATACAAGTATTTTTATATACTTATATATTTTTATATTTGACAGTACTACCTACTACCAGGGGTTCTGTAACTGTTTGCTGAGAGAACCAAAGGAGGCATACAAAAACACTGCCGTCACTTTGATTCTCTGCTGAGTCAATGCTTTTTTTTTCATAGTTCTGCCACCTTCTTCTCATACAACAGTTGAGCCCTCAAAGAAGTGAGAGAAAATTACAAAATTAGAAGGCATTTTTGCCAAGAACAAAATAGTATGACCCTTTTTGCATTTTGAAATCTGAGTTCAGCTATTTGTTGATAGTGGGAGAATAGTATCCTAGGCTCATTTGCCTATTGATTATAAAGTCATGTCAATCCCAAAGAACTCCCAAGCTATTAGAAGGGCTATTTTTGTTTTTAAAACAAAGACTCTATCCCACGAGTGCCTTGGGCTTAAACCAGTAGTTCTATATGTTTCCCTGGTCCATCAGCCCTTGTCACAGACACAAAACAAGATTTTAAATATAAACATGTAAACATATAAACATGTGGTGAGAAAAGCGATACCAATTTATATTTATTCCCCTAATAGCTGATATCAGATTATTCCCTAAAAGAAAAAATCTGCAAGATAAGAGAGAAGAAGATGAGGGAACAGGTACATGATTGGGGATGAAGAGAAGCAAAGAGAAAAAGTGCAGGATGGTGCAATGTGACCAGAACATTAGAAATAGCTTTTCTGTCTCAGCAGTTAGGCGCCTGCCTGCAAAGCCCAATGACCAAGGTTCGATTCCCTACTACCCACGTAAAGCCAGCTGCAAAAAGTGGCTCATGCATCTGGAGTTTATCATTTACAGAGGCTGCAGGCCCTGGCATGCCCATTCTCTCTCTCTCTCTCTCTCTCTCTCTCTCTTTCTTCTATCTCTCTCTCCTTTCTATCTCTCTCTGCTTGCAAATAAATATCTAAAAATATTTTTAAAATAGCTTTTTTCTTAACAGACCTCATACATTGCTCAAATTCAATCCTTGTGTTTGAGGGGAAAAAAAAAAAAGCTCAAACCTGAAATAAGGCCATATACACCCTGCAAAAAATAAAATAAACAAGTTTAATTAGAAATGAACCATTGGTATTCTACTTTTGCCAAGTGTTTGGGTGGCTTCCCATGGAACGCAGCTGTATCATTGCTATGAAATTGCTAAGGGTAGAAGGAACCCACCATTATCCATCCCACAATAATACACTCCTTTATAATCCGCCCCCTAAAAAATGAGCATATATACCCTTCAGGCATGACGACCATCCTTACTCATCTTCAGATCTATAAACACCTCCCCCAGCCTCCAGATAAGCATTTGTGCTCACCCCTGAAACTTACTGATCAGCCAAGGGAAAGAATTAATTAAAGCCAGCCCAATAGTTGCACATCATTCTTAATTGTCAATTAACAATATGGTCCATAAGCCTGAGATAGAAAATCTATTTGTAACAACTGATGGCTCAGTGATAAAACTTGGTGGTTGTTACTGTCTTAAACTTATATTTTGGATAAACATTCAGGAAATGTCAACAAAACAAATGGAAAATTTTTAAATATTTCATTTATTTATTTATGAGAGAGGGGAAGAGAGGGAGACAATGGGCGTGCCAGGGCCTGCAGGCACTGCAGAAGAATTCCAGATGCATGTGCCACCTTGTGCACCTGGCTTTCCACGGGTAGTGGGGAATCAAACTTGGGTCCTTAGGCTTTGCCGGCAAGTGCCTTAACCACTAAACCATCTCTCCAGTCCAATAAATGGAAATTTAAAATATTTACCTTCTCAAACGACTTGCAGGGATTTTGATATGAAAATGACGTCCTGATTTATGCTATAAATAACATGATTCAATGGTACAGACTCACAGGGCCAAGGGGTCTGAGATTGTGATTCCAGTATATTCAACAACAGCAGTGTCATTGTTCCTTCCTTTTAGAATGATCTGTGACATGGCAAACTCCATACCCCACCCCCACCACAGTTTGTTAGAAGCAAATATTCCTCAAGTCATGCACCTCCGTGCTTGAACAACCTAGGTCTTACCAGGAAGGATATAGAAGGACAGACAAAAAAGGACCTCTCTCTCTTTCTCTCTCCCTTTCTCTCTGTCAAATAGATAAATTAATTATAATAAAAAAGTTGTTTAAGGACTAGAGGGATGGTTTAACTGTTAAGGCACTTGCCTGCAACACCAAAGGACCCAGGTTCCACCCCCAAGTACCCCCAAGTACCCATGTAAGCCAGATGCACAAGGTGGCACACGCATCTGAAGTTCATTTGCAGTGGTTAGATACCCTGGTGTGCCCATTCTCTCCCTCTCCTTCTCTCTCTCTCTCTCTCCCCACCTTTCTCTCTGTCAAATAAATAAATAAACTTTTTAAAAAGTCACATTCAAAAGGAAGACCCAGAAGAGAACTAAAAACTTCCTTTAAAGTAACAAACTTTATAGAAAATACATCACAGGAGCTGGAGAGATGGCTTGGTGGGTAAGGTGCTTGCCAGCAAAGCCAAAGGACCCAGGTTTGACTCCCCAGTACTCACATAAAGCCAGATGCACAGGGTGGCGCATGCATCTGGAGTTTGTTTGCAGTAGCTGGAGGCCTTGATGTGCTCTCTCGCTCGCTCGCTCTCTCGGTCTCTGTCTCTTTCTCAAATAAATAAATAAAATATTTAGGAAAATAGATCACAGAAAATGGAGGAAGATGAAACCCCCAAGTAATATTTTTTTAAGTGCAATGATGTAAGAAAAACAAAGAATTTTCATTATATTTACATTGCCTGACAGGGTGTTCAATAACTATTGCCCAAGCCAGCAATAATGCCACAGCTCCTCTTATCACAGGAGTTAATATAACTCAGTTTCTGTCAAGCATGGTGACACACACCTTTAATCCCAGCACGCAGGAGGCAGAGGTAGGAGGATCACCGTGAGTTCATGGCCAGCCTGGGACTACAGAGTGAATTCCAGGTCAGCCTGGGCTAGAATGAGACCCTACCTTAAAAAAACAAAAACAACGACGACAATAACAACAGCAACAACAAAACCCTCAGTTTCCATTTCCTGCATGCTACTATTTGCCAAGCAGTTTGCTAAGTATGTCTGACACTTTTTTGTTGTTTGTTTGTTTGTTTGTTTGTTTGTTTGTTTTTCAAGGTAGGGTCTCACTCTAGCCCAGGCTGACCTGGAATTCACTAAGGAGTCTCAGAGTGACCTCGAACTCTCTGCAATCCTCCTACCTCTGCCTCCCGAGTGCTGGGATTAAGGGCATGCGCCACGACACCCAGCTATCTGACACTTTTTAAAGTCCTATCCTACTTACCAGTAAGTTTCTCCACTCAAAGTTCTCCTTTTCTGGAGCTCACTGAATTCCCAATGACTTCCATGTCTAGAGTGCAGATGACACACCCCTTGTCTCATCCCTTGCTTGGTTTTGTTTTCCAAAGTAAGGTCTCACTCTAGCCCAGGCTGACCTGGAATTCACTATATAGTCTCAAGCTGGCCTCGAACTCATGGCAGTCCTCCTACCTCTGCCTCCAGAGTGCTGGAATGAAAGGCATGCGCCGCCATGTCCAGCGGTCCTTCAGTTTTATACAGATGCAGCTCCCGTGTGTCACATGAAAGCGCATCATAGCAGCACCCTCCACTTCCGCACTCACCATGCTCATTGCAATAAAGTGGGGTGAAGAACGCACAACAAAACAATACTTGTGATTATCAATTGCTTTCAAAATTAATCCCAGCACTTGGGAAGCTGAGGTAGGAAGATTGCTGTGAGTTTAAGGCCAGCCTGAGACTACGTAGTGTATTCCAGGTCGGCTTGGGCTAGAAGGAGACCCTACCTCAAAGCACACCCCCCCCAAAAAAAACAGTGTAGAATGTTCGCACTGGTTCATGAAATATCTTCCCCGCTGTCGTAGAGTGTCTTTGTTGTCTCCCTCTCTTCATCTTGTCTCGTCTCGCACAAGAAAAGACACTTCTCTCTACGAAGCCATACTTTGAAAATCTCCAGCTTGCATCTGTCATTATTATACACTGGGGAAAACAGCATCCTTCTCCCTGAACGCAGAAGGATATTAAACAAAGTATAAGCCAAATGCATTTATCTGTAGCAATGTTCTTTTCAAGTAAGTTAGGGCCAAGCCTTTAAGTGCCTTTGTTGTTTCACAGTCCAAAGCTGGAGTTTTGGAGTTTTTGAAGGAAATCCTTCAAGGGTTTGGATACTCAAATCTTCAAATTAAAAGGCATGCTCTGGGGACTGGAGAGATGGATCAACAGTTATGGCACTTGCTTGCAAAGCCTAAGGACTTGGGTTCGATTCCACAGTACCCATGTAAAGTCAGATGCACAAAGTGATGCATGTGTCTAGAGTTCATTTTCAGGGGCTGGAGGCCCTGGCATACCCATTCATTCATTCTCTCCCATTCTTTCTCTCCTTACAACTAAAGAAAAAAAAAATATTTGTTTGTTTGTTTTCCAAGGTAAGGTCTTGCTCTAACCCAGGCTGGGCTGGAATTTACTATGTAGTCTCAAGGTGACCTGGAACTCATGGTGATCCTCCTATCTCTGCCTCCCAAGTGCTGGAATTAAAGACATGAGCCACCATGCCCAGCAAATTTAAAAAAAAAAAAAAAAAAGAGGTTTCAAAGGAAAAAAAAAAAAAGGCATGCTCTGACTATAGCTGGATACCTTCCACCATACCACTTTAAAGGGTATGTCAGAGAGGGTGAGGGCAGGTGGTATATTTTCAACTGGCAGCTAAATCATGTGCTTGGCTTAAAGCCAGATGAAAGAACATAACCCTAACTGACTGCTACACTTGTCCCTGATCCCTTTAAATTCTCCCTTTTCAGATTCTTTATGACACTTATGTATTCTTAATACATCAGTATTATAACATGATCAGATGGTTATAAATGGAGACAGCTAGTCATTACAATCATCATAAATGACTACCTTTTATAGGGTATTTAGAATGTTCTTGAATCTAATCCCCAAACGCCTCTGTTAAGATACAGGATATTGGGGGCTGGGAAGATGACTCAGTGATTAAGGTGCTTACCTGCAGAGCCTAATGACCTGAATTCAGTTTCTCAGTACCCACTTAGAGCCAGATGCACAAAGTGGCACATGCATCTGGGATCCATTTGCAGTGGCTGGAGGTCCTAGAGAGCTCATTCTCTGTCTGTCTCTCTCTTTTTTTTCCTCTCTCTCTCTCTCTCTGCTTGCAAATAAATAATTTAAAAAAAAAGATACAGAGGGTGGAGGGATGGCTTAGCAGATAAGGCCCTTGCCTGCAAAGCAAAAGGACCCAGGTTTGATTCCCCAGAACCCACATAAACCAGATGTACATAGTGGCATATGCTTCTGGAGTTGATTTGCGGTGGCTACTGGCCCTAGCATGCCCATTCTCTCTCATTTCTCTCTCTCTCTAATAAATAAATATTTAAAAATAAATAAAAGATATAGAATATTGCTCTGGGCTTAAAGATGAAGATACAATGACTATAAGAAATTTAATAAGTCAGTCATGGTCTTAGAGATAAGTAGAGGGAAGAAAAACCAATCTTGCTTGGTTGTTTGGTCAGAAGCTCATGTCCTCTATGCCCCAGTATAAATAACTTCTGCATTCCCTCTCCTTGATTCCAGATCTTTCCAGAAGGTACCTAACACTTTCCCAGGGCTTTTTTCGCTGGGTCTATTGAGAATGCCACTGGGTAGCAAAGGTCCAACTTGGGCTGGAGAGATGGCTTAATGGTTAAGGCGCTTGCCTATGAAGCATAAAGACCCAGGTTCGATTCTCCAGTCTTCATATAAACCAGATGCACAAGATGCCGCATGTGTCTGTGTCTTTCTCTCTCTCTTTCAAATAAACAAATAGAATATTTAAAAAGAAAGAAAAAGATTTCCAACTCTGTTCTTGGCAGAAGGCACAGCCAATGTCACACAAGAGCAGCTCAAAGTAGGAAGTACCTCCCTTTTTCTATGTTTGATGATGTCATAGGTGTTTTCTTTATGTTAACTGTTTAATCACAAATTTTTGTTGTTGCTATCTTCATGCCCATTTTCAACATTTGAATAGAGTCTTATTTCTGATTCATGAAGCTTCCAGAAATACGAATTAGAAACAAAGCTATTGTCTGTCCCCTCAGTCTCTGCACTGGGAAGAATGAAAAACCACCAGAGTGCCTGCACCCAACAGGACAAAGGAAGCAAGAAAGTGATGCCACCTTCAAACACAGTATTTCAGAGGCCCAAGTGGGAAAAAGAGTCCATTTTAACCACACTACACTTTGAACAGTCTGATTCTAAGAGAAAGGAATGGGACAGTAGTAGGTTCTTTGTAATAGCACAGAAAATGAGATGTCTAATTCAGTCATTAAATGAGAAATTAATATTACAAATAGTAACTGTGTAATAAAGGCCTGCCCATTACCTGCTTGTTGTGTGTTGAACTGTGCTCCTTTAAACACAGATCTACATGGGCTGGAGAAATGCCTCAGCAGTTAAGGTACTTTCCTGCAAAGCCCAACAACCCAGGTTTGATTCCTCAGTACCCACGTAAGCCAGATGCACAAGGGAGCATGTGTCTGGAGTTCATTTTCAGTGGCTGGAGGCCCTGGTGTGCCTACTTATGCTCTCTCTTTCCCTCTGCCTTTCTCTCTCTCTCTCTTATAAATAAATAAAATGATTTGTGCTGGAGAGATGGCTTAGCGGTTAAGGCATATGCCTGCAAAGCCAAAGGACCCAGGTTCGATTCCCCAGGACCCACGTTAGCCAGATGCACAAGGGAGCGCACGTGTCTGGAGTTCGTTTGTAGTGGCTGGAAGCCCTGGTGTGCCCATTCTCTATCTCTCTATCTCTCTCTCTCTCTCTCTCTCTCTCTCCCTCTCTTTCTCTGATAAATAAATAAATAAATAATTTTTAAAAAAAGTTTTAAAACTTAAAGATAAAAGCAACTCTACACGGGCTGCAGAGATGGCTCAGCAGTGCTTGCCTGCAAAGACTAACAACCCAGGTTCAATTTCCCGGTAGCCACGTGAAGCTAGATGAACAAAGCAGAGCTTGCATCTAGAGTTTGTTTGCAGTAGCCAGAGGCCTTGGTGCATCAATATTCTCAAACTCTCTCTCTCTCCCCTTACAAAGAAATAAATTTTTTAAACTCTATATGATAAACCCTACCTCTCAGAATCTTGTATAGGACTTTAGTTGGAAGGTGAGTATTTACAGGGCTCCTTAAGTTAAAACGAGTTCCTTAGGGTAGACATCTGACATGACAGGTGTCCTTGTAGACAGAAGAAGTGTGTGCAGGAAGACATGACCAGGTGACTGTGAAAACACACAGGGGTAGCTGCAAGCCCAGGAGCACCGAGGCTACAAAAGCAGGGGAAGAAGAACATCCAGAACACATTCTTCTTCCTAGTCTGTTCTCGCACCTTCACCTGGAACCTCCAAAAGTGTGAAGGAATAAGCTTCCATTATTTAAATATTTTATTTACTTAATTTTAAGAGAGAGAAGCAGAGAAAGAGGCAGATACACAGAAATGGAGAGAGAAAGAGAGAGGGAGAGAGAAAGAGAGAGAGAGAGAGAAGGGGTGTATCAGGGCCTCTATCCGCTGTAAACAAACTCCAGATGCATGAGCCACCTTATGCATCTGGCTCACGTGGGTGGTGGGGCATTGAACCTGGGTTCTTAGACTTCACAGGCAATCACCTCAACCACTAAGCCATCTCTCCAGCAAGCTTCTGTCATTTAAACTAGCAAGTTAGTGGAATTCCATTTTGATAGTCACAGTAAGCCAAGACACCACCTTACACCTGTTGCTTCATCAACCCAAGGTACAAAAATGTCCTGGCCAAAAAAAGAGCATGATTGGGTGCTCTGGAGAGACATGTCCAGACTGTATCCATCTCTAGGTCATTTAGGTCCAATATTCACTAATTCTTGGTAACTTTTCTGAATCTTAAAACTCCTTCCTCAAACAGGCCCAAGACCCTCTATTTAGTACAGAACCCAGTGCCAAAGGAAAATGCAGGAACCCTTTACAAAAATTACTGAGCATTCAAAATGGTGATTGTGAGGTCTGGAGAGATGGCTCAGTTGTTAAGGCATTTTCCTGAAAAGCCTAATGACCTAAGTTCAATTCCCCAGTACCCACGTAAAGCTGGACGTACAAAGTGGCACATGCATCTGGAGTTTTTTGGCAGTAGCTACAGGTGCTGGTGTACCCATACACACACTTTCTCTGTCTCTCTCTCTCTTTCTTCCTTTCTCTCTCTCTCTCTCTTTCTCTCTCGGTATCTCTCTGCTTGCAAATAAATAATTTTAAAACATGGTGATAAGAGAACCTATGTGACTGCAGATTTTGCTTCCCCACCAAGGTAGCCCTGAACAGGTTGACCAGATGTCTGACAGGACAGGACATTGATGCCTTCACTACCCTTTCTCTACTGTATAATTCTGACATGTATCCTGTCTCTTTGGGGACTATTTTTAACCTGTTCACAGTCAAGTCCAAGTTTTCTGGAAATTTACCCTTGCTTTCCACAAAAGCATTGATTAGCCACAAGTACTAAACTCACTCAGGGCCTCAGCCATCATGCTGGCTTCCGAACATCTGAAGTCAAGTATAGTGCAAGCTCAGAAACCTCTGGAGTCTAAGGCAATGTGTGGTGCCTCTTGTAATCACAAAAGAAAAGTCCTGGACTCCATATTCCCCAATGTTGAAATCTTATATCAAAACCTCAGAAGATTGAGATTCTAAAAATTACAACTGTGAAAAATTAAAATCATGAATGTTGAAATCCTGGAAGCCAAAAATCCCTAAATTATTGCAGTTTCTGTTAGAGGGAAAAAGAACATACATAATGTGGGCAGAAAGCTGAGGAAAAATACTGAGGAAGGCCACACAATATACTAATGGCAAAACTTAGTTTCAAAATGAATTATTTGGGCTGGAGAGATGGCTTCATGGCTAAGGTGCTTGCTGGTAAAGACAAGGACCCAGGTTTGATTCCCTAGTACCCACGTATAGCCACATGCACAAGTTGAGCAAGCATCTGGAGTTCATTTGCAGTAGCTGAAGACCCAGGTGAGCCAGTTCTCTCTCTCTCCCTCCCTCCCTCTCTTTCTCTCTCTCTCTCTCTCTCCTCTCTCTCTCTCTATGAAATAAATAAATAAATAAAATACCCCTTTTACAAAAAGAATGAGGAGCTGGGTGTGGTAGCTCACACCCTTAATCCCAGCACTTGGGAGGCAGAGGTACGAGGATCACCATGAGTTCAAGGCTACACTGAGACTGCATAGTGAATTCCAGATCAGCCTGAGCTAGAGTGAGACCCAATCTCAAAAAAAAAAAAAAAAAAAAAAAAAAAAAAAAGAAAGAAAGAAAGAAAGAAAGAAAGAAAATGAATTGTTTGCCTGCAGGGGCATTTCTTCCAGCTAATGAAATGGCAGAAGATGTTAATGAACTAAATTGAGAACACTGAAGAAGTGAGCAGTTACTGATTGGTTCAAAAATAGCGTTGTATAGCTGGGCGTGGTGGCGCACGCCTTAAATCCCAGCACTTGGGAGGCAGAGGTAGGAGGATCGCCATGGGTTCAAGGCCGCCCTGAGACACTACATAGTGAATTCCAGGTCAGCCTGGGCTAGAGTGAGATCCTACCTCGAAAGACCAAAAAATAAAACATAGTGATATGAAAGGGAGGGTAGGAAGATACACAATGGTGATGATGTGTGATCCACAGTATTGCTTCTGTCAAATTTATGGCTGTGTTTAAGTGCATGAGGAGTGGATTTCCAGGTACCCAAAGAACCATGGAAGCATGGTGCATATGAAGAGGAATTGAGTAATAAGGATCACTGATGTCATGGTCCATCTAATGGTAAAGCATTTCTTTTCTTTTTTTTTTTTTTTATTTATTTGAAAGTCACAGACAGAGAAAGAGGCAGAGAGAGAGAGAGAGAGAGAATGGGTGCGCCAGGGCCTACAGCCACTGCAAATGAACTCCAGACGCGTGCACCCCTTTGTGCATCTGGCTAACATGGGTCCTGGGGAATCGAGCCTCGAACTGGGGTCCTCAGGCTTCAGAGGCAAGCACTTAACCGCTGAGCCATCTCCCCAGCCCATGCTAAAGCATTTCAAACAGAGCAGTGCCATATACCAAAAGGAATTTAAAAATATTCTCCAAGAACACACAAGCCCTAAAGGAGGAAAAGCAGTGATTCATCTCTATTCATGACATCGAAGTATAGTAAATGATCAGGAACTCTGTCTAGCTGTTTTTTTAAATATTTTATTTATCTATTTATTTATTTATGAGAGAGAGAGATACAGATATAGAGAGCAAGTGTGTCAAGGACTCTGGTCACTGTAAATGAACTCCAGGCATATGCACCACCTTGTTCACCTGGTTTTACATGGGTACTGGGGAATGGAACCTAAGTCCTCAGGCTTTGCTGGCAAGTGCCTTAACTGCTAAGCCATCTCTCCAGCCTAGTTCTTTTTTTTTTTTCTGAAGTAGGGTCTCACTCTAGCTCAGGATGTCTCTCAGGGTAGCCTTGAACTCACGGTGATCCTCCTACCTCTGCATCCCAAGTGCTGAGATTAAAGGTGTGTGCCACCATGCCCAGACTTTTTCTTATTTTTTTGAGATATGGCCTCAAGCTAGCCCAGGCTAACTTGGAATGTAGTCTCAGGCTGGCCTCAATCTCACAGCCATCATCCTACCTCTGCCTCCTTAAAGACATGCACCAACACGCCAGGCCTAGTTCTTAATATTTTTTATTTTTATTTATCTGAGAGAGAGAGAAAGAGGCAGATCTTTCTATAGAAAGAAAGAATGGATTGCCTCTAGCCACTGTAAACAAACTCCAGATGCCTGCACCACTTTGTGCATCTGTGGATACTGGGGAATCAAACCTGGATCATTAGGCTTTGCAGGCAAGTGCCTTAACTGCTGAGCCCTCTCTCTAGCCCCTGCCTAACTTACCAATCACTTCCATGCAGTTGTCCATGATGTGCTCTGGAAGTAGCTATGAACTCATGTCAAACTTTCTTTTGCTCTTTGAGTTTTTCTTTCTCTATTTTTTGTTTAATTCCACTCATTTAAATCACAAGCATTAAGTTTTACAGTCCACTATTGTGGTGTGTCCCCCATAAACTCATGTGTTCTGAATACTTGGTCCCCAGCTGATGGCAGTTTGGGAGGTAGAGCCTCCTGGAGGCAGTGTATTATTGAGGGGGCTTATGGGTGTTATAGCCAGCATCCCTTGACAGTGTTTGGCACACTGTCCTGCTACTGTTGTCCATCTGAAGCTGTCCAGGAGGCAATGTCCAGCCTCTGCTCATGCCATGTTTATCTCTGGCATCCTGGAGCTTCTGCTTGAATCTATAAGCCCTTTCCTCCCACAAGCTGCTTTTGGTCAAAGCTGTGCCAGCAACAGTGAGCTGACTGCAACAACTATACTACATTTTATCTTTGCATCATTTTCAATGCTGTAGATATAAATTGTGCAAAAACTTAGAATTAGAGAGTTCTAATTCATATATGTTTCATGGCTCTGTGGGAGTGAACTGTCACATCACTTTCGAGTGTAATCGTTGTACACATACTTAAAAAAAAAAAAAAACAACGTGGAGGCATCCTCAATCAATAAAGACATGTCTCTTTTGTGAATCTGCGTTTGTGGCAGATAAAATTTTGCCAGATCTCAGCACTTTGGGCCACTTCAAAGTGGTGTCCATTGTGGGTTCTGATCAATCTCATGGAAGACGGGTTGTCCATCATGGTATGTCACATGACCTGCTATAGGGCAGGTACACACAATTACAAACCATAGTGATTGGGCATTTTGTTTTGTGATATACTGATTTTTAAAGTATTTTTATTTAATTGTGTGATAATTTGAATGAATGTCCCCCAAATACATTAACCAGTCTACTTAAGCTTGTAACTTGGATCTCCAGCTGCCTGGTTGGAGGAGCTGTCACTGTGGGTGGATCTCAGGGTCCATCCCTAAGGTTTGTTTGGGGGAAGATCTGAATTCCAGCCTGAGGTGTGCAGAGTGCTTGTGCTCTGCCTGGGGGACACCTGACATGTGCTTGTTTATAGTGATGGATATGTGTAAAAGGGACCAGCTTCTTGGCTGATGGAACATGCCCTGGATCTGTAAGCTTCAATAAATCTTATTCCTCCCATAAACTGTGCCTCGTTGGGAAGTTCATCCCAGCAATGTGAATCTGACTACTACAAAATTGGTACCAGGAATGGGGTGTTGCCATATGATGAAGCTGACCATGTGGATTTTGGTCTTTTGGCACTTCTGTTTCAGAGAAATGGACATGGTCTAGGTACTTGCAATTAAAGATGCCTTACAGAATGGTAAGCCACTTTTTATGGACTATTCTGGTGAGAGTTTGAAAATGCTAAATTCAGAGAGAATTGTACTTGGAGGTTTGTTTATGAATTTTCCAAGGGGAAGGAAAGACTACACAGAAAACTTGGTTGGAACTAGGCTACTGACATAAGGGATGTTTTGCTGCCCATGCCCAGAGAGTTTGATTAAAGTTAAATTTGTCATAGACTGGTATACTTGGCTAAAGATACAGAACTAAACATTTTAATATTTAAAGTGGGAAAAACTCAAACAAGTCTAAAATTACTGGCATGAAGACCAGTTGCTGAAGCTGCTATTGTTAAGGAGATATCATGATTAAGGATGGTCCAACTATTTGCATTGAAACAATGGAAAAAATACCCGAGGAAAAACTGAGAAGGAGTTGACTGAAAGGAAGGAACCTGCTCTGCAAGGTCACAATTTATTTTGTTCCTGAGTTAAGATGATGGCTGCATCCTGCACCCTTGGTATTGGTTTTGAAAACATAAAAAATACATGGAGTGGGTTATGAAGTGCGCATGATTCTAAGAACCACTGCTGAGATGTGACATGAGGTAGGGTGTAATGACCCTGATGGAAACGCTGGCAAAGCCATTGAAAGATGGACTTGGTTTACATGGACACCTCAAAGATGCTTTGCATATACCAGGACTGTGCAAGGACTTCCATGGTGGCTGTCTGCTTTGGATGGAAGTTTTTCCCAACTACTAAGCCCAGCAGGAGGAGTCAAATTGAAAGAAATGATCCAGGGATGGAAAGATGGCTTAGCGGTTAAGCGCTTGCCTACGAAGCCTAAAGACCCCGGTTCAAGGCTCAATTCCCCAGGACCCACGTTAGCCAGATGCACAAGGGGGCGCACGCATCTGGAGTTCATTTGCAGCAGCTTTAGGCCCTGGTGCACCCATTCTCTCTCTCTCTCTCTTTCTCTCTCTCCCCCTCTTTCTCTCTCTGTCTCTCTCAAATAAATAAATAAACAAAAAATTAAAAAAACGAATGATCCAGAGACTTGTTGCTGGTCACTGGTTATAGAAACTGGACTTGAATGCAGGTGTTTGATATTTGTTTGATGGTTATTTGACTTTGTGTTGTTCCAGTCTCTCCTGGCTATGCTTTAGAGCAGTTGGAAATGTTTACTCTGTGACTTTATATGTTGAAAGTATATAACTTGTTTTGATTTTACAGGACTCACAGCTAAGGGACAATCTTAAATCTCAGATGAAACCTAGGACTTTGAAACTGTCTTAACTTGGTAAAGACTGTGGGGACCTTTGAAGTTGGACTAAATACAATTTACACTATAAAATGGTTATAAGTGTATTGGGGGCCAGGGGCAAAATGTAGTAGTTTAAATAAATGCCCTGAGTAGATTCAATTTTTTTGTTTGTTTGTTTTTGGTTTTGGTTTTCAAGGTAGGGTCTCACTCTAGCTCAGGCTGACCTGGAATCCACTGTGTTGTCTCAGGGTGGCCTCGAACGCACAGCAATCCACCTACTTCTTCTTCCTAAGTGCTAGATTCAAAATTTTTATTCAAGCTTATAACTAGGAGCACTATGAGTGGATCCTATGGTCCAGCCCTAAGGTGTGTTTGGGGGCCAATCTAGAATTCCAGCCTAAAGGTATACAGAGTGCGTGAGCTCTGCTTGGGGTTTCCTGAGTGTGCTTGCTTGTGGTGCTGGTGGTGATATTTCTCTCTTCATGGATCTGTATAAAGGGGCCAGCTTCTTCCACCATTATGGAACTTCCTCTGGATATGTAAGCTTCCATAGATCATGTTCCTCCCATAAACTGTACCTGGTTTGGAAGTTCATCCCAGCAATGTAAAGCTGGCCAACACAACTATAGGTAGACATCTCAGAGGAAGAATTTACCATCAGGTAGGAGACAATACTGGCTCTCCAGTTGGGTGGAATTTTGTGAGATATTTCTTAAGACAATCCATGTAGAAGAAAAGGTATTTGCAGGAACATAGGAATGAAGCACAGAGGCATATTTCAAGAACACGCTCATTCCAGTGTGAGTGAAAATATACAAAGCCCTTTGAGACTAAGGCCAGAAAATGGTGTTATAGGTCTCCTGGCCAGGAGGCTAATAATACTGGGTAGCCAAACTCAGCAGTAAAGAGAAGACTGGCTTAAAATGTATTTTTTTACATTTTATTTTCATTTATTTATTTAAGAGAGAACAAGAAGGAGAGGCAGAGAGAGAGAGAGAAAGAAAGAGAGAGAGAGAGAGAGAATGCATGTGCCAGGGCCTCCAGCCACTACAAACAAACTCCAGACAAATACCTTGTGAATCTGCCTTACATGGGTCCTGGGGAATTGAGCCTGGGTCCTTTGGCTTTGCAGGCAAGTGCCTTAACTACTAAGCCATCTCTCCAGCTCTCAAATGGATTTTATACCTGACAATAGATGACATCATCCTTGCAGATGTATGTGAAACTATCTTTTACCAGATATTCTTCAGCACTGGTAATTATTTTATTCCCATAGAGAACAACCTTTCCGCGAGAGTCCATCCTTGTTTGGTCTTTCTGACAAACTAGATCCCCATGGTCATAGGAGATATCACACTGGACTTCTGTGATCTATGTCCCATTCTCCCCAGTGACAGCAAGTCCCTTGCAATGTTTTCTACCTCTGCATCTGGCATGGTGCCTGGTTCATGCAGAGTGCTTAGCAAATATTTGTTGAATGATTAAACAGAGATTGCTACTATATGTGGCTGCTCTCATTTAAATATTCCCCACCGATCTTATTGTAAATGAACGGTGTTCAATGAGAAACTGGAAGGAAAAAGGCTTTCTGTGATGATATGGTTGTTGACAATAACTAATGGTACTACCTTCAGATATGTTCTGTTTCCCCTACCCATGATGCTTTGGTTCCATCATCCTCCCATTCCCTTGCCAGCCCTGGCATGTGCTTCCCACAGTTACATGGGCCCATTGTTTTCTTACCCTTGGCAATGGGCTTCTTTCCAGTGGACTCACCCCTACAGAGAGGAAGATGAGGGCCGCCAGGTTGTGTCTAGCTACATCAATACCAATGACAGTGTCGGTTTGGAAGGTAAGGATGCAAGAGAGAGAGAGAATCTTCTTCTGCCCAGGCTCCTCAACCCGTCAGCTAGGAAAGTCCTTTTGGAATTTGATGGTGTTGTCCTGTCTTATTTGAGGAAGCTCTGTTTATTTATTCATTCATTCATTCATTTTCAGAGAAAGCATATGACGGCGGCTTAGCCTCAGGGATCATTCCGGAATGCACACGTAGGGAGCCTTCCCACTGCTGAATTGCTTTGCTATCTGTTGTTTTGAAACAGAGGCACACTGATATAAAGAGTCTTTCCATTCACATCAATAAAATCTGCCCACACGAGGGGCTGGTAGGTGGGGAGTTTATAGATGGCATCATGATGTGCAATGCTATGTAAAGCCCATTCGCTGACATCCAGATGCCCTGTGGTATTCCTCTAGCCACATCCTGGGTACCATGACACTTTCAAGGAACAATCTTAAATCACTTTGATCTCAAAGCCGTTGCATCCAGGGTGAACAACAGAGCAAGGTACTATCATTTTAAAACATGGATCATAGTGTAGTGCCTACAGCGGTGGGGGAGGGGAAGGTGTCTTGGTAAAGATGGGGCAGTAGACAAAGCAGGATCTAGAAAGAAAATCTGAACAGGGTGTGGTGGTACATGCTTGTAATCCCAGTACTTGGGAGGCAGAGGTAGGAGGATCACTGTGATTTCAAGGCCAGCCTGAGACTACAGAGTGTGTTCCAGGTCAGCCTAGGCTACAGTTAGAGTGAGACCCGACACCAAAAACACTAAGAGGAAAGAATGAGAGGAAGAAAGAAAGGAGAAAAGAAAGAAAGAAAGGCAATCTGAACCCTGGCAAGGTGCTCTCTTCCTGAGACTCACTTTCCCTCTCAATCAACTGGAATTAATCAATATGACATGCTTTGGGGCAGATTAAGCAAAGCAGCACTCTTAATAAATAAATAAATACATTCTAGAGCACATAATGGTTAACATTATCTGCATGGATTTGGACCCAAACATCTGGAGTGGTTTGAATTCTGTTTTTGTTCAATAGCCTTAAGAATAACTTTTCTTTTTAGTTTTTAAATATTTATTTAAGAGAGAGAGAGAGAGAGAGAGAATGGGTGCGCCAGGGCCTCTAGCCACTGCAAACAAACTCCAGACACATGAGCCACCTTGAGCATCTGGCTTGCTGTGGGTACTGGGGAATCAAACCTGAGTCCTTTAACTTTGCCAGCAAGTGCCTTAACCACTAAGCCATCTCTCTGGCCCATGCATAAATTTTCTTTACCTCACTTTCCACATCTACAACATTATATGTAACGTCCTCAGGGGACTATGTCAGTTACTTTCTTGTTGCTAGGACAAAATACCTGATGAATATAAGTGGAAGGAAGGAAGGAAGGAAGGAAGGAAGGGTTTATTTTAGCTTACAGGCCCAGGTTACAGTTCATCAAGGTAGGGAAGGACATTTGGCATCAAGAGCTTGAGGCAGCTGGTCACATTCAGTCCACAGTGAGGAGGCAGAGAGTGAAGAATGCTGGTGGTCAGCTAGCTCTCTCCTTAAGAAAATAATACATATATATATATATATATATATATATATATATATATATATATATACATATATATATATATATACATTTTTTTTAATTTGTATATATGCTGGGCTGGAGAGATTGCTTAGTGGTTAAGACACTTGCCTACAAAGCCAAAGGACCCAGATTTGATTCCTCATTACCCACATAAAGCCAGATGCACAAGGTAGTGCATGTGACTGGAGTTCAATTGCAGTGGCTAGAGGCCCTGGCACATCCATTCTCTCTCTCTCTCTCTCTCTCTCTCTCTCTCTCTCTCTCTCTTTCCCTCCCTCTTTGCTTTTCAAATAATTTAATAAAAATAAATAAATAAAATATTTGCTGGGCACAGTGGCGTACGCTTTTAATCCCAGCACCTGGCTTTACATAGGTACTGGGGAGTGAACCCAGACCATCAGGCTTTGCAAGCAACTGCCTTTAATCACTAAGCCATCCTCCAGCCTGACACAATATTTTATTTTTATATTATTTTATTTATTTGAGAGAGAGAGGAGACAAGGAGGCAGACAGAGAGAATGAACACGCCAGGGCTTTCTGAAAATATAATGCATATATACATATATATATATATATATATATATATAGAGAGAGAGAGAGAGAGAGAGAGAGAATGGGTACACCAGGGTTTCTAGCCACTGAAAACAAACTCCAGATGTATGCACTACTTTGTGCATCTGACTTTACATGGATACTGGGGAATTGAACCCAGGCTGTCAAGTTTTGCAAGCAAGAGCCTTTAACCACTGAGATCTCTCCTTCTTTGACAGCCAAACTGTCCACTGCACTGGCTAGCCCGTGCTGCATTCCAGAAGACCTATCATCCTGGTTGTTCCTGCTCCATCTCACCATTGGTGTGGAAGTTATTTTTGCTTTATTTAACTATCCTAATGTAATGATGTCTCACTGATTTCATTTCACTTATATTTCTTTAAAACTGCATTGGAAACATTATATCCTTATCTATCCTTTGTATATCTTGTCTAACAAAAGTCTGGGTCAAATAGGCCCATTTTTTTTTTTTTTTTGAGGTGTTATCTACTGTAGTCCAGGCCTCTCTGGCACTCACTATATAGTCCCAGATTGGCCTCAAATCCTCCTACTTCTGCCTCCCAAGTGCTGGAATTAAAGAGCCACTCCCAGCCCTAACCTGCCCCTTTTCAAGTGAGTGTTTGCTTTTCATTGTTGAATTTTGAGATTTTTAAAAAATATCCTGCATACACATACATTATTAAAAATGTTTTTGGGGCTGGAGAGATAGCTTAGTGGTTGAGATGCTTGCCTGCAAAGCCAAAGAACCTAGGTTAGATTCCCCAGGACCCACGTAAGCCAGACGCACAAAGTGGCACATGTGCCTGGAGTTCATTTGCAGCAGCTACAGGCCCCATAGTGCCCATTTTCTCTCTCTGCCTCTTCCTCTCTTTCTCTCTGTCAAATAAATAAATTTTTTAAAATGTATTTTGCAAATGTTATTCTAGTCTTTGGTCTTTTCTGTTCTGTGAACAGTGTTCATAAAAGTTCAACTTGCTTTTTTTTTTCTTCTGTAGATTATGCTTTTGGTTGCATGTTTTAAAAGTTTTTGGCAAACCTAAAGTTACATTAGTTTTCATCTAGATATCTTACAGTTTTACATTTTATATGAAAGTCAGTGAACTATTTTGAGTTGTTTTTATATAATGTTGGAGGAATGTGTTCAGCTTTGTAAAAATAAAATGGAGACATAGAGAAAGTATGGGGGTACCAGAGCCTCCTGCCACTGCAAACGAACTCTAGACACATACACCACTCTGTGCCCCTGGCTTTACATAGGTACTGGGGAAGTGAACCCAGACCATAAGGCTTTGCAAACAACTGCCTTTAACCACTAAGCCATCCTCCAGCCTGATACAAATATTTTATTTTTATATTATTTTATTTATTTGAGAGAGAGAGAGAGGAGAGAAGAAGGCAGATAGAGAGAAAGAGTGAGCATGCCAGGTCTTTCTGCAAATGAACTCCAGACGCCTGTGCCACCTTGTGCATCTGGCTTACATGGGTCCTGAGGAATCAAACCTGGGTCCTTTGGCTTTGCAGGCAAGTGCCTTAACTGCTAAGCCATTTCTTTAGCCCCCCATTCTTTTTAAGGACAGAGTCTGTCTTGAAGCAGGGCAGGATATGAGTAGTCCAGTTATCAAACTCTTACAGCAGGTTAAAGGAAAATCTGCCTCTTAACAGCCAGTAACAAAATTCCTCTCAAAGAGAGAACTGTGTTCATTTAGGACAGTCCCTGTGTGGGCCATGAGGGTGGGAGAACACTGTCCTCTGGGAGAGAGAAGAGCATAAGTTTAGTTGAGTTTCTCCATGGAACAAAAAGAATTGAACTTCAATTTGTTTAAACAAGGCTGATTGAGGGGTAGAAGGAGAAAGAGGGGCAGAAAAGCAAATCACCTTGACAGGAGGTGTCACACAAAAAATATATCCTGGGCTGGAGAGATGGCTTAGTGGTTAAGGCACTTGCCTCAAAGCCAAAGGACCCAGATTTGATTCCCCAGAATCCACATAACACCAGACACACAAGGTAGTGGATGTGTCTGGAGTTGAATTGCAGTTGCTAGAGGCACTGACACATCCATCCTCTCTCTTTCTCCCTCCCTCCCTCTCTATCAATCTATCTATCTCTGTCTATCTCTATCACTCTACCTCTGCTTATCAAATAAATAAATAAATAAATAAAATATTTTCTGGGCATAGTGGTGCATGCTTTTAATCCCATCACTTGGGAGGCAGAGGTTGAGGAGGATCAGCATGAGTCTGAGGCCACCCAGAGACTACATAGTGAATTCCAGGTCAGCCTGGACTAGAGTGAGACCATACTTTGAAAAACAAACAAGCAACCAAAATACATGTGTGTGTATGTATATGTATCCTGATGGCTGTAGAGATGGATCAGTGGTTAAAGCACTTGCCTGCAGACCCTAACTTCTGACACAAGAGTGGTATGTGGAACTTTCAAGGAAGAGCACCGGACTTTCCCCGAGTCAGTCAAGCATTTAGGACACAGCGATCCCAGCTAATTCTCTCATTCAGTACTCTCATGAATGGAGCATATAAGCTACATCCACATAATAGCTAACTTTAGGGCTGGGAAGATAGTGTTGTGGTTAAAAGTGATTCCCTGCTATGCAAGCCTGACTACCAGGTTCAGATCCTCAGTATCCCCATAAGCCAGACACAGTAGTGTCACTTGTGACCCCAACAAGTCTATGTTAAGAGGATGCCAAACTAGGAAAGTTCTGAAGAACATAGGTCAGCTAGTGTGACATTCTTAGTGGCAAAACAAAAGAGATCCTATTTCAAATGTGGTAAAAGGCAAGGATCGGTAGATCTCTACACACATGCACATACACACACACACACAGAGAGAGAGAGAGAGAGAGAGAGAACAGCTTCCTTTACATATAAACTTATTAATGTTTTTTAAAATTATTTGTAAACAGAGAGAGACTGGGTGCTTCAGGGCCTCCAGCCACTGCAAACAAATACCAGTCAAATGCACCATTTTGTACATCTGGCTTTACATGGGTACTAGGGAATTGAGCCTAGGTTATTAGGCTTTGCACGCAAGTGCCTTAACCACTGAGTCATCTCTCTAACCCTCTAAATATATACATTTTAAATAAAACTAAAATGTTCCTTAATAAGGTCAAGGTAGGGCTAGAGAGATAGCTCAGTGGTTAGAGGAGCTTGCAAAGCCTGGTGGCCCACGTGATGCATGCATCTGGAGTTCATTTGCGGCAGCAAAAGGCCCTGGTGTGCCCATGCTACTCCCTCTTCCTCCCCTCCCCTTTCTCTTGGTGAACTGGTTATACAAATAAGCTGCTCTGACCTTCAACTTATCAAAAGAAAATAAAAGTGTTATGTTAACTCATTAAAACTACTAAAATCCTGGAGAGATGGCTGAGCAGGTACGGCACTTGCCTGAAAAACCTAAGGACCCAGGTTTGATTCCAGAGAACCCATGTAAGCCAGATGCACAGTGGCTAGTGGCCCTGGTGCACCAATTCTCTCTCTCTCTCTCTCCTTCTCTCTCTATCTGCCTCTATCTCTCTCAAATAAAAACAAACAAATTAAATATTTTTAAAAAAAATTTAAAGCATGTCGTGTCAGATTGAGAATATTAAGGTTACTGTTAGAGAATAGTACGCTAGACAAGGATAAGATATAGTTGTTAATTTAGAATGGAATTGTTCTACCTCAAAATTAAAATTGGGTAATTTCATGACGACCTGAGAGAAAATAGAGGAGATGAAAAGCTCTCCTCCAGATGCTGGAGATTATGGGGATGTGTGAAGCCCTGTCCCATGAAGACACTGAAGACTGGCTGCATATATAACATATCCCTTGCAAAAGGCAAATTGGGCATAAAAAGCCAATTATTCTACACCTGAGACACAAAAGCAAGACATATTACAAACAAGTGTATTTTGGGAGATTCTTTCAAAACAGTTAATCACTAACTTTGGCTGGTAGTCTGTTGTATGAACTTCAGCACCAAACAAGAGGCAGTTGGAATTACTGTCAACAACAGAAGTACTCCTTAAGAAAGTCAACATTTTTAAAGAAAACCTCCTGTACATTTATATTGTAGGAATGCTTCTTATAAACAAGGGAGGAAAATGTCACTGAAAACTCAAGGTATTATTCTTGAGGAAAAAAAATCACACTCACATTGTTGTGTTTTTACTTTTTCAGCCCCAAAATACCTCGTGCCCTTTACTGAAACTAACATAGAGAAATGATATTTCTTGGGCTGAAGAAATGGCTTAGTGGTTAAGGCACTTGTCTGCAAAGCCTAAGGACCTAGGTTTGATTCCCCAGTACCAATGTAAGCCAGATGCACAAGGTAGTGCATGTGACTGGAGTTCAATTGCAGTGGCTAGAGGCCCTGGCACATCCATTCTCTCTTCTCTCTCTCTCTTCTCTCTCTCTCTCTCTCTCTCTCTTTCCCTCCCTCTTTGCTTTTCAAATAATTTAATAAAAATAAATAAATAAAATATTTGCTGGGCACAGTGGCGTACGCTTTTAATCCCAGCACCTGGCTTTACATAGGTACTGGGGAGTGAACCCAGACCATCAGGCTTTGCAAGCAACTGCCTTTAATCACTAAGCCATCCTCCAGCCTGACACAATATTTTATTTTTATATTATTTTATTTATTTGAGAGAGAGAGAGACAAGGAGGCAGACAGAGAGAATGAACACGCCAGGGCTTTCTGAAAATATAATGCATATATACATATATATATATATATATATATATATATAGAGAGAGAGAGAGAGAGAGAGAGAGAATGGGTACACCAGGGTTTCTAGCCACTGAAAACAAACTCCAGATGTATGCACTACTTTGTGCATCTGAACTTTACATGGATACTGGGGAATTGAACCCAGGCTGTCAAGTTTTGCAAGCAAGAGCCTTTAACCACTGAGATCTCTCCTTCTTTGACAGCCAAACTGTCCACTGCACTGGCTAGCCCGTGCTGCATTCCAGAAGACCTATCATCCTGGTTGTTCTGCTCCATCTCACCATTGGTGTGGAAGTTATTTTTGCTTTATTTAACTATCCTAATGTAATGATGTCTCACTGATTTCATTTCACTTATATTTCTTTAAAACTGCATTGGAAACATTATATCCTTATCTATCCTTTGTATATCTTGTCTAACAAAAGTCTGGGTCAATAGGCCCATTTTTTTTTTTTTTGAGGTGTTATCTACTGTAGTCCAGGCCTCTCTGGCACTCACTATATAGTCCCAGATTGGCCTCAAATCCTCCTACTTCTGCCTCCCAAGTGCTGGAATTAAAGAGCCACTCCCAGCCCTAACCTGCCCCTTTTCAAGTGAGTGTTTGCTTTTCATTGTTGAATTTTGAGATTTTTAAAAAATATCCTGCATACACATACATTATTAAAAATGTTTTTGGGGCTGGAGAGATAGCTTAGTGGTTGAGATGCTTGCCTGCAAAGCCAAAGAACCTAGGTTAGATTCCCCAGGACCCACGTAAGCCAGACGCACAAAGTGGCACATGTGCCTGGAGTTCATTTGCAGCAGCTACAGGCCCCATAGTGCCCATTTTCTCTCTCTGCCTCTTCCTCTCTTTCTCTCTGTCAAATAAATAAATTTTTTAAAATGTATTTTGCAAATGTTATTCTAGTCTTTGGTCTTTTCTGTTCTGTGAACAGTGTTCATAAAAGTTCAACTTGCTTTTTTTTTTCTTCTGTAGATTATGCTTTTGGTTGCATGTTTTAAAAGTTTTTGGCAAACCTAAAGTTACATTAGTTTTCATCTAGATATCTTACAGTTTTACATTTTATATGAAAGTCAGTGAACTATTTTGAGTTGTTTTTATATAATGTTGGAGGAATGTGTTCAGCTTTGTAAAAATAAAATGGAGACATAGAGAAGTCGGGGTACCAGAGCCTCCTGCCACTGCAAACGAACTCTAGACACATACACCACTCTGTGCACCTGGCTTTACATAGGTACTGGGGAAGTGAACCCAGACCATCAGGCTTTGCAAGCAACTGCCTTTAATCACTAAGCCATCCTCCAGCCTGATACAAATATTTTATTTTTATATTATTTTATTTATTTGAGAGAGAGAGGAGACAAGGAGGCAGACAGAGAGAATGAACACGCCAGGGCTTTCTGAAAATATAATGCATATATACATATATATATATATTATATATATATATATAGAGAGAGAGAGAGAGTGAGAGAGAGAGAGAGAGAATGGGTACACCAGGGTTTCTAGCCACTGAAAAACAAACTCCAGATGTATGCACTACTTTGTGCATCTGAACTTTACATGGATACTGGGGAATTGAACCCAGGCTGTCAAGTTTTGCAAGCAAGAGCCTTTAACCACTGAGATCTCTCCTTCTTTGACAGCCAAACTGTCCACTGCACTGGCTAGCCCGTGCTGCATTCCAGAAGACCTATCATCCTGGTTGTTCCTGCTCCATCTCACCATTGGTGTGGAAGTTATTTTTGCTTTATTTAACTATCCTAATGTAATGATGTCTCACTGATTTCATTTCACTTATATTTCTTTAAAACTGCATTGGAAACATTATATCCTTATCTATCCTTTGTATATCTTGTCTAACAAAAGTCTGGGTCAAATAGGCCCATTTTTTTTTTTTTTTGAGGTGTTATCTACTGTAGTCCAGGCCTCTCTGGCACTCACTATATAGTCCCAGATTGGCCTCAAATCCTCCTACTTCTGCCTCCCAAGTGCTGGAATTAAAGAGCCACTCCCAGCCCTAACCTGCCCCTTTTCAAGTGAGTGTTTGCTTTTCATTGTTGAATTTTGAGATTTTTAAAAAATATCCTGCATACACATACATTATTAAAAATGTTTTTGGGGCTGGAGAGATAGCTTAGTGGTTGAGATGCTTGCCTGCAAAGCCAAAGAACCTAGGTTAGATTCCCCAGGACCCACGTAAGCCAGACGCACAAAGTGGCACATGTGCCTGGAGTTCATTTGCAGCAGCTACAGGCCCCATAGTGCCCATTTTCTCTCTCTGCCTCTTCCTCTCTTTCTCTCTGTCAAATAAATAAATTTTTTAAAATGTATTTTGCAAATGTTATTCTAGTCTTTGGTCTTTTCTGTTCTGTGAACAGTGTTCATAAAAGTTCAACTTGCTTTTTTTTTTTCTTCTGTAGATTATGCTTTTGGTTGCATGTTTTAAAAGTTTTTGGCAAACCTAAAGTTACATTAGTTTTCATCTAGATATCTTACAGTTTTACATTTTATATGAAAGTCAGTGAACTATTTTGAGTTGTTTTTATATAATGTTGGAGGAATGTGTTCAGCTTTGTAAAAATAAAATGGAGACATAGAGAAAGTATGGGGGTACCAGAGCCTCCTGCCACTGCAAACGAACTCTAGACACATACACCACTCTGTGCCCCTGGCTTTACATAGGTACTGGGGAAGTGAACCCAGACCATAAGGCTTTGCAAACAACTGCCTTTAACCACTAAGCCATCCTCCAGCCTGATACAAATATTTTATTTTTATATTATTTTATTTATTTGAGAGAGAGAGAGAGGAGAGAAGAAGGCAGATAGAGAGAAAGAGTGAGCATGCCAGGTCTTTCTGCAAATGAACTCCAGACGCCTGTGCCACCTTGTGCATCTGGCTTACATGGGTCCTGAGGAATCAAACCTGGGTCCTTTGGCTTTGCAGGCAAGTGCCTTAACTGCTAAGCCATTTCTTTAGCCCCCCATTCTTTTTAAGGACAGAGTCTGTCTTGAAGCAGGGCAGGATATGAGTAGTCCAGTTATCAAACTCTTACAGCAGGTTAAAGGAAAATCTGCCTCTTAACAGCCAGTAACAAAATTCCTCTCAAAGAGAGAACTGTGCTCATTTAGGACAGTCCCTGTGTGGGCCATGAGGGTGTGAGAACACTGTCCTCTGGGAGAGAGAAGAGCATAAGTTTAGATGAGTTTCTCCATGGAACAAAAAGAATTGAACTTCAATTTGTTTAAACAAGGCTGATTGAGGGGTAGAAGGAGAAAGAGGGGCAGAAAAGCAAATCACCTTGACAGGAGGTGTCACACAAAAAATATATCCTGGGCTGGAGAGATGGCTTAGTGGTTAAGGCACTTGCCTCAAAGCCAAAGGACCCAGATTTGATTCCCCAGAATCCACATAACACCAGGCACACAAGGTAGTGCATGTGTCTGGAGTTGAATTGCAGTTGCTAGAGGCACTGACACATCCATCCTCTCTCTTTCTCCCTCCCTCCCTCTCTATCAATCTATCTATCTCTGTCTATCTCTATCACTCTACCTCTGCTTATCAAATAAATAAATAAATAAATAAAATATTTTCTGGGCATAGTGGTGCATGCTTTTAATCCCATCACTTGGGAGGCAGAGGTTGAGGAGGATCAGCATGAGTCTGAGGCCACCCAGAGACTACATAGTGAATTCCAGGTCAGCCTGGACTAGAGTGAGACCATACTTTGAAAAACAAACAAGCAACCAAAATACATGTGTGTGTATGTATATGTATCCTGATGGCTGTAGAGATGGATCAGTGGTTAAAGCACTTGCCTGCAGACCCTAACTTCTGACACAAGAGTGGTATGTGGAACTTTCAAGGAAGAGCACCGGACTTTCCCCGAGTCAGTCAAGCATTTAGGACACAGCGATCCCAGCTAATTCTCTCATTCAGTACTCTCATGAATGGAGCATATAAGCTACATCCACATAATAGCTAACTTTAGGGCTGGGAAGATAGTGTTGTGGTTAAAAGTGATTCCCTGCTATGCAAGCCTGACTACCAGGTTCAGATCCTCAGTATCCCCATAAGCCAGACACAGTAGTGTCACTTGTGACCCCAACAAGTCTATGTTAAGAGGATGCCAAACTAGGAAAGTTCTGAAGAACATAGGTCAGCTAGTGTGACATTCTTAGTGGCAAAACAAAAGAGATCCTATTTCAAATGTGGTAAAAGGCAAGGATCGGTAGATCTCTACACACATGCACATACACACACACACACAGAGAGAGAGAGAGAGAGAGAGAGAACAGCTTCCTTTACATATAAACTTATTAATGTTTTTTAAAATTATTTGTAAACAGAGAGAGACTGGGTGCTTCAGGGCCTCCAGCCACTGCAAACAAATACCAGTCAAATGCACCATTTTGTACATCTGGCTTTACATGGGTACTAGGGAATTGAGCCTAGGTTATTAGGCTTTGCACGCAAGTGCCTTAACCACTGAGTCATCTCTCTAACCCTCTAAATATATACATTTTAAATAAAACTAAAATGTTCCTTAATAAGGTCAAGGTAGGGCTAGAGAGATAGCTCAGTGGTTAGAGGAGCTTGCAAAGCCTGGTGGCCCACGTGATGCATGCATCTGGAGTTCATTTGCGGCAGCAAAAGGCCCTGGTGTGCCCATGCTACTCCCTCTTCCTCCCCTCCCCTTTCTCTTGGTGAACTGGTTATACAAATAAGCTGCTCTGACCTTCAACTTATCAAAAGAAAATAAAAGTGTTATGTTAACTCATTAAAACTACTAAAATCCTGGAGAGATGGCTGAGCAGGTACGGCACTTGCCTGAAAAACCTAAGGACCCAGGTTTGATTCCAGAGAACCCATGTAAGCCAGATGCACAGTGGCTAGTGGCCCTGGTGCACCAATTCTCTCTCTCTCTCTCTCCTTCTCTCTCTATCTGCCTCTATCTCTCTCAAATAAAAACAAACAAATTAAATATTTTTAAAAAAAATTTAAAGCATGTCGTGTCAGATTGAGAATATTAAGGTTACTGTTAGAGAATAGTACGCTAGACAAGGATAAGATATAGTTGTTAATTTAGAATGGAATTGTTCTACCTCAAAATTAAAATTGGGTAATTTCATGACGACCTGAGAGAAAATAGAGGAGATGAAAAGCTCTCCTCCAGATGCTGGAGATTATGGGGATGTGTGAAGCCCTGTCCCATGAAGACACTGAAGACTGGCTGCATATATAACATATCCCTTGCAAAAGGCAAATTGGGCATAAAAAGCCAATTATTCTACACCTGAGACACAAAAGCAAGACATATTACAAACAAGTGTATTTTGGGAGATTCTTTCAAAACAGTTAATCACTAACTTTGGCTGGTAGTCTGTTGTATGAACTTCAGCACCAAACAAGAGGCAGTTGGAATTACTGTCAACAACAGAAGTACTCCTTAAGAAAGTCAACATTTTTAAAGAAAACCTCCTGTACATTTATATTGTAGGAATGCTTCTTATAAACAAGGGAGGAAAATGTCACTGAAAACTCAAGGTATTATTCTTGAGGAAAAAAAATCACACTCACATTGTTGTGTTTTTACTTTTTCAGCCCCAAAATACCTCGTGCCCTTTACTGAAACTAACATAGAGAAATGATATTTCTTGGGCTGAAGAAATGGCTTAGTGGTTAAGGCACTTGTCTGCAAAGCCTAAGGACCTAGGTTTGATTCCCCAGTACCAATGTAAGCCAGATGCACAAGGTGGTACATGCATCTGGAGTTTGTTTGCACTGGCTGGAGGCCCTGGAGTACCCATTCTCCCTCTCTCTCTCTCTCTCCCTCTCTCTCCCACCCTCCCTCTTTCTCTCTCTTGTAAATACATAAATAAATAAATAAATAGAAATTATGTTTCTCTGAATTCTCTGAATTTTGGTCCACAAGGGAACATAAAGGTAACATCAGCATTAGTCCATTTAAGGGGGAAATTATTTTTAGACATTTTATATTTTTAAATTTTATTGTTTATTTTTGGAAAAAGAGGCAGAGAAAGAGAGAAAAAGAATAGGTATGTCAGGGGCTCTAGCCACTGCAAACAAACTCCAGACACATGCAACACTTTGTGAATCTGGTTTATATGGGTTCTGGGAAATAAAACCTGGGTAATTCAATCTTTCCTTTATTTTTGATGTCATAATATTTTCCTCCTGTTATGATGGTCTTGTGTAGATCATGTCAGACACTGTGAGTTCATGGATATCCAAGTCATTTTGTGTCTAGAAGAGTATATCATAAGGAGTCGTACCCTTCCTTTGGCTCTTACATTATTTCCGCCATATCTTCTGCAATGGACCCTGAGAAGAGAAAGAGAGAGAGAGAGAAGCTGTAGAAGATTAAGGTCAGTCTTCATTGTACCCTCTCCAGTGCCTTGTGACTCAGGTATTCCCTCTAAGGGCCTGGTGAAGGTTCAACCATTTGGTCTGCCTCTTAGGATGTAGAATTTTATGGTACCATTGCCTTGGGTCCAGATTTGTGTCCCCCATCCCCACCCTTGCCCTCCCCTCCCACCCCACCCGTCCTATTGTCTGGTCCTTGAGATGCTTGCTGGGTATGTCAGCATCTTGGGTAGATTCGGGTTAGGTGCTGTAGATGAGTGAGACTATGTGGTGATTATCTTTCTGTGACTGGGTAAGTTTACTGAGAATGATCTGTTCCAGGTCCAACCATTTTTTTTCAAATTTCATTGTGTCTTTTTTTTTTTTTTTTTTTTTTTTTTTTTTTTTTTTTTACTGCTGTGTAGAATTCCATTGTGAAGATATACCACATCTTAGTTATCCATTCCTCTAGTGATGGACAGCTGGGTTGATTCCAGCTCTTAGCTATCACAAATTGAGCCTCTATAAACATGGTTGAGCAAATCTCTCTGGACTGAGGCTTGAAGGTTTTAGGGTACATGTCCAGTAAGGGAATAACTGGGTTTGTTGGTAACTCTATACTCTCTTGGATTTTGATTAACCCTTCGCCCACCCTTCCTTTCCTCAATCTCTTCTCAGGAGCTTCATTCTATAATCAGCTGGTTTCACTGCTTTGGGCCTGAAGCAAACAGAACATCATGGTGGATGGCGCATGTGACCAATGACATGATGCTTCTCATAGCACCAAGGATCAGAGCAAGAGAGAGGAGGAGTCTGGAGACAAGACAACACCTTCAAATTATTCCCCCTGCAACTCACTTCCTCCAATCAGGTCCCACCTTCCACAACCTCCTGATCATCCATTTGATTATGAAATCATTGATAGATTGATCTGCTGATTAGATCAGAACTCTTATGATTCAATCATTTCCCCTAAAAGCCCCACCACTGAACACTGCATTGGCAATCAAGCCTTCAATACATAATGTGTCTTTTTAAGGTTGAGTTCTTTTATTTATTTATTTATTTATTTATTTATTTATGACAGAGGGGTAGATAGAGAAAGAGAATGGGCATGCCAGAGCCTCCAGCTACTGCAAACAAACTCCAGACACATGTGCCACCTTGTGCACCTGGCTTACATGCATACTGGGGAATTGAACCTGGGTCCTTAGGCTTTGAAGGTAAATGCCTTAACTGCTAAGCCATCTCTCCGGCCCATAAAATGCCTTTTGGGGAGGTACTTCATATCCAAACTCTAGCTATAAGGTGTTACATGAGAAACTATGACACCGTAAGAAAAGGAGCCTTCTTGGTAGCACTGAGAAGAGGATATTTAACCCCAAGGCTATGTGAACCACTGAGGCACCATTGGAAAAGATGCCAGGTACCTGGGTGCCAGCCTCTGGACCAAATGGCATGGCCCTCCCAAATGGCTTCATGAGTGACCTATCACTGAAATATGGAACAAGTGTTAATCTCATCCAAGATATTGTCAAAGATGGAAGTAATTAGAAGCTCTGAGGATGGAATGGAGGTTAAAGTTAGTGCTGGATGAAGTAAGGCTTATACTTTTGCCTGAGAATTTTTATGTGACCCAGGTATATAGATATATCAAATAGGTATAAAGATTAAACGCTTACTGATAATGAATCATAAGAAAATTTGTTTTATTTTTTAAATATTTTCTTTGTTAATTTGCAAGCAGAGAGAGAGAGAGAGAATGAGAATGGGTATGCCAGAGTCTCTTTACTCGGCAAACAACTGCAGATGCATGCACCACTTTGTGCATCTGGATTTTCGTAGGTACTGGAGAATCAAACCCAGGCCGTCAGGTTTTCAAGCATGCACCTTTAACCACTGAGCAATCTCTCTAGCCCAAGAAATTCATTTTAAAGATATTTTCTGATATTTCTTATAAGTCTACCATACATTAAAGACGAAAACAAATTTTCACACTAGTAAGAGATTTGTTTATTTTTACATAAGGAATTAAATCATGACTGAATATTTGATATCACAAGATACAGAGTGTCTTCAACATTTTTCGGAATTGGTCCATATTTTCATTTTATAATTGTCAATGCTGAGAATTTCGCTTTGCATAAATACATAGTACAAATCGACAGAAATATGTTTAGGGTTATTTCAAATGTTTTTGGAAATTCAGCCCTAACCCAAGCCAAAATATACTGAACATTTTTTTTAAACTAAACTCACTCAAGTAAGTAACTCAGACATTTTTAAAAATCAAATGTTCTAATATAATACAATGCAATATTATGATATAGTAATTTAATACTTACATGCCGAGGGATGACAGTAGGGAATTATTTAAAGTCTTTGTTTTTCATAATTAAATCATTATGTTTCTACGAGAGCAGGGAAGTTTGTGTGTACAAGAAAAGCACTGTGATTCATAGCATACAACAGTCTCAAATCTGAGCTGAGGTGTTGGGGCAGCCCTGGTGCTCCATAGCATGATGCATGCCTAGTGCCAAGTACTCATGCCGTGTGTTCAGAATGAAGGCTGAGGAAAGCTGTGCAATGCAACACGGGCAAATGCTGACAGAAACAACTTGAGTTCACTACATGTTTGATTTTGAAGTAATTTGGGGTCATTGTGCATCCTGAAACCTTTGACTGGGTTGGAGAGACAGCTCAGCAGTTAAAGTGCTTGCCTGCAAAGCCTAAGGGCCCAGGTTCAATTCCCAAATCCCCACATAAATCCCGGTGAACAAAGTGCCACATGCATCTGGAGTTCATTTACAGAATCAGGAGGCCCTGGTGCACCCATTCTGTCTGTCTGTCTGTCTCTCTTCTCTCTCTCTCTCTCTCTGCTTACAAAGAAATATATAATATTTTAGTTAATAAAAGCAACCTTTGAATATTGCAGAATTTTCTGTGACTCTCCACAACCCCACATGAAGTCTTGTTCATAATTTAAGAAACTGAAGCAAGGGGAGAGATGGCTCTGTGGTTAAGAGCCCTTCCTGTGAAAGCATGAGGGTCTGAGGAGGCCCCAAAGACAGCTCAAGTTCAATCTCCAGAGCCCGCATAAACAGCTGGGTGTGGCCACATATCTGTAATCCCAGTCCTTTAGGGGAGACTTGTCAAAGCTCTGAAAAGAAACATGACAAGCTCTGGGATCAGTAAGGGACTCCGACTCAAGTGGGAACAGGCAGAAGAACAATGGAGTAGGACACTGGAAGTTCCGCTCTGGCCACTGCAAGTGAGCACACCCAGCTGTAAGCAAGCCCATGGGGCGGGGAGGGGCTGCATGTGCATATAAACACACACACACACTTGCCTGGCTGGGACACACATCCAACCATACACAATTTAAGGGAGGAAGGAGTTTATGTCAGGCTTACAAAACCCAGGGGAAACTCCATTAATGGCCTTAGAAGATGGCTTCCTTTCACAGCTCCAAGCAGAGAGACACCACAAACAGCCAGCACCACCACCAGCAGGCATGAACCACTGGAGCTCAGACTGTTCTTTGCACACCTATTAAGTAAGGTCCATGGCCAACAACACACCTTAAGGGCTGGACTTGAAGATCTGTCCCCAGTGATACCTCCCTTCTCCAGAAGGACTCCACCCACTGGAGGCTCAAATTTCAAGCCTGAGTCGATAAGGCCACACTTTCAAATTATCACACAAATCAACCAAAAGCTGGGGAGGGGCCATGTAGAGAAGGAAACAAGACATCTGTAATGGAGAGGGGAGGATGAGGTGAAGTCATAAACCGGTAGAATTGGTGGCACACACAGCCTGGACACTCATCCTGGTGGTCCAGGGTAGATCATGGCTGGAGGAAAGTTTATAGAGGAGGCAGTTGGGATAGCAGGACATAAAAGGGGCACCAAGCGACTCTCTAGCATGGATGAGGAGCAGGATTTGTTTTTCACCAATGCTTCCTGGGATCCCCCGTGTGGCAGTCATGATTCTAAAGTGAGCATGCATCTCACTGCACGATGAAAGTGCTATGCTCACAAAATCCATAGCTTTACACAGTGATAATAAAGCATGTGCCTATTATTAGATCCTTTTTTTTTTTCCCTCCTTTTAGAACTTTTTGTTTTGTTTTGTTTTTTTGCTCTTTTGAGGTAGGATCTCACCCTAGCCCAGGCTGATATGGAATTCACTCTAGAACCTCAGGCTGGCCTCAGACTCACAGCAATCCTCTTCCTATCCCAGCCTGCTGAGTGCTGGGATTAAAGGCATGTGCTACTATGCCCAACTAAAACATTTTTGTTGAAAAATACACATGCGCCTTAATAGCCATGGGGGATTGGTTCCAGAACATTCCTGACCCTCAGATCCTTAACTAGGAAGGTATTCATTTTCCTTATGTACAATAGTACATTTGTATGCATCCTACACATCTTACTGTGCACCTTGTCTGGGCTATTCAAGATATCTACTATAGCACCAATGCTACTGAAGTTGTTGGAATGCTGAATTATTTAGGGGCTAATACAAGTGAAGTATGTGTTCTGTATAGGTGTAAGTTTTTAAAAATATCTTTTTAAATTTTTATTTATGGATTTGCAAGCAGAGAGAGAGATTGGGAGAAAGAGAGTATGTATGAGCCCACCAGGGCCTCTAGCCACTGCAAACGAACTCAAGATGCATGCGCCACCTTGTGCATCTGGCCTTACATGGGTACTGGGGAATTAAACCTGGGTTGTTAGGCTTTGCAGGCAAGTGCCTTAACCACTGAGCCATCTCTCCAGCCCAGAAATGCTTCTTTAATTCAAAGAAATCTCTCATCTGCCTGCCTGTATGATGGTGGGAGGACACAAGCTCCTAGAGTTGTGGTAGTCATCTTGTGTCCACTAAGAAACAAGCAGGATGATGGGAAGGACAGGTGGATAGAGTCTGGATCGTTAGATCATGTCTGGTGATAGAATTAATAAATCTTAGAGCTGCCTGCTTCCTACCTTCCTGTTTTAGAAGAATTCTTCTCATTGTTTAATAAATTTGAATAGCATACTCTGTTACTGGCAGCCAAAGGCATGATATCTAACGGGCTCAGTGGGCCTCCAGAGGACCGGCCAAGGGCACTTCCTATGCATTAGTACTGAATGTTCAAAACTGCCTGAGTTGTATCACTAAAAACAAGTGTTATATCTTTTTTTTTTTTTTTTTTCGTTTGGTTTGTCGAGGTAAGGTCTCGCTCTATCCCAGGCTGACGTGGAATTCAGTATGTAGTCTCAGGTTGGCCTCAAATTCACAGCAATCCTCCTACCTCAACCTTCTAAAGGTGTGCACCGCCATACCACACAGACAGAATGGGTGCACCAGGGCCTCCAGCAGCTGCAAAGGAACTCCTGATGTGTGCGCCACTTTGTGCATCTGGTTTTACATGGGCACTCGGAAACTGAACCAGGGACATTAGGCTTTGTAGGTAAGTGCCTTAACCACTGAGCAGTCTTTCTAGCACACGAGTGTTGTATCTTGATGTAGAGGAAATCTATTTATTTCAGTCTTTCCAAAGACTGATTTTTCCTGGATTTAGTCTCATTTTTCCTGAAGTAGAAGCCCTATAGTTTTACCATGCAGTTAATGGTGAAATAATTGTAATTTCATCTTATAGCTATTGGCTATCTCAGGAACATCAGTTGATATGACCTAATATCACAGAAAAATTTTTTAAAAATCCAGTATTACGGAGCTGGGGAGATGGCACAGTGATTAAATGTTCTTGCTTGCAATACTTGCTGGTCTGGGTTCAATTCCCCAGGACCCATGTAAAGCTAAATGCACAAAGCGGCACATGCGTCTGGAGTTCATTTGCATTCGTAAAAAGGCCCCGTGCTCTCCATTTCTCTCCCTCTCTCTCTCTCTCTCTCTCTCTGCTTGAAAATAAATTAAATATTTTGAAAATTTTAAAAAATCCAATCTTGTGGAGACCAATCAGCATTCCTTATGGGAAAATTATCCTTTGTGGCCATTGACTTAATATTCCTCACACTTTATCCTATAGCATATACTTTTCTTTTTTGTTTTCTTGAAACACTCTTGTTGGGCTAGAGAAATGACTCAGTGGTTAAGGCACTTGCCTGCAAAGCCTAATAACCCAAGTTTGATTCCCCAGTACCCACATAAAGCCAGATGCATAAGGTGGCACATGCATCTGGAGTTTGTTTGCAGCAGCTGAAGGCCTGGGGTGCCCATTCTCTCTCTCTCTCTCTCTCTCTCTCTCTCTCTCTCTCTCTCTCTCTCTCTCTCTCCTTACAGTCCCAGTACTTGGGAGGCAGAGGTAGGAGCATTGCCCTGAGTTTGAGGCCACTCTGAGACTATAGAGTGAATTCCAAGTCAGCTTGAGCTAGAGCAAAACCCCACCTACAAAAAATAAATAAATAAATAAAAAATATCTTGAAACAGTCCAGACTGGCCTTAAACTAATTGTGTAGCTCAGGCTAGACTCAAATTCACCATCCTCCTGCCTCAGCCTCCTGGGCGCTGCACTTACAGATCTGGGCCACTAACCCACCTATCGTGTACTTTGCTATATCCTTGACCTAGATCCTCCACATCTCTCTGGAAGCTCCTCCTTCTTCCTCCCTGCTGGCCACTTGCTCTGTGGAAGAATTACCTGTCAAGGTCACTTGGCGCAAGGAATAGCCTAAGACAGGAAGAAAATTCCCTATTATACTCTGACTCTACTTCTCTCAAAAACATTTTTATATTCCACAAATCAAACAGGTAAATCCTTAGTACAGTCTTTGATAAGTTATTTCAAAAAAGAAAAAAAAACAATTTTTTTTTTTTTTTTTTTTTTTTTGTAACCAGTTTCCCTTCCCTCGGTAACTTTCACTGTTACTGTGGGACGACCTTTTGAGACGGTTCCCACATAAACTATGTCAGGAGGAATCTCAAAATGTACCCTGTGATCTGAATTGTGGTTGACAAATGGTCCGGGTTTCCCATCATCCCAATGTTGTCAATTTGGCCTTCCTCCCCACTGACTCAGGACAGACAGTGGGACTCCAGCCCGAGGCCTGCATTAAGTATCATATCCAGTAAGTGAATTTATTTCTTTTACTATTATCATTGAATCAAGGAGACATGGAGGAGGGGGGGGCGTGCTGGCTTGGAAGAACATTCCTGGTAGCTACAGATATGGCTACTTCCTTCCTGTAGTCTTAATAAAAATGGAAAGGGGAATAAAAAAGAAGAGAGAGGAAGGAACATGACTTTCGTTTTTGTAATCCGCCTCATCCCATGTTTTCACACAAACCCACTCCCGTATGAGAATCCACCTCTTGCTCCTAGTGCGGACAGTGCGGGGTCAGTAAGTTCTTTGTCTCTCTGTGTTCGCTCTTCGCAGGGCCACTTAGTTCACAGGTGGTACAATGCAGGTGATCCCTGGTGCTCGGTGCCAATCCCCACCCCTCGCCAATTTATTCCCTTCCTAAAGCTTCCTTCCTCCTGCGTGGCAATCGCTCCTCTCACTTTCCCTCCTCCAGGAGCTTGGTTAACTTTCTGATTTGTTTTCCCCTGCTTAAATCATCCGAAACCTGTTACAGAAGAACAGATGCAGTCGGGTGCACCTGGGGACAGCTGCGGTCTGGACTCCCGGCCCCCCATCAATTATCACCCCCCTTACACTCACCCTCCCCTCCTTCACGTTACCACCTGTGCTTTGTGTATTTCCGAGATTCCTTGGGAAGAGAAAAAAAGAAATGCCGTGAGTGGCACGCGGGTGTCTCTTTGATTCCCACATCAGGCTGAGTCTCCCCTGCCAGCCCTCCCTTTTCAAAGAGCTCATTGTAAATGCAGATACACAGAAATGCCTCCAGGAAGCTCAGGCTTCCACCCAACACAGACAAAAGTATGGTGGCTGCCAGAGCTCCACCACTACCCGTTCCCTTTCCAGATCCGGCTTTGAGGTTCCTGCAAGGCTGAATCCCCTTGTCTTCAAGGGCAGAAACTGGGCCCAAGCACCAAGACAACCCAGTGTGAGTCTGAGGGCCACTCAGCAGTGTGAGCATTTTCAATGTGTTCTCAATGTGTTCCAGGTGTTAAAACGCCGGCTCCGATCTGAAGGCCCCCGAATCTCTGAAATGTCTCATTTCTTGTTTGTTTAGTTTTGTTTTGTTTTTCTGAGGTACAGTCTCATTCTAGCCTAGGCTGACCAGGAATTAACCCTGTAGTGTCAGGGTGGCCTCAAACTCACAGTGATCCTCCTACCTCTGCCTCCCAAGAGCACGAATGCTGGGATTATAGACGCCACCACACCCGGCAATATTTTTGTTTATATGCAAGCAGGGAGAGATAGAAGAGAGACAGACAGAGAGAATGGGTGCACCAGGACCTCCAGCCACGGCAAACGAGCTCCAGATGTATGCACCACGGTGCATCTGGCTTTATATGGGTGGTGGGGAACCGAATCTAGGTCGTTAGGCTTTGCAGGCAAGCGCCTTAATGGCTGAGCCATCTCTCCAGCCCCTGAAATGTCTCATTTCTTAACGAGGCTGCCTGTATTCATTTTTATTTCAATAGATGCTAGAAAACGTGGGAAGAGCCAGGGCCCAAGCCTTGTCCACCTGCATCTCAACAGTGACCCCTTTATTGAGAAACTTCTTGCCCTGTCCTGCAATTCTAGGGAGGAAGTCAGCTCAGATTCAAATGGCAGAGCAAGCAACCTGGAGCCCTGAGCATCTACAATAGCAAAGGGATCAATAGGTGCTGTTTGTCAAGACTAAAGAAAGTGGAAGTGTTTCCTGTTAACCTTAGATGTTTCTTTAAAATATTTTTAAGTATTTTTAAAACATTTTTTGTTCATTTTTATTTATTTATTTGAGAGTGACAGAGACAGAAAGAGGCAGATAGAGAGAGAGAGAATGGGCGCGCCAGGGCTTCCAGCCACTGCAAACAAACTCCAGACACGTGCACCCCCTTGTGCATCTGGCCAACGTGGGTCCTGGAGAATCGAGCCTCGAACCAGGGTCCTTAGGCTTCACAGGCAAGAGGTTAACTGCTAAGCCATTTCTCCAGCCCATTTTAAAGCATTTTTAATTTTATTTTTATTTATTTATTTCAGAGGGGTTGAAGAGAAAGGGGAAGAGAAAGAGTTGAGGGAGACAGGAGAATGGGCATGCCAGGGCTTCAGCCACTGCAAACGAACTCCAGACACATGCACCACCTTGTGCATCTGGCTTACGTGGGTCCTGGGGAATTGAACTTGGGTTCTTTGACTGTGCAAACACTTTGACTGCCAAGCGATCTTTCCAACCCAAACTTAGATGTTTTAATGAAAGGTAACACAGAAAGGGGACATGCAGAAAATGCAATTTGAAATGAATAAAATCCCTCCTGCTTTCCAAGATGTACTGAGTGCCCATGTCATATGTTTGGTCTGTTTCAAAGCAGCTGGTCACTTAAGTCGAAAATCACACAGATGGATGGAAAGTTCTCACAGGATTAGGAAATGTCTTTAAAATATCCACAGCCACATGGGCTCTGCGGCCATTGGCAAGGCCGGCTCTTAAGCCTCTCTGCCCGCGAGCTCAGAGGCTCCGATCCTTTGAGTTGACTTCTGGCTGTAGTCAGTGAGTTTTCTTTCTTCAAATGTAATTTCTTCTTAGGCAAAGAATTTCTTGCTGACAAAACAGGGCTCCATTCAGCTACAGGCAATTGGTATAAGGATAGATGACACCATATAGACGTTCTACAGAAATCTCGAGGCTGGAGAGAGGGCTCAGTGGTTAAGGCACTTGCCTTCAAAGTCTAACTACTCAGGTTCAATACCCCAGCACCCACATAAAGCCAGATGCGCAAGGTGGCACATGTGTCTGGAGTTCATTTGCAGTGGCTAAAGCTCCTGGCATGTCCATTCACTCTGTCTTCTTCTTCCTCTCTCTCTCTCTCTCTCTCTCTCTCTCTCTCTCTCTCTCTCCCTTATGCATGCAAATAAACAAGTTAAACAAAGACATCTTATTTGTGTTTAATCTCGGAATTACAATATGCCAAGCTTTGACATCTTTTCACAGGGATGGGGGTTCTTTTTAAAATTAATATTATTTTATTTTGGTTTTTTGAGGTAGGGTCTTGCCATAACCCACACTGATGTGGAACTCACTCTGTAGTCTCGGGCTGGCCTTGAAGTCACAGCGATCCTCCTACCTCAACCTCTCAAGTGCTGAGATTAAAGGCGTGTGCCGCCACGTCCAGCTGGGGAAGGGGGTTCTGTTGGGATTCTGATCCGGTTTTGACAGCAGCTGTGGGAGTGCCCACACTTGAATGTCTTAAGCTTCTCTAGAATTTTATCAAACCAATCAAAGACAGATCAAGTCCATACAAGCAATCTTTGACTCGTTGCCATCACAGAGTCACCTGGAGGAAGAAAATGGATGTTATCAACTCTTTGCAAATCTTCTCTCTAGCAACTGTAATATATCATGAGTGCCTCCTGTGTTCCAAGAACTATGCTGAGGCCTTTAATATGAAATATCTCATTCCTTTCAACAAGCTAGCACAAAAAGCTTCACTTCCTGATCTTTAAATTAAGTTCAAATGCAGGGTATTTAAGTATATGGTCCCAAAATTAATAAGAACTAGAAATAGACCCCATATAATCTCATGTACTATTCCTTGGTTTGCTATTTGATTTGGGGGGAAGGGAGGGAATGTGGTGGTTTGAAAGGATGCCCCCATAGACTCAGTGCTTTTTTTATTCTTATTAGTTATATACACGGTGTGTACAGTCATGTTGGTACCATCCTTAGCCTCCTCCCTGCCCTCCCCCCTCCACAGGAATCCTCCTCGTTGGGGACTATGGGTCGTGCATTGTGGGGGTAGCCATCAGTTATGGGTAGGATAAATGTCTCTGTATATCATGACCCAACGTGTGGCTCTGACACTCTTTCTGCCCCCTCTTCTGCAAATTTCCCTGAGCCATGTTGGGTTCATTTTAGGTCTGCTTCAGTGATGAGGTCTTGGGAGCCTCTGTGCCTCTGGATATCTGGTTTGGTAGTTGAGTGTTCTCTGTGTCAATCTCCTTCACCCTTGTGCTGGCATCAGGTTCACCAAGAAAACAGCACTCTTGCTTACTTCTCCAATTACTCTTAGTTTCAGCTGGGACCCCTTTGAGGTGTGATGGGCTGGTTGTCTCTTTAGGATCCACGTCTATCTGAAAAAGAGAAGCAAGATCTCCAACAGAGAGTAGTTAGCACCAGATAAATGGGATAACCATTGAGTTTTTTGTTGTTGTTTGCTTGTTTTCTTGCTTTGCTTTTTTGTTTTTTAGAGAGAATTTAATAGGTGTAGGCCCTTTTGTAACCCATGATTGGTGGGAGCTTGGTAATGGAGAGCAGACTCATTTTTGGATATGGTTATGATTTGTTTCCCAGCTCCAGCTATGGGTTCCGTTCCACTGAGCAGATCAGTTAGCCAAATCAAGAGCAGTTGGTTTCCCACCATGGCTGTGCACCACTGTTGCACTTGTGTGAGCATCACGTCAAGTTGTTTTCTGCTGAGTAGCTAAGACCACGAGTTACTTGGACAGATGTTGCTCATTTCCCCCCAGTAGCTCATGTAGCACCTCCTGGCACTAGACGAGCTAACTGTCTGGGGACTGACTCTCTTCCAGCTTCCAGCCAGGTCGCTCCCTGTTCCGTACCAACAGCATATGGTGTCTTCAGCAGCAGGTAGACTCCATGTTTTATTAAAGCTTGTAACTTGGGTCTCCAGCTGCCTGGCTGGAGGAGGTGTCACTGGTGGTGGATCCTTGGGTCCAGCCCAAAGGTATGTTTGGGGGCGGATCTGAGTTCCAGCCCAAAGGTGTACAGAGAGGTGTGAGCTCTGGGGTCCCTGCTTGATGTGGGTTGGTGCTTGCTGCTTCCCATGTTTGCTGGTGGTTTTTCTCTCTGCTTGGATTTACGAATGGGAGCCAGCTTCTTCTGCCATTGATGGAACTTCTCCTGGGTCTGTAAGCTTTTAATAAACCTTTCCCTCCTATAAACTGGTCTGGTTTGGATGTTCATCCCAGCCATAATGTGAAGCTGTCTACAATCAATAGGGGAGTTGCTTTTTGGGTGTTTTTTTTTTTTTTTTTTTTTTTTTTTTTTTTGCTTTTCGAGGTAGGGTCTCACTCTAGCCCAGGCTACCCTGGAATTCACTCTGCATGTTCAGGGTGGCCTCAAACTCATGGTGACCCTCCTACCTCTGCCTCTCCAGTGCTGGGATTAAAGACATGTGCTACCGGCTTGGGAGTTGCTTTTTTGAGGTAGGTTCTTAGTCTGTAAACCTGGTGAGCCTGCGATTTCCTATGTAGCCCACACTGGCCTCAGACTTACAGTGATTCTCCTACTTCATTCCTCCATTTGCTGGTGTTGTGGACATGATTCACCACATCCACCTCCAAAGGATGTGCTCCTAGCTATTGTGCAGGTCAACAAAGAGAAAAACAAATGATCCCTCGCAGATAAAAATGGTTTAGCCTCATGAAATGTAAGAAACCGTAGCAAAGAGATACTCAAACTGCAAAATATTGATAATGAGAGGGGATTAAGTACAAACACTTTTTGCACATAATTTTTGTGTTTTCTGGATTCATAGTACATGGCTACATAATCAACATAGTTTTGAAAAAGATATTAATAATTGTGAAAATAAGATTAAATTGATTTTATGCATCAGCAAATTTCAAATACATTGCATGGAGACGTATAGATCTAGGAGCATTTACGTTTTTTAAAATTAGCCTTTTCTTTTTTTATATACCTAACTATTTTTATTGACAATATTCATACATATACATAATGTATTACTTGTTTATATATTTATTTATTATTTATTTGTAAGCAGAGAGAGAAGACAGACAGAGAGAATAGGTGCTCCACAGCCTCCAGCCACTGCAAATGAACTCCAGATGTATACACCACCTTGGGCACCTGGCTTTATGTGGGCACTGAAAAATCTAGCCTGGGTCATTAGGCTTTTCAGGGTAGCATTTTTAGCCAATGATCCATCTCTCCAGCCCCACAATGTATTTTTATAACTTTTTACTGACAACTTCCATAAATATAGATAATATAGCATGATCATAATCTGCTCCCACCGCCCCAGGGCCCTTTTCTCCTCTACCAAATCCCCCCTCCACTGAATCCCTTCTTCTTTCCAACTAGTCTGCCTTCAATTTTGATGTCATCGTTTTTTTTTTTTCCTCCTATTATTCAGGTCTTATGTAGGTAGCATCAGCCACTGTGTGATCATGAATATCAAGGCCACTTTATGTCTGGATGACAGCATTGTAGGCACTCCTCCCCTTCCTTTGGCTCTTACATTCTTTCCACCATCTTTTCTCAGTGGTCCATTAGCCTTGGAGGGCATGATAGAGATGTTTCACTTAGTGCTGATCACTCCACTGTCATTTCTTCTCAGCACTAGGGTGAGGAGTGAGTTTTGAGTCACCCCAGAGGTCATCATCAAGCATTCTCTCATTATAGGTAATCCTGAACTGAAATTATAAAGCACTTTGTGATTCATAAAATTTCCCCCTGATTTTCTTTTTCTCTTTCAGTTCCAAAATGCTCTCAGGAGTAGAGTGTGATGAAAGGGTTAGAATTTTCACCAACATGGGGAAGTTGGTACCATCCACAGCTGTTGTTATCTGAGAGGTAGGCCAGTTGCTCACAAGACACCATCAGTTGGATGAAATCTAATGGTGATAGTACATTTCCACCCTACCAATAGGTGAGAGGAGGGGAGATGTACAGCTGTAACACTTGGCCTCAGAAGGAGTGAGAGTCAATGTCTGGCTAGTGTCTACATGTGAATCACCTCCTATCACATGGTCTCTACAGAAAGTGAAACTTGAGAGTAAAAGTTGTAATTTCTCCAGCCGTAGGATTTTTGTGCTTTTTATTTATTTATTTATTAAGTATTATCATTATTTTGAGGTAGGGTCTCACTCTAGCCCTGGATGACCTGGAATTCACTCTGTTGTCTCAGACTGGCCTCGAATTTATAGCAGTCCTCCTACCTCTGCCTCCTGAGTGCTGGGATTAAAACTGTGCACACCAGGTCCTCTTTTTAAGCCCAGTACTGCCCAAAGTACTTCACACTTTGATGACAAACTATGTCAATGCCCAACATTTTAAGCTAGACCCAAAAGCTAGAGGATTTTGATTATAACTTGTTTATACATCTCTCTTCATCCACTCTTATACAGCTTCCCAGAGTTTAGGCCACAATGCTCTTAGGGACGAATGTAGCTCCAAGTTCTCTGGGGATCAATGAGTGTGGTTCGTTTTCATGGTTCACATTCTAACTTTCTAGTCTTCTAAACACACATAGAAAGAAAGAAGGAGAGAGAAAGAGAAGGAAAGGAAGAAAGAAAGAAAGAAAGAGAGAGAGAGAGAGAGAGAAAGAAAGAAAGAGAGAGAGTGAAAGAAACAAAGAAAGGAAGGAAGGAAAGAAGAAAGGAAGGAAGAAAGGAAGGAAGGAAGGAAGGAAGGAAGGAAGGAAGGAAGGAAGGAAGGAGGAAAGAAAGAAAGAAAGAAAGATGCAATGTCACCAGAAAGCATTATGCAACTGAATTTTCTGTCAATTTGGAAAAACTAAGTGTGTGCTTAATAAAGGAGGGTATTCATTGGTTTTTTTCTGGATTCCAAAATGAAGTATTAAGTACCATTAAACTATCTTGCAGCCAGCATATTTTTCCTGTTTATCTATTTTTCATCCAACAAATGTGTTAACTGATAGTAAGAGGCACATTCACCAACAAGATCAAATATGCTAAAAGTATGAGAGCTCAAATAAGTGGTTATTCTACCACTTACAATAGGATTGAGTGTTTAGAAATAAAATATTACAATTCACCTGAGAGCATGGGTCACAATTCAAACATAAAGTATTTGGAATGTATGGCCATATCTGACAAACACTGTCATCTATTTCCATGCAGCTATATGAATTTTATCGCACAGAAACAACATAAGCATCTGCTTTTAAACATGATGTACAGATATAAATGTTTATAATTGTTTGGACATAATTATACCTTTATGGGTATAGGTATGTATTTGTATGTATATCATATGTTGTAACACACAGAAAAGCCTGGAGTGATTTTACATAAACCACATTTTGTAATTTTAATAAAAATACAAAAAATAAAAATACTAGGGGGTGGAGAGATGGTTTAATGGTTAAGGCTCTTGCCTGCAAAGCCAAAGGACCCAGGTTCAATTCCCCAGGACCCACGTAAAGCCAGATGCACAAAGTGGTGCATGTGTCTGGGGTTTGTTTGCAGTGGCTGGAGAGCCTGACATGCCTATCCCCCCCATCTTTATCTGCTTGCAAATAAATAAATAATTTTTTTCAAGGTAAGTTCTCAGTCTAGCCCAGGCTGACCTGGAATTCACTATGTAGTCTCAGGATAGCCTCAAATTCATGGCAATCCTCCTACCTCTGCCTCTCAAGTGCTGGGATTAAAGGCGTGTGCCACCATGTCTGGCTTAAATAATTTTAAAAAATACTGGTGAACCCCTTTGTATATGAAAGGTCTTGTGTTATAATACATCTGTATATATAAAATCTTTTTTTTTCCTTTCTTTTGGTTTTTTGAGGTAGGGTCTCACTCTGGTCCAGACTGACCTGGAATTAACTCTGCAGTTTCAGGGTGGTCTCGAACTCATGGCGATCCTCCTACCTCTGCCTCCCGAGTGCTGTATATAATTTTTGAAAAACCCGCACCACATGGTTTACATCTCTATCATTGTCACTGAACTAAGTTTATCTAATAGGTGTTTGTTTACTTGTCTTTCTAAGAACCCAAGAAATTATGAGTAACTTGAAATCGTATGCACTGAACTTCCTGCTCGTCTCTAGATCATTTGCTGGAAGTTAGATAGACAGAGAAGAAGATAGAGCTCTCAAGTGATTGGGGTGTGAGAAGAAAGAACTGGTGGGGAGGGTTCGTGGAGGAATGATATGTGTCTTAAAAGGAAATGTTTTAGAAGAGATATGTTATGGTTTGAACTTAATGACCTCCACAAGCTTACGAGTTGAGCTCCAATGGATAGCTCTGTTTTGGAAGTTTGTGGAACTTTCGGAAGGTGATGCTTAGCTTGAGGAAGTGTGTCACAGTGTGTGTGTGGGGGGGGGACTTTCACAGTTATCTCAGCGCCTGGGATCTGTTGGACTCTGCCTTCTGGGCAGAAATGATGTGAACAACCTCTGTCACACACTCGGCCACCACAGCTGATGAATGATTTACCATGCCTTCCCCAAACTCTTCTGAAACCATGAACCAAAACATATCTTTCCAGGGCTGGAGAGATGGCTTGGCCATTAAGGCACTTGCCTGCAAAGCCTAATGACCTGAGTTTGATTCCCCAGAGCCCATGTAAACCCAGATGCACCAAGAGGCACATGCCTCTGAAGTCCATTTGCAGCGGCTAGAGGCCCTGGTATGCCCATTCTCTCTGTCTGTCTCTCATCTCTCTATCTCTTTCTGCTTGCAGATAAATAAATAAAAATATTTTTAAATGATTTGAGCTGGAGAAATGGCTTAATGGTTAAAGACACTTACCTGCAAAGCCTAAGGACCCAGGTTCAATTTGCCATGGCCCACATCTGGCCAGGTGCACAAGGAGGCACATGTGTCTGGAATTCATTGGCAGTGGCTAGGGACCCTGGCTTGTCCATTCTCTTTCTCTGCCTCCTTCTCAAATAAATAAATAAAAGAGTTGACTGTTTAAAAAAAAAGCCTTAAAACAGTGGACACTGGAAGCCTCAAGTTTGGCCAGATAGGCCAAATGACTGAACAAGTACAATTGTGGCATGCCTGCTCTGGGGGAAACCAACTGCTCTCTAATTGGACAGAAGGCCCAATCTATGGGAGGGAATACGTGCCTGGTACTGAAAACCTAATCACAAGCCTATGGCAGGGGAGGTTATGAGCCTTAGGGGCATAAAGCCTGCTCTTGTCTGGATAAATGCATATATTACTCTCACCAAATTGCCCTGAAAGCACTACAATTAATGTTCATATTCATATATTAATGCTACTCTCACTTCTGGTTAGAGAAGCTTCTCTTTTCAGATGGCAATGACCACTGGGATGACCCAAAAGGCAACACAGTGCTAAGAAGAAGGGGTGGAGGAGTGTCCAGCACTGAACCATCTCACACCCTCCAAGGCTCAGGGTCCATTGCAGAAGAGGTGGCGGAAAGAATGTAAGAGCCAAAGGAAGGGTACCACTCCTTACATACAACTATCCGGACAGAACTTGGCCTCTATATCCAAGACCTTGCAGTGCCTAGCAATACCTACACAAGACCCTCATAAAAAGAGAAAAAGATGATGACATCAAATTAAAAGAGAGACTAATAGAGAGAGGGAGGGGATATGACAGAGAGCAGAGTTATGAAGGGGAAGGTGGGGGATGGATGGGAAATATGATTTGTTGTCTGTAAGTATAGAAGTTGTCTAAAATATATATATGATATATATATGTTATTTGTTAAATGATTTATCATGCCTTCCCCAAACTCTTTTGAAACCATGAACCAAAATATATCTTCTCAGGGCTGGAGAGATGGCAACTATATATATATATTTGTTTAAAATATATGTATTTAAAAAAACATCTTTCCTCCTTCAGTCATTTTTGTGACATGTTTTGTTATAGTGATGTTATAGTCACTAGAAAGTTAGGCAAAGGAATCTGGTAGACCCTGAGGAATCGGGGAGATAGTTGTAATTTATTTATTTACTTTTTTGAGAGAAAGACATAGAAAGAAGTCACAGAGAGAGACAGACAGGCAGTGAGTATAGGCGCTACAGAGCCTCATGCCAAATGAACTCCAGACGCATGTTCCACTTTGCGCATCTGGCTTTTTGTGAGAACTAGGGATCTCGAACCTGGATGGTCAGGTTTTGCAAGCAAGAGCCTTTAAGTGCTGAGCCATGTCTCCAGCTCCAAAGAGATGGTTTTAAAGAAAGTAAAACTGGCCTCAGCTGCCACTGAGCTAGAGTGTAAGATAGAAGGCTTTGCTGAGGAAAGGAATCTCTATGATGATCATGCTGCTGAGATATGACAAAGACATCATCTTCCAGAGTAGCCGCTTTGGAAATGGGACTGGAGATAGGAGCAGAAAGTCAGGGTTAAAACCTGACATGACGAGCCAGGTGTGGTGGCACACACCTTTAATCCCACCATTTGGGGGCTGAAGTTGGAGAACCACCACGAGTTTGAGGCCACCCTGAGACTAAATATTGAATTCCAGGTCAGCCTGAGACCCTGCCTTGAAAAATAAAAACAAAAACAAACAAACAACAACAACAAAAAAAAAAAAACACCTGACACGAGGGCTGGAGAAATGGCTCAGCAGCTGCAGCAAATCTGATGTCCCGAGTTCAATTTCCCAGTATCTGTGTAAAGCCAGATGCAGAAAGAGGCACATGCATCTGGAGTTTGTTTTCAGTGGCAAGAGGCCCTGGCGTGCCTATTCTTTCTCTCTGTGTCTGTCTCTTCTTGCAAATAAATAAATAAAAATATTTTTAAAATTGATCCTGTGAACAAACACGAAGTGGGCTGAAGGAATAACTAGGGGGACTTCCGAAAGGTTAGTGAAAATGTCTGGCCATGTCAAGGCAGGACATGCAAGCTGACAAAAGAGGTGGTGTCCCACTGGCTTAGAAAGCAGTATTCCTCATGCGACCCATCTTCTCTAAGCTGAAAGGCATTGCTATCACATCATGAACAGACTGTAATAACTTCATATCACAGTAGTGGATTACTGCTCAACAAAAGTTGTTTTGGAGAAGAAATGATAGTGGTGTGGTCAGGACTAAGTGAGACATCTCTATCACATCCTCCTCCAAAGCTCAGGGACCATTGCTTGCTGGAAGAGGCGGCAGAAAGAATGTAAGAGACAGGGACTGGAGAGATAGCTTAGTGGTTAAAGTTCTTGCCTGCAAAGTCTAAGGACTCAGGTTCAATTCCCCAGTGCCCATGTAAACCAGATGCACACGGTTGCACATGCATCTGGAGTTAGTTTGCAGTGACTAAGGTTCTGGTGTGCATTCTCTCTCTCTCTCTCTCTTAAATAAACAAAATAAAGAGTATAGGAGACAAAAGAAAAGAAGTGTTTTGCAATACTGTCTCTCAGACACAAAGTGTGTATGGTATCGATGACCTCACAGTGGCTGATGCTACCTACACAAGACCTGCATGATAGGAAGGAAAAAAATGATGACATCAAAATGGAAGAGCGATTCATTGGAAAGAGGGAGGGATTCAGGAGAGAGAAAAGGGAGGGAATTTGGGTCATGGAATATTGTCTATATGTGTGGATGTTATCAATAAAAAATTTTAAGTTTTCTTGGATGTTATCAAATATGGGTTTCACATTATTGTCATTAAGCTTATACATCTTGAAGAATATGTAGACAGCCACTACTCTCAACTACAGTACTTGAAAACTCCAGCATTTAATAGTTCTGGTTATTCAAAACACCTGAATAGGGATGGAGAGATGGTTTAGCAGTTTCCGTACATGCCGGTAAAGCCTAAGGACCCAGGTTTGATTCCACCGTACCCACATAAAGCCAAAGCGGTGCATGCATCTAGAGTTCCTAGTGTGCCCATTCTCTATCTATCATCTATCTATCTATCTATCTATCTATCTATCTATCTATCTATCTATCTCCCTTTCCCCTCTCTTAAATAAATAAAATATTTTTAAAACACCTGAATAACCATGGGCTGAAAGCTGTTCCCACCTCAGTTCTCTATCTACATGTTAAGTTTAACCCTAAATCTGGACACAAAAGGGGGTTTTGAGCTTCGGTTGCAGTTTGGGAATAGGTAGTAGTGTGGTCCAGTAGCATTCGGCAATGAGGAAGTTGTTCTCTCCGTGCTCTCCAACGTGGAACCATCACCCATTGTGGCTAGGGAATACTTGAAGTCTGATGAAAGAACTGAGCTTTCATGTATTTCATTTTCATTTATTTACATCCAAATAAGCTGCATGGCAGGTAGGAAGCAGAAGGACACCCCCCACACACACACACGCACCCCACCCCCACGCTGCCCTGAAGCTGTAGCTGGAAAAGCAGACAGAGGGAGCTGGCGGGGACGCCACACACAATCACTAAAGAGGTGGAATTGAAGGGCAAGAGGGGCAGAAGGGCCATAAAGGAAAGTTTAAAGGAGATGGGAAGAAAAACCTCCAAAACTAGCTTACAAAACACTCTTTAATTCCAGCACTCGGGAGGCAGAGGTGGGAGGATTGCCATGAATTTGAGGCCAGCCTGAGACTACATAGGGAATTCCAGGTCAGCCTGGGCTAGAGTGAGACCCCACCTTGAAAAAAAAAAGTAGGAAAAAAAAAAACGGGAGTGAAAAGGTTTTAAATAGGACAAGTGACCAGCTAGCCATTCTGGGTTGTAACACAGCGAAGGGAAGGGGCAAAGCTTCTGAGGCGATTTCGGTGGGCCATGGTCTTTCGTGGTCATGGTGACCTGTGAGACATACTGAAGTGGACTGGAAGGAGCATCACAGCCCAGTGAGTTTAGGAGGGATGATGATTTAAAGTGGGACAAGACACTGTCTTTAGCAGCATGCCAGAACGATTTCAGAATGACAACAAAGGCAAAGACATCCATCCCGAGATTATGTGAGCTTCACTCGGAGTTCTTGGCAAGAGCAGGCTAGAGAGGATGTGTGAATGACGTAGATCCTGAATCTCAGGAGGCCTTCAGTTGTAAGGTATGCCATCCTTTTAATGCCAGCTTTCTAAGGAAGGGAATGAGAGAGTACCGCTTAGCATGCACGTACCAACTCTAATGGATAGACTCTAGATACAAAGGAATGTCTTTTTTTTTTAAATTTTTTTTGTTCATATTTATCTGTTTATTTGAGAGTGACAGAGAGAGAGTCAGATAGAGAGAGAGAGAGAGAGAATGGGCGCGCCAGGGCTTCCAGCCACTGCAAACAAACTCCAGACACCTGCGCCCCCTTGCGCATCTGGCTAACGTGGGTTCTGGAGAATCGAGCCTCGAACCGGGGTACTTAGGCTTCACAAGCAAGAGCCCAACCGCTAAGCCATCTCTCCAGCCCAATACAAAGGAATGTCTTATTGTTATTGTTATCTTCACGATCCTGGCACAAAGCACCCGACCAAAAGCAGCTGATGAGAGGAGAGGGTTTATTGTGGCTCACAGACTCAAGGGGAAGCTCCATGATGTCAAGGGAAAACATGGCATGAGCAGAGGGTGGACAACAGCAGCAGGAGAGTGTGCCAAACACTGACAAAGGGGAAGCTGGCTACAACACCCATCAGCCTGCTCCAAACAACACAGCTCCAATAAGGTTCCAATTCCCAAACTGCCATCAGCTGGGAACCAAGCATTCCCAACACATGAGTCTATAGGGCACACCTGAATCAAACCACCACACTGACGTACAATAAAGTTGTTTCCCTTTAAATTAAAATGTATAGCTTTCTCCAATTAGAGGGGGAAGTTTTCATTATGTAAATAGTTTCCAATCAATATCATGACAGACTCTTAAAGAATTCTGCCCAGGCATTCTTGTGCAAATGGAACTACTAGGGTAAAAGACACAGGAAGGTTGCCAAGAGAAGGAAGAGTTTGGAAACAGAAGGCAAAGCATGGGAAGATGAGCAGCCGGACTTGACTTCCAAGAAAAGTGAGAGGAGAGAGCTGCAATTCCAGCATTTGAGTGGTAGATGAGGAACACGAGGCTCATCCTAAACTACACAGTGAGCTCCAGGCCAGGCTGGGTTGCATGAGCAGCTGATTAAAGAACAGCAAAAGAGGAGCTGGAGAGATGGCTTAGCAGTTAAGGTGCTTGCCTGCGAAGACTAAGGTCCCAGGTTCAAGTCCCCTGTATGCACAGGGTGGCACATGTGTCTAGAGTTCGTTTACAGTGGCTAGAGGCCCTGGTGTGTCCATTGTCACTCTGTCTCTTCTCTTTCTCTCCCTCAGCTAAACAAAATATTTTTTAGAAGAACAGAAAAAGAGTGGAGGCATGGAACTTTACCATCATCACTGGGTCAATGAAAGAGAATGCATGGGAATCAGGCTCAGTGCTTCTGAATGACCATGTGTGCTATTGTGGTTGAATGTGTCCCCAGAAGGCATGCGCTGGAAATTCTATCCCCATTGCAAGTATTGAGAAACAGAACCTGGAATAAAGGGATTAGGAGGGTGCAGAGATAACTCAGTGGTTAAGGTCCTTGCCTGCAAAGCCTAGCAACCCAAGTTCGATTCCCCAGTACCCACGTAAATCCAGATGCACTGAAGGGTGTATATATCTGGAGTCCATTTGTAGCGGCTGGAGGTCCTGGCACACCCATTCTGTCTATCTCTCTTCTAGCTCTCTCTGCTTGCAAATAAATAAAGTATTTAAAAAAAAAAAGAATTAGGTCATGTAAACTAGGCCTCACGAATGGATGAGTGTCATTGCCTCAGGGAGTGAGGTATGTAACTGTAATAAGCTTGGACCCTGTATCTCTCTAGCTCTCAGTTCTCTTTCCCTTCTGCTTTAATACACCCCACTGGGTGGCCTAGAAAAGGGCCCTCACCAGCCTTGAACCCCCAGCCTTGAGAACTGTAAGAAATAGTGTCAATTAGACTAGAGGCCTGCTCCATGGGAGAGAATACATGCCTGATGCCGAAAATCCTTTGACAGGGGAAGTCATGAGCTCTAGGGTTGTAACGCCTGCTGGTGTCTGATTAAATGTATATACTATTCTCACCAAACTGCCCAGTAAGCACTTCTCTTAATGTTCATACCTATATATTAATGCTACTCTCACTTTTGGATAGAGAAGCTTCCCTTTACAGATGGCAGTGACCTCTGGGATGACTCAAACAAAAGTCATCATAGTTCTGAGAGAAGTGACAGAGAAGTGTTCAGCACTGAAATATCTCGATCACACCTTCCAAGGCTCAAGGTCCATTGTGGAAGAGGTGGTGGGAAGAATGTAAGAGCCAAAGGAAGGGCAAGCTTACAATGCAGTCTTCCAGACACAAAATGGCCTAGCCATCCATGACCTCACAGTGCCTGACACTACCTACACAGGGCCATCACAACAGGAGGAGAAGATCATGACATCAAAATAAAAGACAGACTGATGGAGAGGGGAAGGAGGAGATACGATGGAGAGTGGAGCCGTGAAGGGGAAAGTTGGTGGGGGAGGGAATTATCATGGTTTATTGTCTGTAATTATGGAAGTTGACAGAAATAATAATTTTAAAAAGAATGAGTGTCATTTACGAATTACCCAGTCTTGAGTATTGTTAATACAGCATACAGATTATTAGGGCTTAGGCTTGGCCTGTTGACTCTAGCTGTAGGTAAAGCCATTCTAAGAGGTCTGTGCCAAAGAACAAGGTCTGAAGGTGCCACCAACGCCATTCTCACACGATTAGGAAATGACTTTAAAATATCTATGCTGGCCACATGGGGTCTGTGCTCATTGGCAAGGTCAGCTCTTAAACTCTCAGACAAAGGAGACAGGCTATTTTTTTTTAATTTTTAATCAACGACTTTCAGTCATATGGACAATATACCATGAACATAATCCCCTCCCATCACTTTCCCTGTTTCCTTTCTGGGGTCCCCTCTGCACTGAAGCCCTTCTTCTTTTTTTTTTTTAACTAGTGTTTGATGTCCACATTTCCCCCTCCCATTATGCAGGCCACTGTGAGGTCATGAATGTCAAGGCCACTTTGTGTCTGGAGGACAGCACTGTCAGCCCTCCTCCTCTTCCCTTACCTCCTCCGCAGAGGTCTCTGAGCCTTGGAGGGTGAGCCAGAGATGTCTCCCTCAGTGCTGAGCCACTGTCACTTCTCCTCAGCACTTGGGTGAGTTTTGAGCCTCCCCAGTGGTCACCAGGGACAGGACATTTTCACCTCTTCTCCCACTCTTCCCTTCTGCCACTCCCGCCCTTCCCTCTTTCAGACCCACCCTAGGAGGATGACTTTCATTTTTCTGCTTCTGCAGTGAGTGGAGTTGGTGCAGCATCAGGCTTTGTATACAAGTTGAAAAATATCCGCTTTTCCTTTTCAGTTTATTATTATTATTATTACTACTACTACTACTATTTGGTTTTTTTGAGGTAGGGTTTCACTCTGGTCCAGGCTGACCTGGAATTCACTATGGAGTCTCAGGGTGGCCTCGAACTCATGGCAATCCTCCTACCTCTGCCTCCCGAGTGCTGGGGTTAAAGGCGTGTGCCACCATGCCCGGCTCGCTTTTCCTTTTTAAAAGCATAGAATCACAGGCCAGTGAACACTTCTCAAAAACTGTAAATCCCCAAGCAGGTATTTGCGTAACCCTCCTGTAGAAGGTGATCACTTCCTCTTTGCCAATCACTCCCAAGGGACTGGAAGCTTGACCCCCCCCCCCCATCTCGTTTGTTGGCAGCAGGATTTCATCCAGATGTTGCTGATACTGAACAGAGACCTGTATTTCCATGGTGAGATGCATCAACCTTTACTCTGGAGCCTTTGTTCAGTTGTGCACTGGGTTTCAATCAACATGTCTGGGTCAGTAAGTTTCTCCCAGCAAATGTCTTCACGTCTTCCTGTTTGTTTCTTCCATTACTATCATTTCAAAATTAATAATCATTGTTCTTTGCCCATTGGTCCAGTTTGTTATTCTTTGTCTTTTTTCTTTTTTTATTGTTTTAACTTCTTTATTGACAACTTCTGTAAGTATAGAAAATAAGCCAAGATCATTCCCTCCCCTCCTCCACTTTCCCCTTCACATATCACCTTCCATCAATCCCCTCCCCCTCTCAATCAGGCTCTCTTTTATTTTGATGTCATCATCTTTTCCTCCTATTATGAGCTGGGTAGTACCAGGCACTGAGAAGTCATGGATATCCAGGCCATGTTGTGTCTGGACAATTGCATTGTAAGGAGTCCTACCCTTCCTTTGGCTCTTACCTTCTTCCTGGCACCTCGTCCGCAATGGACCCTGAGCCTTGAAAGGTGTGGTAGAGATCTTTCAGTGCTGAGCACTCCTCTGTCACTTCTCAGCACTATGGTGCCTTTTGAATACCCTCTCCTTAAGACCTCCCCTCTCCGTCCTCCCTTCTTCTTTTTTTAATTAGAAAAGTTTAGGGCTGGAGAGATGGCTTAGCAGTTAAGGCACTTGCCTCTAAAGCCTCAGGACAAAGGTTCAATCCCCCAGTACCCACTTAAGCCAGATGCACAAGGTGGCGCATTTGTCTGGTGTTCCTTTGCAGTGGCTGGAGGCCCTGGTGCACCCACGCTATCTGTTTCTCAAAATAAGTAAATAAATAAAATATTTCATCTAAAAAGGAACATTCAACACAACATGTTATGCCTCCAATTTTAAGTGTCGACAGCAAACCACTCCAAACACATGATTTTCATGTCAAATGTAGCTCCTCCCCACTGCCGAGTCACAGGGGCACCAGCAATAACATTTTATGTTATATGATAAAATACTACACTTTTGAAAAGGACCAGAATTAATGTTACTATGACAACTCCCAATGTCTGACTTTTAGGAATGTTAAATTTCAAAGATATTGGTTGCATTAGAACATAGGGTTGTTTATAAAATAAATAAATGAATGAATAAATAAATCTCACATGAGCACCAAGATGGCTATTGCAGTTTCTCACTGGGATAACCCCCCTCCCCGGCAACAAACACACCACTGAACTAGACAGTGGTATATATGTGGTTGCAAAAATGTTAGGAAATCGATTAAAATCTTATTTCTTTTCACTGCTGCTCTACTTGCAAACACATATACAGTACGCAACCCTGGATATAAATACAAATAAAACATAAAGAGAGAACATATAAAACTTCATAAATATACAGTATCCTGTCTAATCAATATTCATTTATGCATATCTCGGCACTGGCGCATTAATAAAAGCACATCTATTGGATTTGAATGTGCGAGGGGTGGGGAGGGAAGCTGTACCCGAGCCCCGCCAGCTCGCCTCTTCACGGGGAACCATTACATTATCTCTCTCAGCCTATTATGTTTTCTGAAATTTCCAAATGTATGTTTTGGCCTCTTCAACTTTAGTCTTTTGCATTTAAGTAATGAGAAAGTTAAGTGCAATAAATGCATCACTCAAGGGCATTACAAAGAATGTTTTGATCTATTTACAGCCTTTAACTTCAGAGCAAAGGCCTGGCTTCCTGCGACCTCAGTGAATTCAACTTGTTTTGTTTCACTGGCAAGTGGAGCATTTATTTCAATGAATTAATGGAGGACTGACTTCTCAAAGTGACTCCATTTCAAGTGGATTGGAGGACCTGCTTTCTGGACTCTCTCAGATAGAGTTTTAAGAAAACATCTCAGGATAATGTCAACTAATTAACATTTGAGATGGAACGCTCTTGTGGCTGTGTGCATGCATGTGTATGTTAATAATTGAGACTGCATGTCTGCTTTGGTTTGTCTGTCTGTGTATTTGGTTTGCCAGAACTCAAAATGCTGGGACCCATACATGAGAGATATTGACTTTTTTTTTTTAACACACTCTTACAGTGTTCTTGGGATGCGTGTTTTGTGCTATCTTCTTACTTCGTAACTATTAGCATTGATCCCAACTCAACTACGAGAGGCAATGATTTACAGTTTTCTGGGGCTTCATGTCCCTGAGGTGTTTGTCCTCCTTTCCTGTGGCTTTTGTCACTGCCTTGATAACTATGAGTAACGCATCAAAATCCTTACAAGAAGCCAGGTGTGGTGGTGCACGCCTTTAATCCCAGCACTTGGGAGGCAGGGGTAGGAGGAGTATCATGAGTTCGCCGCCACCCTGAGACTACATAGTGAATTCCAGCTCAGCCTGGGCTAGACTGAGACTCTATCTCAAAAAATAAAAATAAAATAAAGTTAATGAGAAAGAAAAGAGCATCAAACAAGCTCTCCTAGGCTTAAATAAATGGCACAATTTTGTCTTTCTAGTTTTACATGTTGCTTTCTTAATATCAAGAAAATAATTTCAGGCTGGAGAGATGACTTAGCAGTTAAGGTGCTTGTTGGCAGAGCCAAAGGACCCAAATTTGATTGTCCAGTGCCCACATAAGCCAGATGCACAATGTGGTGCATGCATCTGGAGTACATTTGCAGTGGCTAGAGGCCCTGGCATGCCCATTCTCTCTCCCTCCTTCTCTCTCTCTCTCTCTCTCTTCCTCTTTCTTTCTCTGTCTCTCTCTCAAATAAATAAGCAAAATATTAAGAAAAGAAAAAGAAAATAATTTCTTGCTGGATGTGGTAGCGCACAACTTTAACACCAGCACTCAGGAGGCAGAAGTAGGAGGATCACCATGAGTTCAAGGCCAGCCTAGGCTAGAGTGCGATCCTACCTTGACTCAAAACTCACCATAGTGCTGAGAAGTACAGCGGAATGTTCAGGACTGAGTGACACGTCTCTATCACATGTTCCAAGGCTCAGGGACAAGGCAGAAAAAAATGTAAGAGCCAAAGGAAGGGAGGAGTGCTTACAATACTGTCTTCCAGACACAAAGTAGCCTTGATATTCATGACCTCACAGTGGCTGATGCTTCCTAAACAAGACCTGCATAATAGGAGGGGAAAATGATGACACCAAGATAGAAAAGAGACTAGTTAGAAAGAAGTAGGGATTCAGTTGAGCAGGAATTTGGGAGAGGGGTAAAAGGGTAGTGGGAACAGATTATGATAATGGTATAGTGTCTATATTTATGAAAGCTGCCAATAAAAAGTTTTTAAAATAAATAAAATTCAGGGATAGAGGTAAAGTTCAGAGCCTAAGGAGCTTGCCTACAAAGCCTAATGACCTAGGTTCAGTTTCCCAGTACTCACATAAAGCCAGATGCACAAGGCAGCACATGCATCTGGAGCTCATTTGCAGTGGTTGGAGGCTCTGGTGTGCCCATTCTCTCTCCCTCTGTCTCTGTCTCAAATTAATTCATAAATTATAAAGTTTTTAAAAATAAATAAAATTCAAAACAAAAAGAATATGACCTTAGCTTCCATTGAGGACAATTAAGTTGATATGAAAAATAAATGCTGGGACCATGATCTGCAGTGTTGGTTGTACCCCTTAAACAATGGGAATAAAACTATCCTATTTGGCATACAATCATCTTTTTTTCCATTGTAAAAAAAAAAAAAAAAAACCTGCAATTGAATTTTTTTACTTTATCAAGAATCTCAGAAAACATAAATATCTTAGAGTGGCCTACAAAATGAAATACGAACTTCATGGGCAAAACAGTCTACCATCATGTTGCCCCAGGCTGGGATTCCAGTCCCATCTGTTAGGAGACTTAATCCCTGACCCGGACAAGTTTAAGTCTCACCTTTAAAAATATCTATCTATCTATCTCTTTTCAAGCAGAGAGAGACAGACACGGAGAGAAAGACAGAGAGGGAGAGGATGGGTCTTCCAGAGCCTCTAGCAGCTACAAACCAACTTCAGATTTGTGCACTACCTCATGCATCAGACTTTGTGTGGGTACTGGGGAATCGAACCCAGGTCATTAGGCTTTGCAGACAAGCACCTTAACCACTGGGCCATCTCTCCAGACCAAGCCCCTCCCCTTTTGCTGCTTCTTCACTTGCCTGCAATGTCGTCTTTACATTCACAGCATCTTTTCCAAACACCTACTCAAGTCTCACTTGCTAGCCTATTTTCTTTAGTTACCTGCCTATACCAACTTTGCGACTAGGTCACAAGCTCCCCCAAGGGCCTCCCTCATGTCTTACCCTGTAAGAATACTGAAAGGTGAGGGCCTCATACCTTCGGTTTATTTTGTGATCTGGATAGAGCCCATTGTGTGTTCTCTGGGGAAATACAACCAAGCAAGAAGAGCCAATCGCCATCCCCCGATGACCCTTAAGGACTTAAAAATCCCTTTACATCATAATAACCTCTAATAAAGGCATAGTCCCTTAAGCTAGCAAGTCCTTCTCCCGCACAATAGAAACATAACTGCTAAACCAGATCCCATCCTGCTTTTCATTGTGAGAGCAGCTTAGTACAAAATCTCAGCTAGAATTTACTAAGCAGTTAGCAAAAAGAAAAAGAAAAAGAAGTCAAATGTTGACTCAGTAGTCATCATATGTACCTAACCTCTTTCAGAAAGCGGATCCACCTGAAAACTCCCTTTTCAATTGAGTGTTTAGGAAGTCCCTTCTGTAACCCTGCAGCAGAAATCCTTCCTCAGCAGCCCTCCTTCTACTAGAACAAGTATGTTTTGTAGAAACTTCTTTGGAGAGCGCTTAAGCTCTGCAGAAAGCCATTATTTTTCCACATGGAAGCTCACTCAACCAACTAGCTCATATCCCTTTGTGTCCCCTAACCCTTCTCTCTCCACTTTCTAGAATGGCTTGAGAAGTATTCATTATTTTTAAACCTTCCTTCGGTAAGGAACAATTTGACCTGTAGGCCTCACTCAAGAGTAGAGTTGTAAAATGTGGCAAAACAAGGCACTTGACTGGGGAGGGGGAAGTAATTTCAGGGTCAGCGTTCAAGTTCATGCTGACAAAGGAGAGGATTCGCTGGGTGAAGTCTGGAGGCGTTCAGTAGGTTGGAGGCAATTGAATTTCATCTCTGGAGAAGTCTTCAACTATTGGGAGGGCCGAGGGAAGAAAACAGAGTTGTTGATCCAAGAGCCTCTTTCGGTCTCTTTTGCCTCAAGTGTACCAGTGTCCCAAGCTAACCATCGAAGGATGAGGCAAGCTTCAAAACAGGCGGTGACAGTTTCTCCTGGTCTAATTTGCCCCCAAAAACCAACAACAAAGAAACTGTAGAAAGAGCCATTCAGCTCCAGGAGAGCAGCAAGTAGCTAATGGAGCCACGCATTCATCATATTGATTGGTCCATTGATTTTCCCCCTTCTTAAATGCCCATGTGTTGGCACAATGCCCAAGATGCTTTAAAGATCTTAAACAAAACTTACACCAAATTTCACCAGTGCCCCCCAGGGAACAGACAAACTAACTTCTGTTGTCACAGTATAGCTTCCCAGGTGAATCCTCACCAAAAGGAAGTGTAGGGTTCTGGATCAAAAAAAAAAAAGGGGGTGGCTGGAGGGACTGCTTAGCGGTTTATGTGTTTGCCTGCAAAGCCAAAGGGCACAGGTTTGATTCCCCAGGACCCACATTAGCCAGATGCACAAGGGGGTGCACATGTCTGGAGTTTGTTTGCAGTGGCTGGAGGCCTTGGCATGCCCATTCTCTCACTCTCTCTCTCCCTCTTTCTCTGTCAAATAAATAAAAATAAAATATTTTTAAAAAACTATTATGCCTATTTAATTAAGAACCCTTGCCAGGTGTGGTGACATATGCCTTTAATCCCAGCTGGGGTAAGAGGATCCTTGTGAGTTTGAGGCCAGCCTGAGACTACACAGTGAGTTCCAGGTCAGCCTGGGATAGAGTGAGACCCTACCTTGAAAAAAAAAAAAAAAAAAGAATTCTGGGGGCTGAAAAGGTTAAGGTGCTTGCCTACAAAACCAAATGATCTGGGCTCACAGAAAGATAGTCGTCACATGGTCTCACTCATCTGTGGCTCCTAACCTAGATCAGCCTGAGATGCTGACATACCTAATAGGCATTTTGAAGACCGGACAATAAGGAGGGTGAGGCTGGAGGGGACGGTAAAGGTGGGGGAGGGGGACACAAAACTGGACCAAAATGGAACTGGTACCATAAAATCCTATATCCTGGAAGACAGATTAAAAGGTTGAACCCTCATTGGGACCTTGGAGGAAACACTGAATCAAAGGGTCCTGGAGAGATGAAGACTAACCTTAATCTTCTGTTTCTCTCTCTCTCTCTCTCTCTCTCTCTCTCTCTCTCTCTCTGTGTCTTCTCTTTCTCTTGTATATTGCCTATCTTTTTCTTCCTTCTTTTCACCTGTCAATGGCCTGTAACTCCCAGTACCCTGATACAGTTAACATCCACAGTGATCTGGTGATAAGAGAGACCTACAAGGTTTCCCAAAAGAAGACAGACTTCTGTCAGAGCACTGACCCTACTGCTGAAGACACCCTATGCTGTCAGAAAGACCTGGCTGGAATCTGGAAGAGAGCCATTCCCTAGACAGCTCATCTAGTGCCAGAAGGTGCTACATAAGCTACTTGGGGAAAATGGCCAACATCTGTCTGAGCAACTCGAGGTCCAAGCTATTCAGCAACAAACAACCTGATGTGATGCTCACACAAGTGCGATAGTGGCACACAGCCATTGTGGGAAACCAACTGCTCTTGGATTGGCTAACTGATCTGCTCAGTGGAAAGGAACCCATAGCTAGAACTGGGAAAAAAGTCAGAATCATATCCAAGTTCACTCTCCAGTGTCAAGTTCCCACCAATCTTGGGCTACAAGAGGGCCTACACCTATTAAATTCTCTCTAAACTAACAATGGTTATCCCATTTAACCAGGGCTGACTTCATTCTCCATTGGAGAATGTGCTTCTCTATCAGATGGACGCAGGACCTGAAGACAGAACCAGCCCATCGCACCTCACCAGGGCCCCAGCTGAAACCATAGAGGAATTGGGGAAATGAGCAAGAGTGCTACTTTCTTGGTGAACCTGGTACCAGCACAAGGGTGAAGGAGATAGACCCAGAGGACGCTCAACTCCAACCAAACCAGAGATCCAGAGACACAGAGGCTCCCAAGAGCCCATCACTGAAGCAGACCTAATAACAAACCCAACATGGCGCAGAAGAGGGAGAAGAAAGATTGTTAGAGCCACAAGTTGGGACATTATGCACAGAGACATTGCCTCTTCCGCATAACTGATGGCTAACCTCACAGTGCATGGTCCACAATCCCCGTGGGAATAACCTGCATCCCCAATGAGGAGGGTCCCTTTGGAAGGGGACAGGGATGAGGGTGAGGATGGTACCAACATGTGCTATTTACATGGTATGTCCATAACTAATAATAATTTTTTAAAAACCCTAATGATATGGGTTCAATTCCCCAGTGCCCACGTAAAGGCAAATGCACAAAGTGGCTCATGTGTCTGGAATCTGTTTGTAATGGCTGGGGGTCCTGGTGTACCCATTCTTTCTGTCTGCTTCTCTTTCTTTCTCTCTCTCTCCTTGCAAATAAATAAATAAAATATTTTTTTTTTTAAAGAAAGAACTCTGGGGCATGAGGGAGTAAGGGAATCTTATATGGTGAAGCTAGACATTCGGGCAAAGTGGACATGAGGAAAGAAACATTGCCTAGCTCATAAAACATAGGGAATTCAGGCTGGAGAGATGGCTCAGCAGCTAAGGAACTTGCCTGCAAAGCCTAAGGACACAGGTTTGATTCCCCAATACCCATGTAAAGCCAGACACACAAAGTGGTACATAAATCTGGAGTTTGTTTGGAGTGGCTGGAGGCCCTGGTGTGCCCATTCTCTCTTTCTCTCCCCTCCCCCTGTCTCCCTTGCAAATAAATAAATAAATAATATTTTTTAAAAAGACCTTTAATAAAAAAGAAATTTAGGGACTTCTTCTGTCCAAATCAGGACTATAGGTGGAGCATACCACTGATACAGTATCCATCCCAAGAGGTCAGACACCAACAAGGCCTGAGTGCATTGGCTTCCAAACTCTGCTGTTTTCTGGATCTGCTTTCTCAGGGCCTGCTGGGATTGTGCATAACACAGAGCTGATTCCTAGCAGAGGAAGTCTGTGCATCCGACCTTTGTAGTGAAGATCTTCACAGCCACATTTTATCTGGTGACATCTAGAGATTCAGCAGAGGGGAAACATGGAACCTTTGAAATATGTCAATGGTGACTATCCACCTTGCATTGCATTATTGGATTTTGGAGGTAGGGTCCCACTCTAGCCCAGTCTGACCTGGAATTCACTGTGTAGTCTCAGGCTGGCCTTGAACTCATGGCCATCCTCCTAACTGCCTCCAAAGTGCTGTGATTAAAGGCATGCGCCACCAGGTCTTGTCCGTTCATTCTTTACATGTACAGAACCTCTCACCACACCTTGAAGGACAGGGTCGCAGGAGGACTAGGATCCCTCAGAATCTGTCCTTACCGGCAGTAAAAGCTGACTCAAGCCAAGTCAAACAAACCAATGGAAATGCAGTGCCTCGCCCTGTAGCACAGGCTGGCTTGGAATTCACTATTTAGACCTTGAACTTGCAGCAATCCACCTCCTCCTGACTTCTAGGCAGGTGAGAGTCGCCATCACTGGTTCAATGCAACTTTTTAAAGGTACGATGACATTCCATAAAAACGCTGAGGGCAGAAAACCAGAAACTGACCACAGAAGAAAATATCTCTTGTTACCTAGCCTCCATCCTCAGCACCCCTACAGTGCTCTCTTGCTCTTCTCTCCCTCCTTCTCTCTCTCCCTTATCTCTTTCTCTCTCTCTTTCTCCCTCTTTCTGTCTTTTTCTCTCTTTCCCTCCCTCTCTCGCCCCCTCCCTCTCTCTTCCTGCCCCCTCTCTCCTTCCTTCTCTCTCTGTCTCTCTCCCTCCCTCTCTCTCTCTCTCTCCACTCTCCCTCTCTTTCTCTCTCCTCCTTTTCCTCCCCCTCTCTCTGTCTCCCTCCCTCCTTCTCTCTTTCAAGCCATCCTTCTCCTTCAATCTTATCTTGAACAACCATACCTCACAACAAATCAAGGTGGCCTCATAGCCTCATAGCAAGGAAATACTGGCCCATGGTGGACAGAATTTGGCCTCAGCTAAAGGTATAGTTGTCAAATGAATAAGCAGCTTGTTATTTTTCTTTTCTTTTCTTTTCTTTCTTTCTTTCTTTCTTTCTTTCTTTCTTTTTTCTGTTTTTTTTTTTCTTGGTTTTTTGAGGTAGGGTCTCACTCTAGCCCAGGCTGACGTGGAATTCACTATGTAGCCTCAGGGTGGCCTCGAACTCATGGCCATCCTGTCTCTGCCTCCCGAGTGCTGGGATTAGGGGCGTGTGCCACCACGGCCAGTTTAGTTTGTTACTTTTCTTAATCTACAGTTTCAAAGCCCTGACAGCCCATCCGAATCCGTGTGACTCCACTCCCTATCACCAGAAGGGCATTTCTCCTTGGAGATTTGTGCCCAGGCAATACTGACCTATCCCTAACTCCACAGATAAAGGTATCCAGCCACAATGCACCCATTTGAATGACAGAACATTAATTTCCTCTACCCCAAAGAGCTCTCCCTTTCTGAGGCATTGTGAATGGGTGTTATTCCTTGTGTAAGAGTTTGGGACTCCCCAAACGGGCAGGAAAGCAAATCAAAATGGATATAGCATACAATCAGAAACAGGGATCTCAAAGACAGACATCGTCTCACGTCTATTTTTTTTCTTCTTTTTTGCCGCTTTGTGACCTATTTGCTTGTATCGTGAGATTTTCCTGGTTTTGAATATTTAAAAGGGGTGAAAAGGTTCATTTTTTGTTTCAGTGGCAGGCAAACCCCATGGTACCTCTCCCAAGGCCTGAACAGAATTTTCTTTCTGAAAAGACTCATCTGCCAAAGGTGGAAGGTGGAGGGATGGGGAGGGGGTCGATCACATCTCAGAGAATCTGATTTTCCTTATGAACTATACTGCTGGAGGGGCCTTGCACCTACCAGGTGTTCTCTCCTGGCAGCCAGGTGTGTGTGTGTGTGTGTGTGTGTGTGTGTGTGTGTGTGTGTGTGTGTGGTGGGGGGAATGAGTGTGGGTATGTGCATGTAGGTGTGGGTGTGTGCGTTTTAATCAAGCCACAAACTTCTTTGCTTGAAATTTTATAAGCCCTCCTGGATTTAATTGTTCACTGGAAGAAAGAATTACCAGTAAGCATCAGGTCTTTTGGAACGTAAGGTGCTCACTAACACTCTCGTGGGAAATTTGAGACCAGCTCCAAAGGAGTCTCCCTTGGGGTCCGGTGGGGGCAAGCGGAAGCGCTCAGCCGACGTGGGGCTCTTCCCGCTCCAGGGTGGATGAACACAGGTCCCCGAAATGCAACCGGACAGGAGACAGCGGTGTGTCCCTGCAACACCCTCTGGGAATTCGCCTCCGAAACTACGTCACTCTACGCTGAGCCACCTAGTGGCCTGTATGGAGAACAACAGCCAGAGGCAGAAGCCATTGTCCTCTGGAAGGGACACAAAACTCTTTAGGGCCCTTTTTCTAAAGAATGACATTGTAGTTAAGAACCCCCCCCCCCCAAGAGAATGAAGGTGCGGGTCATAGTAGTGTAGACCTGACCTCCCAGCACTTAGGAGGCCAAGACGGGACGATGGTGAGTTCAAGGCCAGCCTGGGCTAGGAAGATGTTATCAAATAAATAAATAAATAAATAGTAACAACATGACAGCATAATGTACTTCAGTTATGGTCTGTCTTCTTTAACTGAACTCTCCGGAAAATAGCATTATTGTGATTAAGAAAGAAGCTTTGCAGTTAAGGCACTTTGCCTGCAAAATCTAAGGACCCAAGTTTGATACCCCAGTACCCACATAAGCCAGAAGTACTAGATGGTGCACATGCCTGGAGTTCATTTGCAGTGGCTAGAGGCCCTGGCATGCCCATTCTCACTCTCTCCATCTGCCTCTTTCTCTCTCTCTCTCAAATAAATAAATAAAATAAAAATTTTAAAGAGTTTTTTTTTTTTTTTTTTTTTAAGAGAGAAAGCTTTGCAGAGCAGCAGAAACGAGTCAAATCCTGACTTCTGCAGTTACTGGATACATAACCTTGGAAATGTTATTCAACTTCTTTGGTGTCTGAAGACTGAAAGTACAAGCAGAACTACTATGTAGTTGTACTTTTGAGAATTAAATGAGATAGCAAGTGCGCACATACAAAGGACTGGGGGCCGGAAGAGGTGGTTCAGAAGTTAACGTGATGCCTGCAAAGCCTAATGACCCAGGTTCCATTGCTGAGTAACTATGTAAATCCAGATGCACAGAGTGGCACATGTGTCTGAAGCTTGTTTGCAGTAGCTACAGGCTCTGGTGTGCCCATGCTCTCTGGGTCTCTGTCTCTCTGTGTGTGTCTCTCTTTGTTTGCAAATAAATAAATAAAATATATTTTAAAAAACAGATTGTAGGGGCTGGAGAGATGGCTCAGCGGTTAAGCGCTTTGCCTGCGAAGCCTAAGGACCCCGGTTCAAGGCTTGATTCCTCAGGACCCACGTTAGCCAGATGCATAAGGGGGCGCATGCATCTGGAGTTTGTTTGCAGTGGCTGGAGGCCCTGGAGCACCCATTCTCTCTCTCTCTCTATTTGCCTTTCTCTCTCTCTGTCTGTCGCTCTCAAATAAATAAATAAAAATTTTAAAAAATTAAAAAAATAAATCATAACTCTTAAAAAAAAACATATTGTAGGAGGACCACTGTGAATTCAAAGCCAGCCTGGGACTACAGAGTGAGTTCCGGATCACCCTGAGCTACAGTGAGACCCTACCTTGACAAAAGGGGGGGGGGGTTGATTGTTATGGTGTTCCACCCAAAATAACAGGCTAGAAAAAAATTTTTAACTGGATAGTACATGACCAACACAATGCTGTCACCTTCTTCAGAGGAATTCTCGTAATTTCTTCTCTAAAATTAGAGTCATGCTTTTCTGCATGACAGTAGATAACTTTCATGATTCTTGAGTTCAATTAGTCACAAAGCTATTCTGAGTTTCTCATCATTTATGAAGAGGATGACCATTTGCCAGCAATGTCGACTGTGAAAACTCCCCTTCTCTTCACCTTCATCCAGCCACGTGGCAAGCATGAGGGGGGCGCCAGCACGCAGCCAGCCTGCAGCCGAAGCCCTGCTCCCCGCAAGCCAGCGGCCAGAACCTCCCTTCTCTTTTAATTTGAAGTGTGAATTTTCTAGATGCATCTGGAAGCTTTGAGTGATCTTGCAACAACAACATCTCGAAGGAAAGGGTAAATAGGGCAAAGCCTGGCCTCTTGGGTTCCATTCCCCAGGACTCGCATAAAGCCAGATGCACAAAGTGGTACTTTCATCTGGAGTTGGTTTCCAGTGACAAGAGGCCCTGGTATCAGTCTCTGCTTCTCTCCCTCTCTCTCTCTCATAAATAAATAAGAATACTTTTTTAAAAAGAGGAAATAAAATTATAGGGGGCCAGGAAGAGATGACATTTTATGCCATGATCAAGGTGCACCAGATAACTCAGGGAGAAGTCTCTCCATGTATTCCTCAGGATATTTCACAGAAGCACAATCAAGTATTTGGTTATGTGGTCTGTCTACAGGTTAAGGGAGGAGATCAGAAGGATTCTGCCAGCCCTGTGTTTGAGGCCCTTTCTTTCTCTCTAAAAGAGGAACAGCGAGGTTAATAGTTAAGCTTCCTTACCTCCTTCCATCTGGGTACTTCAAGCAGACAGGAGGGAACCACCACCTCTCTAAGATAAGGCTCTCTTGCCAAGCCAGTCAGTGTCCATCAAGTATCTAGACTTTGGTTTGAGAGTTTTGTTTCTTAAATAAACAACTATTGTAAGAAGCCTTGGGAGATTGGACCCACCAAAATGAGGTGAAATCTTTTCTTCAGAGTGGGGTGCTGAAGGCACGGAAAACTTCCTGCAGAAATCAAGTTGCTGCTTTTCCGCGTGATAAAGAAGTTCTTTTTCTAGTCAGCAGCATCTGCAAGTTTTAGCTTAGAGTGTGGAGGCAGAGTACAGACAGAAACGCGAACATTCCCCTCGATCCTGCCTCCTCCCAGGCTTCCACCTGCAATAGACTGTATTCATATCTCCCGCAGGAAATATGCTATTACTGATAATATGATCACTGAAACATTGGGAGGGGTTAGATACTGAGCTCTGGCAGTGGGTTAATAAAAGGCCTAATGAAGAACAAAAAATTCTGCCAGTCGCTGTAAAAAAATCCCGCCCTCGGGAAATTATAAATCAGACACCATGGTGTGAAGTTAAAATATATATATGTGTGTGTCTGTGTGTGTGCGTGTGTGTGTATACATACACACAGACACACACACACACAGCATTAACTCCCTGATAAATTCAAGAGTGGGCAGAGTGGTGACGAAATGCGTATGTCACCAGACGCCTCCGAATTCAGCATGATGCAGTTAACACGCCCCAGCAGTGCCAAACCAAAACCACACCGGCTCCGACCTCCGCCGCGTGGTACAGCAGAAACAAGACGCCTGGACCACAAATGAGTTGCAATTCCCAGAGCTTCACTTGCTTTTCCCTTTTTTATTTTTATCTGTTTTTTTTTTTAATTTGTTTGTCCAATATCACAGCGTTGATCTCAATAGACTCTTACAGAATGCTTGTGGGTGGAGACCTGTATGAAGGGTTTTGCTAATACATCCTCATTGAGCTTGTCCAGAAGAAACCTGGTGGAAATCCGTCTCATGGGTAGCCTCCACAACTCCATCTGATGGATAGAGAAAATGTGACACTAAAACAGGCCCCAGGTCCTGATGAACAGAGGCACCTTACCTCTCAGCTAATGGTATAGGAAAGGAGGTGACCTCTTCCATCCCAGACACGTTCATAGCTTGACACCTGACCATCTATCCAGAAATGCCCAGTAAGGGGCTGAAATACATTTCTGTTGCAGTCAGGTTCACATTGCTGGTAGAAATCATCCAACCAAGAGCAGCTTATGGGAAAAAGCTCCATGATGGCAGGGGGAAATGATGGCATGAGCAGAGGGTGGACATCACCCCCTGGCCCACATAAGGTGAAGAATAGGAACAGGAGAGTGTGCCAAACACTGGCAAGGGGAAACTGACTATAACACCAATAAGCCGGCCCCCAACAATACACTCCCTCTAGGAGGTGTTAATTCCAAAATCTCCACCAACCTAGCATTCAGAACACCTAAAGTTTATGGGGGACACCTGAATCAAACCACCATAATCTATTTTTCTCTCCTTCACTAAGTCACTGTTTAGTTGTGACCTTCTTTCTTTCTTTCTCTCTCTCTCTCTCTTTTTTTTTTTTTTTTTTTTTTTTTTTAGGTAAGGTCTCACTCTACCCCAGGCTGACCTAGAATGTAGACTCAGGCTAACACTGAATTCACAGTTATTCTCCTACCTCAGCCTCTTGAGTGCTGAGATTAAAGGCAAGCATGGCCTCATTTCTTTATGCCACTTCCCTCTAACCAATTGCCCCCAGCTGTCATCACCTGGTTGATATGTACCAGCTGTTCGTGCCACGCCCCCTCCATCCACCCCAAGACAGGCATGAGTACAGGAGTCTGAGAGGGAAGATGGCGGCTCAGAGTGGTCAATATCAAGGACGGCTGGCCATGCTTCACTTGATATCCGATCCTCACACTACCTTGTATTATTCAATGTACCCTTCAAAGAAATGACAGGGGTTAATATTTCAGGAGCTCTTTTGGGCCTTGAAGTCTGGATAGACTAGCATGTCTAGAAGACCCCTTTTTATTTTTCTAGGCTCCCAGAAAAGCAACTCCAGGAACTGGGGAAGTTCTTTTATTTTTTTTTAACTTTTTATTTATTTATTTCAGACCGAGAGAGATAGAGAAGAGGCAAAGAGAGGGGGTTGATATGGGCACACCAGGGCCTCCTGCCACTGTAAACCAATTCCAGATGCACCACTTTGTGCATCTGGTTTTATGTAGACACTGGAGGATTGAACCGCGGCCGGCGGGTTTTGCAAACAAGCGCCTTAGCCACTGAACCATCTCTCCATCCCAGGAAAGGTCTTTTAGAGAAATGCCCAGCTTCCTTGAAAACATCCGACAGGTAGCTCAAGGAGGCGCCTTCATTTGTAATAAATATCTGCACTTTCATCCGCACCCCAAATCCTCATCCTTGAGATTCACATTTTTCTGGAACACCCTAAATATTATCACAGCCACCATCAAGATGACTCCAGAAGGCATCTGAGCCCAGGCATGCACTCGTGTTTCTTCTTTTACTACATGAAAGTGAGGACACGTAAATCAACTGCATCAAAGATCCAGAGATTGGGGGGGCAGGGAAGTAAAGCAGTAGAGGGAATTCACAATTTGATCATCTGAACCACATCTCACTGCTTCCAAGGCTGCCGGGTGCAGGGGCGTGCAGCGCATTCGAGCCAGAGCAAAGCTGAAGATGCCGCGTACACGGGAGCGCTGTGCAGCAACATGGGAAAGAACAAAACGGAGTGAGGCTTCCGCACATCAAATCCAGCATAAATAGAGGCCGGAGAGATGGCTTAGCCATTAAGGAGCTTGCCTATGAAGTCTAAGGACCCAGCTTCGATTTCCTGGTACCCATGTCAGCCAAGTGTACAAGGTGGTTCGCGCGTCTAGAGTTTGTTTGTAGTGGTTAGAGGCCCTGGTGTGCCCATTCTGTCAATCTTTTTCTCTCTGTATCTCAAATAAATAAAATAAATATTTTTTTAAAAACCCAAATCTATAGCCAGGAGTGGTGGCATACGCCGTTAATCCCAGCACTTGGGAGGCAGAGGTAAAAGGATTACCGTGAGTTTGAGGCCACCCTGAGACTACATAGTGAATTCCAGATTAGCCTGGGCCAGAGTGAGACCCTACCCCCCCCCCAAAAAAAATCTATAATAAATAGAAGAGAGATTGCTCCATCGATAAAGCACTTTTCTCAAGCATGAGTACCTGAATTCAGTTCCACAGAACCCTTCCAAAAGTCAGAGGCTACTGTAATCCCAGCATGCCTTTAATGAGTTAGGAGACAGAGAGAAGAGAAGTCCCTGAAGAGTTAAGGGCCACGGATCCTGGAGAAAGGAGTGAACAAGAGACCCTGCCTCAAATGAAATGGAAGGCAAGGACAACCTGAAAATTGTCCACTGACCTCTACACAAGTGTCATGGCATGTGCCCACCAGCACTCACACACATCACAACACACACATGCACACATCATGTACATATATATTATATATATGTGTGTGTGTGTATGTATATATACATATATACATATATATATATATACATGTTGTGTATACATGAATATACATATACATGAATATATACACATATATATATACATATATATATACATATATATACACATATATATATGCACATATATATATGTATATATATATTTATATATTCCCAGCACTCAAAAGGCAGAGGTAGGAGGATTGCTGTGAGTTTAAGGCCAGCCTGAGACTACATAGTAAATTCCAGGTCAGCCTTGGCTAGAGTGAGACCCAATCTCAAAACACCAAAGAGGGAGAGAGAGAGGGAGAAGAGGATGTGTATTTAGGACTTTGGCGTGGGTGATGAAAACGTCACTGTGGAGAGAAGTGAAGACACCCAGAAGCCAGCTTCCTGAAAACCATGGTAAGAGTAGAGAAGGAAATGAAGATGCCAGGGCGGTGAGGGAGCGTGCTGATACGGCTGGGAAGAGATCTGATTCGTGGTCACAGACAGAAGACAAGGAAGACAGCACTGAGCCTCAGAGACACAGGGTAGAAGGAGGACTTCTGGGAGAACAGTTACATATTCTCTTTGTCCTGAAGGGCAGAGAAAGAAAAAGAAAACACACTTTGGAAAAGGAATGCTTAGAAGTAAGGTCTTCAGGTTTGGAGAGATTGCTCAGAGGTTAGGGCACTTGCCTGCAAAGCCTAAGAACCCAGATTTGATTCCCCAGAACCCATATAAAGCCAGATGCACAAAGTGGCACATGCATCTGGAGTTCATTTACAGTGACTTGAGGTTCTGATGCACCCATTCTCTCTTCCCTCCTTTCTCTCTGTGTTTGCAAAACAAATATTAAAATTTTAAAAAAGAACTTTACAACAGCCAGTTGTCAGTCCAAGGGGTAAAGTGGCATTATACCTCCTATCTGTTACAGATGAATTCCTGAAGGAGTTGATCACAACTGGAATTTTTGTCAATAAAGCAATACTTATGGGCTGGGGAGATGGCTCAGTAGTTAAAATGCACTTATTTGTAAAGCCTGATAGCCTGGGTTCGATTCCCCAGTACCCACATAAAGCCAGATGCACAAAGTGGTGCATGTGTCTAGAGTTTGTTTGCAGTGGCAGGTGGCCCTTTTTCTCTCCCTCTGTCAAAATAAGTAAGTAAATAAATATTTTTTTTAAAAAGCAACAGTTACAATTTACCAGAAGAATTCAAATTTTCCAGGAACACCACTGTAAATCCTTCATCAATGCATAAATAAATTCTCCAAGTAGACATCTCCTCAATAATCCATGAGGCCCACCCCAATAATGCTGAAGCATAATTCTTCTTGTAGAAAGGTGTATTTACATAGAACCATAGGCCAGAGATGCTCAAAGCCCTTCAGACAATGGGGTCTGTCTGATTTTGTAAAAAGGGTTGGGGGGCTGGAGAGATGACTTAGCAGTTAAGGCACTTGCCTGCGAAGCCTAAAGACCCAGGTTTGATTCTTCAGTGTCCACATAAAGCCAGATGCACAAGGTGGCGCATGCATCTAGTTTGTTTACAGTGGCTGGAAGCCCTGGAGCACTTTCTCTCTATCTCACTCTTTAATAAATAAACAGAAAACAAACAAACAAAAAAAAAAAAAAACATCAAAAAGGGTAGGGACATAAGGTCAGTGGCACAGTGGCACACACAAAAAAACTGACTCCGTGGCATTTTGATGCTGTTCGTTGGAAAGCATTGCAGCTCCTTACTGATTAGCACTTGCCTTTCTTATAGGGTGTATCTCAAATGAGGACATGCTATAAGTGGAGAACAATACATACGGGTTCATTAGTCTTGCTCTTTTAAAGATAAATGCTGTATGTGGGATAAATGCTGTGAGCAAGAAATTATAAGCAGGTTCCCATATGCTAGATATCTATTTCCACAGCTCCTATGGTTTCTGGGCACTTTGACAGATAGATGAGGCTAATTCAGGCTACGCCACACACTCATTGGAGTAGGTGAAAATGATCTTTCTCTTTAACTCTGCAAGAATTCCTTCCAAAGCAAGAAAACTCAGAGATTTCCTAGAATGGAAATGTAATAGAAAAAGGGCAAGTCATGGGCTGAAGAGATGGCTTAGTGGTTAAGGCACTTGCCCGCAAAGCTGAAAGACCCAGGCTTGATTCCCTAGTACTGATGTAAAGCCACATGCACAAAGTGGTGCATGCACCTGGAGATTTTTTTTTGCAGTGGCATAAAGGCCTTGGTGTACCCATTCTCTCTCTCTCCCCCCTCCCTCCCTCTCTCGCTTTGTCTCTGCTTGCAAATAAATAAATCAATAAAGCAATAAACAAAATAAAAAGGGTCAGTCTTAGTCTTTTGGTTACAAATGATGGTGTTGAATGCCTTCCGCTTTTGATCAAGGTGTTTCAGTATCTGTCCTGAGTTGTACTCCTCACTGGGAAGACATGCTACTCATAGCAACTGATAGGGAACTGCAGAAGCAGAGCAAGGAGATGTGTGCAGTCACAGGAGATATTTTAAATAATCTATGGTGTAGACTTCTCTGAATAGTATATACTGTTAAGGCACTTGCTGCGAAGCCTAAAGACCCAGGTTTGATTCTTCAGTGTCCACATAAAGCCAGATGCACAAAGTGGTGCAGTGTCTAGAGTTTGTTTGCAGTGGCAGGTGGCCCTTTTTCTCTCCCTCTGTCAAAATAAGTAAGTAAATAAATATTTTTTTTAAAAAGCACACAAAACAGCCAGGCATGGTGGCGCACAGCTTTAATCCAGCACTTGGGAGGCAGAGGTAGGAGGATTGCTGTGAGTTTAAGGCCAGCCTGAGACTACATAGTAAATTCCAGGTCAGCCTTGGCTAGAGTGAGACCCAATCTCAAAACACCAAAGAGAGAGAGAGAGAGGAAGAAGAGGACGTGTATTTAGGACTTTGGCGTGGGTGATGAAAACGTCACTGTGGAGAGAAGTGAAGACACCAGAAGCCAGCTTCCTGAAAACCATGGTAAGAGTAGAGAAGGAAATGAAGATGCCAGGGCGGTGAGGGAGCGTGCTGATACGGCTGGAATATATCATTATTGGCTAACCAAGAAGTACATTTTACTGGGTTTTATTTAGAGTGTATTATGGTATATTATGGTAGTAAGTGTTGGCTGACTTCTGACAAGAGTATAAAAAGCAACAGCCAAAACACAGAATAGGGCTGAAGAGATGGTTCAGTGGTTAAGGTGCTTGCCTCTAATGCCTAAGGACCCCAGTTTGATTCCCAGTACCCATATAAAGCCAGATGCACACGGGGGCACATGCATCTGGAGTGCATTTACAGTGGCTAGAGGCCCCGGTGTACCCATTCTCACTCTCTCTCTCAAATAAATAAACAAATAAATAAAATATTTAAGAAAAAAATCACAAAGCAGGGCTGGAGAGCTGGCTTAGTGGTTAAGGCACTTGCCAGCAGAACCTAAGGAGCCAGGTTCAATTCCCCAGCACCCACATAAAGCTGGATGCACAAGGTAGTACATGCATCTGGAGTTCATTTGCAGTGGCTAGAGACCCTGCCATGCCCATTCTCTCCCTCTCCCTCTCCCTTCCCCTCTCCCTCTCCCTCTCTCTCTCTCTCTCTCTCTCTCTCTTTCTCCTCCTCCTCTTCTCTCAGATATATAAATATATAAAAAAATTTTTAAAAAGCACACAAAACAGCCAGGCATGGTGGCGCACAGCTTTAATCCCAGCACTTGGGAGGCAGAGGTAGGAGGATTGCCATGAGTTCAAGGCCACCTTGAGACTACATAGTGAATTTCAGGTCAGCCTGGGCTATAGCGAGACCTTACCTTGAAAAATAAAACAAAACAGAAAAACCATAGAACATGTCTATTGCTCCAGAAAGTTTCATTGTGTCCCGACCCAGGCCACTCTGCCGTCACTTTATAACACACAACTGAAGATCTGTCTTCTCTTTTTTTTTTTTTTTTTTTTTTTTCAGGAAGGGTCTCAGTCTAACCCAGGCTGACCTGAAATTCGCTATGCAGTGTCAGGCTGGCCTAGAACTCACAGCAGTCCTCTAACCTCTGCTTCCCAAATGCTGGGATCAAAAGCATGCGCTATCACACCCGGCTGGGATCTGTTTTCTAACACTATATATTATTAGCTTTGCCTGTTGAAGAGTTAATTTAAGTGCCAACATCACTGCTACTCTTTGCAATTTAGCTCCTTTCATTCAGCATTGTGTCGGTTGGGGGGGGAGTCCACGTTGTTACATATGTTAGCTCTTTTTGCTTTTTTTGTGGCAAGCACAACAGACTGCCCCCCCCCCTTTTTACATGACAGAATGAGAATGAGAGCAAGAGAGAGAGAATTGGCGCACCAGGACCTCCAGCCACTGCAATCAAACTCCAGATGTGTGCGCCACCTTGTGTGCATGTGCAACCTTGCACACTTTCATCACTGTGCGTCTGGCTTACATGGGACCTGGAGAGTCCAACATGAGTCCTTAGCCTTTGTAGTCAAGCACCTTAACCACTAAACCATCTCTCCAACTCCACTTTGTGCTTTTTATTCCTATGCACATATCTATGTTCACTGTGTGTATGTCCCACACATTTATTTACTTACTTATTTATTTATTTACTTATTTATCCACAAGTGGAGAGAGGTACAGAGAAGAGAGACAGACAGAGAAAATAGGCACAGCAGGGTCTCCAGCCACTGCAAATGAACTCAAGATGCATGGGCCACCATGTGCATCTGGCTTTATGTGGCTTTTAGGGAACTGAACCCAGGCAGTCAGGCATTGCAAGTAAGTGCCTTGAACCTCTGAGACATCGCTCCAGCACAGTCCACACATTTAATCCATTTATATGTCCATCCTTTTACTTATTCCCAATTTTAGGACATTATGAATAAAGATAATCTAGACATTTGTGTTGAAATCTTTCTATAAATGTGTGTTGTCATTTTTTAAAATATTTATTTATTAGGGAGAGAGAGATGGGATAGGCATGCCATGGCCTCCTGCCACAGAAACAAACTCCAGATGCAAGCACCACTTTGTACCTCTGGCTTTATGTGGGTACTGAGGAATTGAACCCAGACCATTAGGCTTTAAAAGCAAGCACCTTTAACCATGAAGTCATCTCTCCAGCCCTATGTTATCATTTCTCTTTTTTTTAACTTTTTTATTGTCTTCCATAATTATAGACAATAAAGGATGGTAATTCCCTCCCCCATCACTTTTTCCTTTGCAACTCCACTCTCCATCATATCCCTTCTCCTTCTCAATTAGTATTTTATTCTGATGGCATCATCTTTTCCTCCTGTTAAACTGGTCTTGTGTAGGTAGTGTCAGGTACTGCGAGGTCATGGATGTTAAGGCCATTTTGTGTCTGGAAGAGTACATTGTAAGGAGTCCTACCCTTCTTTGGCTCTTACATTCTTCCCGGCACCTCTTCCACAATGGACCCTGAGCCTTGGAAGGTGTGATAGAGATGTTTCAGGGCTGAACACTCCTCTGTCACTTTTCAGAACTATAGTGCGTTCTAAGTCATCCCAGAGGTCACTGACATCTGAAAAGTGAAGCGTCTCTAACCAAAAGTGAGAGTAGCATTAATATGTGGACATGAACACTAAGAGAAGTGATTACCAGTGTGGTAAACATAATATATGCATTCAGTCAGACACCAACAGGCATTACACCCCTAGGGCTCATTACCTCCTCTGCCATAGGCTTTTGATTATGTTTTCAATACCAGATACGTATTTCCTCCTGTGAAGCAAGTCTCCAGTCCAATTAAAAAGCAGTTGGTTTCCTTGTAACAGACATGTCACTATTGCATCATTGACTCGTTTGGCCTGGCTGGCCAAATTTAAGGTTTGCAGTGTCCATGTTGTTTATATACACTGATGACTTCTCTCACTCCCACTGAACTGCATGCGGCATAGCTTTTCCAGCTTTCTGTCAGCTGGTTGACATGGAGGAAGTTTTCAGCTCAGCTCCAGAAGGATTTCTCAGTGACCTTGCAGCCCAAGCATGTGGAGTCTTCAGCAATAGGGTCTCACCATCTATTCCTGGTGGGAAACCAAGAGCCTAGGCAATGGCCTGTAATGTTTTGGGGACATCAGGGACCTCCCTGGCCAATAACTCGCTAGAAGATATCTCATGCCTGGCATGGAAATTTTTCTAGTAACACTTTATGGCTTCTGGGTGTGATGTTGTCTATAAGAGTAGGTTTCCATATGGCTTATTCATAACCTCTTAGATTTTGATTAACCCTCCTCCTCATCCTTCCTTTTCTTAATCTCTTCCCCTGACCTCACTTAGGCCTTTCCACCCCCAGTAATCTGTTCTTCTACTTACATATATACAATACCATCCTATTAAGTCCCCCTCTCCTCCTTCCCTTATAGCCCCTTCCTAGCTTACTGGCCTCTGCTACTGAGTTTAATTCAAACTCACATACAAGACTAAACATTTGTAGCTAGGATCCACATATGAGAGAGAACATGCAGGACTTGGCTTTCTGGACCTGGGTTACTTCACTAAGTGTAATCCTTTCCAGATCCATCCACTTCCCTGCAAGTTTCATAATCTCATTTTGCTTTACCACTAAATAGAACAGCATTGTGTAAATGTACCACATCTTCATTATCCACTCATCAGTTGAGGGACATCTAGGCTGGTTCCATTTCCTAGCTATTGTGAATAGAGCAGCAATAAACATGAATATGCATGTATTTCTAAGGTAGTAAGACTAGTCCTTAGGCTATATACCTAGGCATGGTATAGTTGGGTCATATGGTAAGTCTATTTTTAGCTGTCTCAGGAGCCTCCACACTGATTTCCACAATGGCTGTACCAGTTTACATTCCCACTAACAGTTTACAAGGGTTCCTCTTTTTATGCATCCTTGCCAGCATTTACTGTCATTTGTTTTCTTGATGATAGCCATTCTGATAGGAGTGAGATAGAATCTCAAAGTAGTTTTAATTTACATTTCCCTGATGGCTAAGGATGTAGAACTTTTTGTTTTATGGACCATCAGTATTCCTTCTTTTGAGAACTCTCTAGTTACATAGCCCATTTTTTAATTGGGTTGTTTGAATTCTTTTTATTTTAATATTTTATTTCTTATTCTTATTTGAGAGAAAGAGAGAGAGAGAGAGAGAAAGAGAGAGAGAGAGAGAGCCTCCAGCCACTGAAAACTCCAAATGTACCACATTGTGCATCTGGCTTACATGGGTCCTGGGGAATTGAACCTGGGTCCTTTGGCTTTCAGGCAAGCACCTTAACCACTAAGTCATCTCTCCAGTCCTGATTTCTTATTATTGCATTTTCTGAGTTCTTTGTATATCCTGGATATTAATCATCTGTCACATATACAGCTCTATTCCCCCCTGTTCTGTAGGTTGCCTCTTTGCTTTACTCACAGTGTCCTTTGCTGTTCAAGAGCTTTTTTTTTTTTTTTAATTCCATGAGGTCCCAGTGGTTAATTAGTAAATTTGTTTCCTGAGCCACTGGGGTTATATTCAGAATGCCATTGCCTTTGCCACTATGTTGAAGTGTTTCCCTTATATTTTCTTTTAGCAATTTCAGAGTTTCAGGTCTGATATTAAAGTCTTTGACCCATTTGGACTTGATTCTTGGGCATGGAAAGAGATAAGAGTCGATTTTCATCCTTCTACATGTAGATATCCAGTTTTCCCAGCACCATTTGTAAAAGAAGTTGTCTTTTCTCCAATGAATATTTTTGTAGAAAAATCAGATGGCTGTAGCTTTCCGGGCTTACGTCTGAGTCCTCTATTCTGTTCCATTGAGCTACGTGTCTGTCTTTGTGCCAATACCATGCTGTTTCGGTTACTGTGGCTCTGTAATATAGTATAAAATTGGGGATGGTGATGCTGACAGCCTTATTTTTGTTCCTCAAAATTGATTTGGCTCTTTAAGGGTTTTATGTGCTTCCAAATGAATTTTAGGATTGTTTTCTCTATCTCTGTGAAGAATGCCATTGGCATTTGGATGGGGATTGCATTAAATGTGGAGATTGCTTTCAGTAAGATTGCAATTTTCACAATATTGATTCTGATTCAAGAACAAGGGATGTCTTTCCATTTCCTAGTGTCTTCTGCAATTTCTCTCAAGTGTTTTTGTTAAAGTTTTTATTGTAGAGCCGGGCATAGCGGTGCATGCCTTTAATTCCAGCACTTGGGAGGCAGAGGTAGGAGGATTTCTGTGAGTTTGAGGCCACCCTGAGACTACATAGTGAATTCCAGGTTAGTCTGAGCTATAGTGACACCCTACCACAAAAAAGCCAAAAAAGAGTTTTTATTGTAGAAATCTTTCAATTCCTTGGTTAGATTTATTCCAAGGTACTTTATTTATTTTTTGAGGCAATTATGAATAGGAATGGTTCCCTGATTTCATCCTCAGCATGTTTGTTGTTAGTACATAGGAAGACTACTGATTTATGTGTGTTTATTATGTATCCTGCTACATTGCTGTAAGTGTTTATCAGCTCTAATTGTTTGCTGGGAGAATCTTTAGGGTCCTTTATGTATAGAATCATATCATGCAAGTAATGATAATTTGATCTCTTCCTTCCCAATTGTATCCCTTTTGTGTGTATCTCTTGCCTTATTGGTATAGCCAAGACTTCCAGTACTATATTAAATACAAGTGGGGATGATGGACACCCTTGTCTTATTTCTGATTTTAGTGAAAAAGCTTCAAGTTTTACCCCATTTAGTATTATGTTAGCTGTAGGTTTGTCATAAATAGCCTTTATTATGTTGAGATATGTTCCTTCTTCTCCCAGTTTCTGTAGGACTTTTACCATGAAGGGATGTCTATGTTTTCATTTCTATTGGATAAATCCTACCAGAAGAGCTTGTGGATATGATAAATTTATGCTTGACTTTGGAAATTTAAAAAATAAAACCTTCTACATATGTTTCCCAAAATTATTTTGACCATAAAACTTTTAGAAGAAAATATTTTCAACCTTAAAATAGCCAGTAAGCTAGAAAGGAGATATAAAGGGACTAGAAAGGGAGGGAGGGGGACTTAATAGGATGATATTGTATATATGCAAGTAGAAGAACAGATTATGGGGGTGAAAAGGCCTAACTGAGGTCAGGGAAAGAGACTGAGCAAAGGAAAGGTGGAAGAAGAGCTAATCAAAATCTAAGAGGACATAAATAAGCCATATGGAAACCTACTTTTCTTGACAATGGAACACACAGGAGTCATAGATTGTTACTAGAAAACTTTCAGTCCCAGGGATGGTATACCTTTCAGTGAGTTGTTGGCCAGGAAGGTCCCTGAAAGACCCTATTGCTGAAGACTCCACATACTTGGGTGCAAGGTCACTGAAAAACCCTGCTAGAGCTGAGCTGAAAACCTCCTCCATGTAGACCAGCTGACAGAAAGCTGGAAAAAGCCATGCTGCATGCAGTTCAATGGGAGGGAGAGAAATCACCAGTGAAGATACCCAACAGTGAACACTGCAAGTCTTATATTTGGCCAGCCAGGCCAAATGAGCCAACAGGTGCAAAAGTGGCACTTCTGTTATGGGGAAAACTAACTGCCCTCTAATTGGACTGGAGGCCCACTCCATGGGGGGATACATCCCTGATACTGAAAACCTACAGCAGGGGTAGTCATGAGCCCTAGGGGTGTAATATCTGCTGCTGTCTGGCTAAATGTATACACTATGCTCACCAAAATGCCCAGTAAGCACTTCTCTTAATGTTCATACCCATATATTAATGCTACTCTTACTTTTGGTTAGAGAAACTTCTCTTTTCAGATGTCAGTGACCTTGGGATGACTCAGAAGGCACCATGGTGCTGAGAAGAAGTGATAGAGGAGTGCTCAGCACTGAAATATCTCAATCACACCTTCCAAGGCTCAGGGTGCATTGTGGAAGAGGTGGTGGAAAGAATGTAAGAGCCAAAGGAAGGGTAGGACTCCTTACAACGTGCTCCTCTGGACACAAAATGGCCTGGATGTCCATGACCTCAGAGTGCCTGACACTACCTACACAAGACCATCATAGTAGGATGAAAAGATCATGACATCAAAATAAGAGAGAGACTGGGGACTGGGGAAATGGCTTAGCAGTTATGGCATTTGCCTATGAAGCCTAAGGACCCGGGTTCGATTCCCCAGGACCCACGTAAGCCAGATGCACCAGGGGCACATGTGTCTGGAGTTCATATGCAGTGGCTAGAGGCCCTGGCATGCCCATTCTCTCTTTCTCTCTATCTGTCTCTTTCTTTCTCATAAATAAATAAATAAAATATTTTTAAATAAAAATGAATAAATAAATAAATAAAAGAGAGACGGATTGAGAGGGGGAGGGGATATGAAGGAGAGTGGAGTTTCAAGGGGGAAAGTAGGGGGAGGGAAGGAATTACCATGGTATATTTTTTTAATTATGGAAGTTGTTAATAAAAAATAGGCAAATAATAATAACAACAACAACTTCAGGAAGGAATGAAAAAAAAGAAATAAACCATAAACATAAACAACATAAGAAGTAAAAATTATGTTGTAGGGGCTGCAGAGATGGCTAAGCAGTTCAGGTGCTTGCCTGCAAAGCTTAATAACCCAGGTTCAATTCCCCAATACCCATATAAAGCCAGATGCACAAAGTGGTACATGCATCTGGAGTTCATTTGCAACAGCTGGAGGTCCTGACATGCCCATTCTTTCTGTCTGTCTCTCCTCTCTATCTCTCTCTGCTTGCAAATAAATAAATAAAAAGAGTTTTTTAAAAATTTATGTTGTACTCTGTCCAAACAATTGTGGTCTAAGCTACTCAGCAGCAAACAACCTGACGTGATGCTCACCCAAGTGCAATGGTGGCACACAACCATAATGGGTAACCAACTGCTCTTGATTTGGCTCATAGGTCTGCTCAGCGGAATGTGACCCACAGCTGTACCTGGGAAACAAGTCAGAACCATACCCAAAAATGTGAGTTCCCTCTTCAATATCAAGCTCCCATTAATCTTGGGCTACAAGAGTGCCTATTCCTATTAAGTTTTCTCTAAAATAATAATGGTTATCCCATTTATCTGGTGCTGACTTCACTGTCTGATGGAGAATCTGCTTCTCTTTTTGAGATGGACACAGACCCCATGGAGATAATCAGCCCATAGCACCTCACCAGGGCCCCAGCTGAAACCATAGAGTAATTGGGGAAAGGAGCAAGAGTGCTGCTTTCTTGGAAACCTGGTACCAGCACAAGGGTGAAGGAGATAGACACAGAGAACACTTAACTCCCACCAAATCAGTCCAGAGACACAGAGGTTCCCAAGACCTCATCATTGAAGTAGATGTAAAACAAACCCAACATGGCTCAGGGAAATTCACAGAAGAGGGGCAGAAAGATTGTTAGAGCCATGAGTTGGGACATTATGCATAGAGACATTGCCTCTTTCCCGTAACTGATGGCTAACCCCACAATGACAACCCACAATCCCCAACGAGGAGTGGGGAGAACAGGGAGGATTCTAATGATGGTACCAACATGGCTGTTTACACACTGAGAATGTACATAACTAATAAAGAAAAAAATATGTTGTAGACAGCAGTAAGGAAATGAAAGGCAAGAATCAGACTCAGAGAAAATCTTTACTATATATAAGGACTTTCATCTGAATATAAAAATAACTTGTGTCAGTGATAAGAATTTAAATACCCCCCCAAAAAATATATAGGAAAAATATTTGAACAGGCACTTTTTTCAAAGAAGAAAAGCAGATGGCAAAAAGCACATGAATAAATGCTCAATATATTAGTCTTCAGAGAAATGCAAATTAAAACCATTATCCAATGCAGTACACTTCTGCTAAAATGTCTGAGCTCACGAAGATTGATAATACCAAATATTGTTGAGTTTGGGGAGAAACTAGAACTCACAGACATTGGGTTTTTCAGTGGGATAATTCCTCTTACATTGGTATCTTCAGCAAATAAAAGACTGTTACTTTGAGTCAGGGCCTGCAACGTAACTAATGTTCCTATCTGGTTTCTTACTCATCATGTCCTCAGACTACAAATTTCTGTGGCTAGATCAGTGTATATATAGCCTAGAGAAATGTCAAGTTCTCTTTATATGAGGGAAGAAACAACTATAATTTCTTGGTAATGTATTTTCAATTATTACCACTAAAACACTGCTAATTCATTTCTTAAATAATATTTTTTATTTATTTGTGAGAGAGAAAAAATAAGCACAGCAGTACCTCCTGCCACTGTAAACAAACTCCAAACACATGCACGGCTTTGTGCATCTGGCTTTATGTGGGTACTGGGGAATTGAACTCAGACCATCAAGCTGTATAGGCAAGCACTTGTAACTGCTGAACCATCTCTCCAGCCCTCAAGTCCTTTATATATCAGGAAAGAAACAGCTATGATTTCTTGGTAATGTACTTTAAGTTATTACCACTAAAACAATGCTGATAATTCATTTTTAAAAGAAATATTTATTGGCTTACTTGTGACAGAGAGAATGGGCACACCAGGACCTCCTGCAGCTACAGACTCCAGATCCATATGCTATTTTGTGCATCTGGCTTTATGTGAGATTGGGAAAATTCAAATCTAGTTTTCTTGACTTGAGCACCTTGGTTTCCTGCCATCCTCTTAATCCAGAAGACACACAGTCCTGCTGAATGAAATCAAAAGACCATTCTGGACATCTCCCCTACAAGCCTTATTCCTGTGATAAAGATTTTCCCAAACCTAATGTCAGATAGCTTACATACATTTGAGACCAGAACAATCCGATTTGCATTGTTCACATACCGGATTGTGAAAGACCCACAACAGTTTTACAATTGGTGGAGCAAATAAATGTTTTTTTTTCCCTGATCCCGAGCACGTGTATGTAGTGGAGCCACAGCTGTGACAAGCATTCTCATCACAAGGTAGCAGAAATGTTTGAATAAGGGCTGGGGAGATGGCTAAGCAGTTAAGGCGCTTGCCTGCAAAGCCTAAGAACCCAGGTTCAATTCCCCAGTACCCACGTAAGCCAGATGCACCAAGTGGTGTTTGTTTGCAGTGGCTGGAGGCCCTAGAGTGTCCTATTCTCCCTTCACCCCCCCCACACTGCTTGCAAATAAATATTTTTTTTAAAAAAAAAGAAATGTTTAGATGAGGTACTGTATTTTGTGGTTTTCTAAATTTTCCAATTTTGGGTGTTACACATATTCTGTAGTTGTCAACATGCTCAGGAAGTTATACCCTATTTTGACTTATCCCCACATTTTCAGTACCAATGTTGATGGGCTTTTACAGTGTTCACATCTTCCAAATATCTGTGAAGTGTAGGCACATGCAGATTCAATCAGACTGCAAACTTGTTCACAGTACCACCTGTACCTTCTCAGAGAAACATATTTCACGAATTTAGAAAACAGAAGAATGTCAATCTGCAGGAAGAACAACACAAATGCAAGACCTAGCTTGCAGCTGAACTCTTTAAGTCATTATGAATGACCTCTAAACCACAAACGATGCTACAGTTCTTGGAAAAACCTTGTTTCACAACCCTGCCAAAAATGCAAACCAGCCACTCTATACAAGTGGAGAAGAAAATTGACACCTGAGTAAAAGAAAAAAAAAAAAACACATCATTGGTGTCAATCTTTCTGTGAATTCCTCCACAGTGACTCCACAGTTGTGTTTGCAGACGTGTGATGCACCAAGGGGAACATACACCTGGAGAGAACAGAGTAGTGTTCGTGTGAGTGACCTCAGAGTTACCAAGCCCCTCAAAATCACCACAAAAGGAACAGGTCTTGCAAAGGGCCCAACTCTGGCTGCAATACTGGACCCATTAGCTTCAAAAACAAAACCAGGGCTGGAGAGATGGCTTAAGAGTTAAGGCGCTTGCCTACAAAGCCTAAGGACCCAGATTTGATTCCACAGGACCCACGTGAGCCAGCTGCACAAGGTGGCACAAGTTTGTTTGCAGTGGCTACAGGCTCTGGGGCACTCATTCTCTCTCTCTCTCTCTCTCTCAAATAAATAGATAAAATTTTAAAACTGCACACTCAGCCTGGTGTGGTGATGCACGCCTTTAATCCCAGCACTTGGGCGGCAGAGGTAGGAGGATCACCGTGAGTTCGGGGCCACCCTGAGACTACATAGTGAATTCCAGGTCAGCCTGCCTAGACCCTATCTCAAAAACATAAAACAAATAAATAATAACTCCAATGCACCAGGGGCATGGTAATGCACACCTTTAGTCCTGGCACTCAAGAGACAGGTAGGAAATGCAACTTCAGCAAAAAGTTCAAATCCTAGGGGCTGGAAGTGATGGCTTAGTGGTTAAGGCATTTGCCTGCAAAGCCAAAGGATCCAGGTTCCATTCTCCAGGACCCACATCACATAAGCCAGATGCACAAGGGGGCGCATGTGTCTGGAGTTCATTTGCAGTGGTTGGATGCCCTGGTGCACCCATTCTCTTTCTCTCTCTCTCTCTCTCTTTCTCTCTCTCTCTTCTCCCCCTCTTTCTCAAATTAATAAATAAATGAATAACATTTTTAAAAGAGTATTAAAAAAAGTTCAAATCCATGAGGACAAGCTTTCAAGCAACAGAACCATGAGCATCCATCCCTGAGACTTTTCTAGAAGGGTGAGAAGGAAATGAGGCGACCAGACCACCAGGAGTAAAATGTCTGTGAACAAGAGGGCAGTGCAGAGGAAGGGAGAAACTCGTGTGCTCAAGCATGAAGCTCACACTCCTCAGTGTCATAACTGGATAGTTTGAATTTTGGTAAATGCAATTAGTTTTTCATTTAGTAATCCATTTATTTTGTGGAAACAAAATTGAGTAGAACTCCAATTATGCCCAGATCAGCCTGGAATTCACCATGTAGTCATCTCTGGCAGGCCTCAAACTCACAGTGATCCTCCTACCTCAGCCTCCTGAATGGGAGAGAGAGAGAGAGAATGCACCACGGCCTGTAGGCACTGCAAACGAACTCCAGGTGCGTGTGCTACTTTGTACATCTGGTTTTACGTGGGCACTGGGGATTCTGACTCAGGTTGTTAGGCTTTATGGGCAAGTCTCTTAACCATTGAGCCATGTCGCTAGCCCACCAAACAATCTTTCATAAATGTGTGAACCTTGTATTATTGTAACTAGCTGAGTTATGAAGACATCTAGGGATTTCCCACTATTCTTTGTAGAGATGCTTTACTTTTGACTTTCTTTCTCTTTCTTTCTTTTAGTGTAGGCAAATTAAAGATTTAAGTTTGGGCTAGAGAGATGATTCAGCCATTAAAAGCACTTGTTTGCAAAGCCTGGCAGCCTGGGTTTAATTCCCCAGTAACTATGTAAAGTCAGATACACAAAGTGTCACATGCATCTGGAGTTAGTTTATGGTGGCAGGAGGCCCTAGCATGCCCATACTCACTCTCTGTCTACTTATTTCTCTCTCTCTCTCTCTCTCTCAAATAAATAAATAAAAATATATTTTCTAAAGATATAAGTTCCTAGAACCAGAAGCTCTGGGAAATTTCTAGCAAGTTTGCCCAAACATCAACAAGTAGTTCCTGTGCCCATCTGTGCCCATCACTCTGCTAGGCATGACAGGGATATAACAATCAGGCCTGGCTTCTGTCTTCAATGAATCTAGTCAAGGAGACAAAACAAAATATTAGGACTACCTGGGGGCAGGGGGAGAAACCACATAGGCTTTAGTAGAAAAAAAAAATCATTGATTGGCATCCTTGGTGCCTTAGGTATACCACAAAAGATATGAAATACTGAAGTCTCAGACCTAAGTGGTGCACCTGCTGCCCCCAGAAAGTGTATAGTCAAAGACAGAGACTGCAGGGGCTGGCAATGGCTTACATTACAAAGCCACCTGCTATAACATTATAAAAGCCAGGCGTGGTGGCACACACCTTTAATCCCTGCACTGGGAGGCACTGGTAAGAAGATGGCTATGAATTCAAGGTCAGCCTGGGACTACACAGTGAATTCCAGATCAGCCTGGGCTAGAGTGAGACCCTGACTCAAAAACCAGCATGGTGGCTCATGCCTTTAAACCCAGTACTCGGAGGCAGAGGTAGAAGGATCAGCATGAGTTAGAGGTCACACTGAGACTACATCGTGAATTCCAGGTCAACGTAGGCTAGAGCAGGAACCTACCTCAAAAAACTAATAACAATAATAATCATATGACAAAAGGATGCCTCAACATTAAAGTCTTAACAGGTAGCATGGAAACACTGAATTTATTCTATCAGTTCAGTCTCCTGTGCCTTGGGAGGACCAACAACTTCAACCTCCGAAGCTCAAGTTGACACCGGAACATTAGTTCTGGGGGGCCACTCCCAACTACACCACAGATTCCATGATTTCTCTGCTGAAACGTGTCATCCTGTAAGAAGGAGTCAAACAAGCCCTCTCCATTCTCTGGTTCTCCAGTGCTCACCAGCGTTTCATCGTTCTCCAATTTGCTGAACGTACGGAGCACTTCAGCAATAGAATCAGAGAAAACACAAGAATTAAAGGTCCTCTCATGTCTGCTCTACTACTTTCCCTATCTTAATTTTCTTTCTGAATTCTTACTAAGCTTTCTGTTAGTGCCTGGCTAGGAAAGCATGAAGCAGTGGAATGAAAATTAAATAATTTGGCTACTTATAACTCTTATTTCTAAATGAACGCTGACATTTAATTGAATGGTAGGATAATAATGTTAAAATATTAACCAGCATGATCCCCACCTACACACTCCAAGTGGTCTCTTACAGTGACTTTGGCTCATGCTCAGCTCAGTCAATGCGACTGCTGCCATCTAATTGTCTCAGAGAAGGGTGACTACAGCTGAAAACAGAGACCACACATTTACGCAATGAAGTTTTATTCAGTGGCAAAGAAAAATTAAGTTATGAAATTTGTGGAGGTGGAGAGATGGCTCGGCAGTTAAAGCACTTGCCTGCAAAGCCTAAGGACCCAGGTTCGATTCCCCAGAACCCACGTTAGCCATATGCACATGGTGGTGCATGTGTCTGGAGTTTGTCAACAATGGTTAGTGGTTCTGATATTCCGATCCCTCCTCTGCAATAAATAAAGTAATTAAAAATAAAATTATAAAAAGAATTTTGCAGGTAAATGGATGGATCTGGAAAGGATCCTAAAAAGTGAGGTAACCCAGGTTCAAAAAGTCAAACCCTGCATGTTCTCACTCATATGTGGATCCTAGCTACAAATGTTTAGCTTTGTATGTGAGTTGGAGTGAAGGTCAGTAGTAGAGGCCAGGAGGATAGACAGGGGCCATGAGGGGGGCTTGTGGAAAAGGTGCTATAGATATCTAAGTAGAGGGTCAGAAGACTGGGTATAAAGTGGCCTTAAGTGAGACCAGGGGAAGGGATGGAGGAGAGGAGAGCTGGGAGGAGGGTTAATCAAAATCAAAGATGTTTTGAATAAGTTATATGGAAATGTACTTTTTCTGCTAGCCAATAATATGTATGTTTTAAAAGAGAGTATAGGGTTGGAGAAATGGCTCAGATGTTAAGGCCTGCAAAGCCTGAGGACCTGGGTTTGATTCCCCAATACCCACCTAAAGCCAAATGCACAAGATGGCACATGTGTCTGCAGTTTGGCTAGAGGTCTTAGTGTGCCAATTATCTCTCTCTCTTTCTCATCCTTCCTCCCTCCCTCCTTCCCTCCTTCTTTCTTCCTTTCTGTCTCTCTCTCTAAAAATAGAAATAAATAAATAAGTTATTTCTTTTTAAGAGAGAGAGTTTGGGCAGAAATATTCTATGGGAGTAGATATTGGTGCACCCAGAAGCCATAGATTGTTAAGACCCCCAAAACATTATGGACCATTGCCAAGGCTTTGGGTGGCCCACCAGAGCTGCATGGTAAGACCCTGTTGCTGAAGATTCCCCAGGCTGGGGCTTCAGGTCACTGGAAAAACAAGCGCGAGCTGAGCTGGAAGCCTCCTCCCTCCTGAGCAGCTGTCACGCTGGAAGGAGCCTGTTGGGGGAGAGAAGACCTCAGTGGTCTTAACTAGCAATGGGCACTGCGAGCCAGACCAATTGTACCACCTGGCACAGTAGTGACATGTCTGTCATGGGGGAAACCAGCTGCTTTCTGATTGTACTGGAAGCCCTCTCCACAGGAGGGAATACCTCCCTGGTACTAAAAACCTGGTCAAAAGCCTATGGCTGGGGAGTAATGACTACTGTTGTCTAGCTAAATGCTTATAGTATACCCACCAAGGTGCCATCTAAACACTTATATTTATGCCCATATATTAATGCTTCTCTCATTTTGGTTTGAGAAGCTTCTCTTTTCAGATGGCAGTGACCCCTGGGATGACTCAAAACACACCATAGTGCTAAGAAGTGAAAGTGGAACGTTCAGCGCGAGTGAGACATCTCTATCACACACTCCAAGGAACAAGGTCCATTGCAGAAGAGGTGGCAAAAGGGTTGTAAGAGCCAGCTGGGCATGGGGGCGCTCGCCTTTAATCCCAGCACTCAGGAAGCAGAGGTAGGAGGATTGCCATGAGCTCAAGGTCAGTCTGAGACTACATAGCAAATTCCAGGTCAGCCTGGGCTAGAGCCAGACCCTACCTTGAAAAAAAATGCAAGCACCAAAAGACGGGAAGGATTGCTTTACAATGTTATCATCCAGACACACTGTAGCCCAGATATCCATGACCTCACAGTGGCTGATGCTACTTACACCAGGCTTACATCATAGGAGGATAAAAATGATTACAACAAAATAGAAGACAGGGCTGGAGAGATTTCTCAGTTGTTAAGGCACTTGCTTGCCTGCAAAACTTAATGACCCAGATAGGATTCCCTAGTACCCACATAAAGCCAGATGCACCAAGTGGCACATGCATCTGGAGTCTTTTTTGCAGCAGCGGGAGGTCCTGGAGTGCCCATTCTCTGTCTCTCTTCTCTGCATCTCTCTGTCTGCTTGCAAATAATTAAATAACATTGTAAAGAGGGCTGGAGAGATGGCTTAACAGTTAAGGTGCTTGCCTGCAAAGCCCAAGAACCCAGGTTTGATTCCCCAGGACCTATGTAAACAAGATGCACAAGGTGGTGTGTGCATCTGGAGTTTGTTTACAGTGGCTAGAGGCCCTGGTGTGCCCATTCTCTCTCTCTCTCTCTCTCCATATATATATATGTGTGTGTGTGTGTGTGTGTGTGTGTGTGTGTGTGTGTGTGTGTGTGTGTGTATGTGTGTATGCCTCCAATAATAAATAAATAAAAATAAAAAATATTTTAAAAAAATAGAGGAGAGACTAAGTGGACAGAAGGGACAATAGAGGGAGAATTTGGAAGGGGGAATATCATGGTCTATACATATAAGTTGTCATAAGAAAAAAAAATAAGAGACAGCATTGAAAGCAGGGCACCAACACCGAGAAATCTGTGGCCTCCAGGATGTACCAATCAAGCAAAAAGTGACTTTCAGGCAGAAACTTTGATAATATCAGGCTGGGAGAACATGGACAATATCAGGCTGTCCTCCTCTGCAAAGGGGTCATAGGCAGGATAAAGTGATGAAGAGTGACTCTGAGGTAGCAGGGGAAACATTGGACCAGAAGTGATTGTGCCTGTGGAAGACCTTCCCCTGTGGTGACTTTACCAGAGACAAGGGCTGAAGTTCAAATGCGACAATGCATGTCCCAGCTACTATGAACAACGTCTGAGATTTCACCCACCCCCACTTCTGCCCATGTAGAGTCCCCCTATAATGCAATCTTAACATTAAATAATTTATAAGGGCAGATTGGATATCTATTAAGCTGTATTAAAAAAAAAAAAACTTGACACACTGCAGTAATCAATGTGAAGAATAATGTTCAAATGACTGGTTTCTAATGCCGAAACTTCCTTTTCATGTTGGTGATCTCAGATCTACGAGTGATCACTTTCTATAATGAAGCTAATCAAAATTTTTACAAGTGATGAATGCCACATAACTTTAACAAAAGCCAAAATAGGATTGAAGAGATTGCTTAATGGTTAAGGTGCTTGCCTGCAAAGCCTAAGGACCCAGGTTCACTTCCCCAATACCCACATAAAGCCAGATGCACGAAGTGGTGCATGTACCTAGAGCTCATTTGTAGTGGCTGGAGCACCCATCCCTCCCCCTGTCTTACTCTTTCTTTCAAAATAAATAAATAATTTTTTTTTTAAATTTTGCAACTGAGCCGGGCTTGGTGGCACACGCCTTTAATCCCAGCACTTAGGAGGCAGACATAGGAGGATCACTGTGAGTTTGAGGCCAGTCTGGAACTACAGTATGAGTTGCAGTTAAGGCTTTTGCCTGTGAAGCCAAAGGACCCAGATTCGATTCCCCAGTACCCAGGTAAGCCATAAAGGCATAAAGGTGGCTTGCAGTGGTTAGAGGCCCTGGAGTGCCTATTCTCTATCTGTCTCTTCTCTCTCTCTCTCTCTCTCTCTCTCTCTCTCTCTCTCTCTCTCTCTCTCCTTGCAAATAAAGTAAAATAACAGACAGGTGGCTGAAATGTTTTCAAGCCAGCAAGCACCAAAAGCATCCCTTAAACAGTGCCCATAGTTCGGAACGGGTGGCTTTACTACCTCTGAGCTTTTATAGTGGGAATAAATGAAAAGTGTTTATAACCTCACTCATTTGATACCTCCATTGTAGTGCATTGTAGTGCATTGCTTTAAAATGCATGGTACGTTTCTAGAGACTCTGTTTCCCTCCTTCAACCAAAGCTGTTTGAGAATGAGGAGTGGGCACCTCTTGATTCTACTAGCCCTCTTCCCCTGTGTTTAACTTTCCTGCTAGTCATTCCCCTTAAAGCTCTCTTTGCACTTTACTCCTAGTCTTAAAACATTTGGTCATGCAATAATTAGTTACTGACCACCTGCTAAGTGGGAGGCAGTAGCACTGGGCCCTGAGAAAACTGCTTGCAAAGAAACAAAGTCAGAGCTGGGGAGAAGGCTCAGTCACTGAAGGAGCTTGTTTGCACAGCCTGCTGGCCAGAGGCTCCATTGTGCAGTGCCCATGTAAAGCCAGATGTGCAAAGTGGCGCATGTGTCTGGAGTTCTTTGCAGTGGCAAGAGCCCTGGTGTATCAATCCATTCTCATTCTCTCTCTCTCTCTCTCTCTCTCATTCTCTCTCATTCTCTCTTTCTCCCTTCTCTCTCCTCTCTCTCACTTTCTTCTCATAAATAAATAAATAACTTTAAAAAAAAAAAAACTATGTCAGACTAGAGTGATGGCTCAGCCATTAAAGATGCTTGCTTGAAAGCCTGACAGACTGAGTTCAATTCCGCAGTACCCACTTAAAGCCAGATGCACAAAATGGTGCATACATCTGGAGTCCGTTTGCAGGGGCGGGAGACCCTGGCTCACTCTCTCTCTTTCTTCTCTCTCTCAGCTTACAAGTTAATAAATAGAATATATAAAAAGAAAAAAACCAAAGTCACCATTATGTCTACATTCTAGTGAAGAAAAATTAGAGTATTAAAAAAAAAAGAAAAGAAATAAATGGGTTAAATAGCAGGACTGCAATGCATGCTAGCAAACAAAGAAAATAGGATACAGCAGCCGGGCGTGGTGGTGCACACCTTTAATCCCAGCACTCAGGAGGCAGAGGTAGGAGGATTGCTGTGAGTTCGAGGCCACCCTGAGATTACATAATAAATTCCAGGTCAGCCTGAGAGCTAGAGTGAGACCCTACCTCAAAAAATAAATAAATAAATAAATAAAGCCAAAATAATAGGATACCGCATCTTGTGATAGGATAATAGGAAAGATTTTTAAAATATTATTTGTTTGCCAGCAGAGAGAGAGAGAGAAGAGAGACAGCCAGAGAGAATGGGCACGCCAGGGTCTCCAGCCATTGCAAATGAACTCCAGACACATGTGCCACCTTATGCATCTGGCTTACATGGGTACTGGGGAGTCAAACCTGGGTTCATAGGCTTTGTAGGCAAGCACCTTAACCTCTGAGCCATCTCTCCAGCTCCAGGCAAGAAGTTTTAAAAATATTTATTTATTTGAGAGAGAGCGAGAGAATGGGTGCACCAAGGCCTCCAGCCACTGCAAATGAACTGCAGATGCGTGCACCCCCTTGTGCATCTGGCTTTATATGGGTACTGGGGAATCAAACCTGGGTCCTTTGGCTTTGCAGGCAAGTGCCTTAACCACTAAACCATCTCTCCAGCCCCAAGAATTTTTTTATGTAATATGATCAGGAAAGAGTTAACCTATGATATAAGACTTGAAGAATAGGATTTAATCTGGCTTGCAATGATCCAGGAAAAGGGGGGGATTGCAAGCATGTGGGTTCAGAGACATCAATAGCATGAAGGCATCTGTAAAACCAACATGCCTACAGCAAGATAGGAGGTGGAGACAGGACAACTTTCTAGACCAAAAGCCTGGCGAATGTGGCAGTGAACAATGAAACAGGAGACCCTGTGCCTGAAAATTGTCCTCTGATCTCCACACACACTGTGGCACATGGGTACCTGCCCTCACACACAAGAAAACACACACATTTATACACTTCACACACACACACACACACAGGGAAGGGCAACATTGGTTTACAGCATGAGAGCTGAAACAAATGGGCCGAGTATTACAGGTTTGACGTCACCCAGAAGCCACAAACGTACACACCAAGAAACAAGAACCTCAGCCAGGCCTGGTGAACATGCCTTTAACTCCAACAATCCCAACTTAAGAAATGGCTCAGTGGTTAAAGGCGCCTGATGACAAAGCCTGATGGCCCTGGTTCAATGCCCCAGTGCCCACATAAAGCCAGATGCACAAAGTGGCACATGCATCTGGAGTTCGTTTGCATTGGCTGTAGGCCCTGGAGTGCCCATTTCTTCTCTCTATCCTTCTCTGTCTCTTTCTCTCTCTCTCTCTCTCTCTACTTGCAAATAGATAAATAAAAATGTTTTTAAAAATAATAATTAGGTGGGTGTGATTGAGGAAGACAGCCAGCATCAATTTCTGGCCTTCATATACATGTGTATACACATGCACCCACCTACATATAAACGTACTTACACACAAAAAATTAAATAAGTAAGTGCAAATAATTTTAAAATAAATGAATAAATAAAAGAATGTTAAGGGAGATGCTCAGCAATTATAGGCACTTGCTTGAAAGCTTGCCACCCCAAGTTCCAGCATCCTCAGTGCCCAAGTGAAGTGACACTCAAAGGGGAGCATCCTATCAGATGGACAGCCATGGGAGAAGAGCCAGCAGAGTCCAGAAGCAGCAATGGCAACTGAGACCTACCCTCCTCTCTGTCTCTCTCTGCCAGGCAAGGTGGCACACGCCTTTAATCCCAGCACTTAGGAGGCAGAGGTAGGAGGACCGCTGTGAGTCAAGGTCAGCCTGAGACTACATAGAGAGACCCAGCCTCACCAAGTATGGACGGAGAGGAGAAACACCCTGCAGCTGTCCGATGACTTCCACATGCATACTGTGGCAAGAGAGTTCCCATACATGTGCACATCACACACACACACACACACACACACACACGAAGAAAATGAAGAAAGAAAGAAAGAAAGAAAGAAAGAAAGAAAGAAAGAAAGAAAGAAAGGAAGGAAGGAAGGAAGAAAGGAAGAAAGGAAGAAAGGAAGAAAGGAAGAAAGGAAGAAAGGAAGAAAGGAAGAAAGGAAGAAAGAAAGAAAGAAAGAAAGAAAGAAAGAAAGAAAGAAAGAAAGAAAAGAGAGAGAGAGAAAGAGAAGCTAGGTGTGGTAGCACACACCTTTAATCCTATCACTTGAGAGGCAGAGGTAGAGGTAGGAGTATCACTGTGAGTTTGAAGCCAGCCTGGAACTACACAGTGAGTTCCAGGTCAACCTGTGCTAGAGTGAGACCCTACCTCAAATAACAACAACAAAATGATAATAATAGTAGAAGGAGAGGAAGAAGAAAAAAGAAAGAAAGAGAGAGAGAGAGAAAGAGGGAGATGGAGGGAGGGAGGGAAGGAAGGAAGGAAGAAGGAAGGAAGGAAGGAAGGAAGGAAGACATAAAGTGACCGAAGTATGCATGACCTCACAGCGGCTGATGCCACCTGCACAAGACCTGCATGATAAGAGGAAATAAAATAATGACATCAAAATTGAGGAGAGACTAGTTGGAAAGAAGGGATTCGGTGGAAGGGGGATTCTGGAGGAGGGGAAAGGAGGATGGTAGGACGGGATTATAATCGTGCTCTATTGTCTATAAGTATGGAAGTGGTCAATAAAATTTTTTTAATATAACAAGATAGTCCATTTAAAGCATTTCATTTCACAATAAATTATATATTTTTCATCATGTACAGTGACTGAAAAGTAGAACTCAATTACTACTCATTGCTTATGAAATAAGATGAACTTTATCCAATGCAAGCATTTTTTTTAATTTTAATCAGATCAGACTATTTTTACCACGTAACATATTTACCAAGCCCCACTCACCCTAGGGAACATGTACCAGGTTACTTTATAGTTACTAAAAATGGCAACTGACAAGTTAAGAAAATTTGTGTCTTAGAAAAACATCATTAACTCACTATTAATAAGTAAAAAAATATGATCTAGGTAGCAGTTTATGGGCAAATGGTCAAGATATAGGCATAAAATATTGGCCTCAAGAGAGGAAAGGCCAAACTGGGATATTGAAAAATAAGTAAATGTTGGGCTGAAGAAATGGTTTAGTGGTTAAGGTGCTTACCTGCAAAGCCTAAGGAACCTGGTTCAATTCCCCAGTGCCCATGTAAAGCCAGATGCTAAAGGTGGCACATGCATTTGGAGTTCATTTGCATTGGCTGAAGGCCCTGGCACACCCATTCTCTATCTGCCTCTCTCTCTCTCTCTCTCAAATAAATAAATAAAAAGTAAATGTGGGCTGGGGATGTAGCTCAATGTCAGAGCACTTGCCTAGCAGGTGAAAAATCCTAGCTTCAACCTCCAGGGTAGAAGGAAGGAAGAGAGGAAGGGAGGAAGAGAAAATGTGATGTTTATATTGAAGCAAATCCAATCCAACCACAGACTATACCCAAGGTTACATCGCACTTCATGAAACTGAGCATGGTGCTGCACGCCTTTAATCCCAGCACTCCAGAGGCTGAGGTAGGAGGATTGCCATGAGTTGGAGACAAGCCTGAGATTACATAATAAATTCCAGGTCAGCCTAGGCTAGAGTAAGACCATACTTCAAGAAAAGAAAGAAAGAAAGAAAAGAAAAGAGAGATGGTCAAGTGACTTGCATGAGCCTATGAAACATACGGAGAGTGGTGTGACTTTCAGACCACAGCTTGACTATCCATAACACAACTTGTTTTGCACTGTGACCATGGGTACACATTTTCTTCCTGATTTTTGAGTAACCACAATAAATACAGACCTACTACTAGTTGATTTTTGGAACTATGTCATTTATAGGAAATCAAAGTTTATTGTTTAAAGCCACTGACATTTCAAAGCTGTTTGATACAGTAGCAAAGCTCTAAGTTATTCTAATTTATACTACCACTATGAAAAAAGTCCTCAGTTTTAAAAAAATGTAAAATGTTTTTTGCTGTCTGAGTAATGTTAGCAGCAGAGAACCAAGTGAAATTGTGGGAGCTGGTCTTGTGTATTTCTTCAAAGTTTAGGGAGCCTTTCTGATTTTAGGTCTTGCTTTATTTTTTTCTTTTATACTCAGAAATGCCGCAAACATTTATTTCATACATTATATGAGCAGAGTATCTAGAGAATTCAAGGATGGTATGAGCCTTACATGAGAACTCTTATCACTTAAAGATGGGGATAAAATATTTCTCAGCATAACTCTGTAAAATAAGAAGTGAAGCCCATTCCCACAAGCCCATTGCTTGGGAAATGATTGTTAGAGAGGTGTACAGTTTTTAAGGTTTTAATGCACATGTCGAACAGTTTTCTCTAGCCGCTGCAACAATGCTCCAGATGTATGCACCACTTTATCCATCTGGGTTCATGTGGGTACTGGGAATTCAAACCTGGGCTGCCGGGCTTTCAAGCAAGCACCTTAACCACTAAACCATTTCTCCAGCCCCAGTAAATATTAGTATAAACATGTATATGTAGCAAAAGGATTGAATATTTATTTGCTTGCAATGAATGTGAGGCCCACCCTTGAGAAGAGCATCTCAGGAACACAGAGGTCTGGGCTGGGAAGCTGGGTGCTCATCTCGGCTCTGAACCTGTGCCTGATACAGAAGCTCAGGTTTCCCTGACTAAGGCAACAGGAAACTCTAAGGAGAAAGTCGCTGTGGTGTTATTTCCAGAGTGCAAATCAAAACACACCTCGAGATGATAGTTTTGTGCTTTACTGTGAACCAGTATCAGAGGAAAAGGCAGCCTGAGAGCTCAGAGAAGAAAATCTGATTTTGCGGTTTACATGAGCTTACAGCTGTGGAAGGAATTATCATTATTATTATTTTAACCACTGGTAAGGCCAGGGTGGGGGAAAATCTTTGTTTCCTTTTTTTTTTTTTTTTTTGGTTTTGTTTTTGCAGAATTTGCAAAAACAATAACTTTAAATCAACCCTCCCAATCTACCGCAGGCTGGGTAATTATTCCCAATAGGTCTGTTTAGTGAGTCACTTTCTTTTTTTTTTCTTCAAAAGTAGTTTCTTTTTGACATTTTTATGCAGTCTTTCTGTTTGCTAAAAATAACAGAAATCTCCTATTACAAAAAAAAAAAAAAATCAACTGTTGGAGATTTTGTTTCTCCAGGACCCAGCTCACCACGCTTTTGACATAGTAGCTTGCGGGGCAATGTATGACTTCAAAATTTTTAACTAAGAAAATTGAAATGGGGCCTGACCTGCTGTTCTGTTTTATTATCAAACATGAAGTCTCTGTGATTTCAGGAAACCTCTTTCATGTTTTATTATTATTACTGCTATTATTCTGATGTTGAAAAATCTAGTGTAAACCAGAATTGGTGGTGTAGGCTTGTCCTCCCAGTATTCGGGAAGCTAAAATAAGAGTGTTGAACACAGGGCTGGGGAGGTGCTCAGTGGTTAAGGCATTTGCCTGCAGAGCCTAAAAACCTAGGTTTGATTCCCCAGTACCCACATAAAGCCAGATGCACAAAGTGCATGCATCTGGAGCTCATTTGCAGTGGCTGGAGGAACTGGCATGCTCATATATTCTCTCTCTCTCTCTCTCCTTGCAAATAAATGAAATAAAGTATATTAAAAAAAAAAAACACTAGAAGACAGATTAGTTGGGAAGAAGAGATTCATTGGAGGGGGGACTTGGGAGGGAGAAAAGGGAAGGTGGTGGGAGAAGACTATGATCATGGTATATTGCCTGTATGTACAAAGGTTTTTAATTTTAAAAAAGCTAGCAGGGTGTAGTGGTACATGCCTTCAGTCCCAGCACTCCAGAGACAGAGGTAGAATCACCATGAGTTCAAGGCCACCCTGAAACTACATAGTGAATTCCAGGTCAGCCTGGGCTAGAGTGAGAGCCTACCTTGAGAAACGGAAAAAAAAAAAAAAATGTTTACTCAAGTCTGGTGGCTCAAGCCTTTAATCATAGCATGCAGGAGGCACAGGAGGTAGGAGGATCACTGTGAGTTCAAGGCCAGCCGGGGACTACATAATGAATTCCAGGTCAGCCTGGGCTAGAGTGAGACCCTACCTTGAGAAACAAAACAAAGAAAAAAAAGTTTAAACAAACCGGGCACTCAATTAAAAAAAAGCTTAGCCAGGCATGGTGGCGCACACCTTTAATCCCAGCACTCAGGAGGCAGAGGTAGGAGGATAGCTGTGAGTCTGAGGCAACCCTGAGACTACATAATGAATACTAGGTCTGTCTGGGCTAAAGTGACACCCTACCTCAAAACAAAACAAACAAAAAAGGTTGAACTAAGAGTTCTAGTCCAATGTCAGCTACATAAGAAGACCCTGTCAAATGAACAAGTATCCAGATGTGGGGATGCATGCCTGTCACCTTAGCCCTGGGGAGGTGGAAGCAGGAGGGTCATTGTGAGGCAAACCTGGGATACATACTGAACTCCGAGCCAGACTGCTACAGAGTGAGACCCAGTCTCAACAAAACTCCTCGTGAGCCTGGCCATGATGGCTCACGCCTTTAATCCTAGCACTCTGGAAATCAGTGAGGAATGGGGAACAAAAGAAGGTAACTGAAGGAGATATTATGTTCATGTATGAAATTTGTCAATTAAAAAGTTTAAAAAGCTGGGCATGGTGGTGAACGCCTTTAATCCCAGCACTCGGGAGGCAGAGGTAGGAGAATCACCATGAATTCAAGGCCACCCTGAGACTACATAGTGAATTCTAGGTCAGCCTGAGCTAGAGTAAGATCCTACCTCGAAAAAACAGAAAAAAAAAAAAGTTAAAAGAGGTCTGGAGAGACGGCTCTGCAGTTCAGGCTCTTGCCTGAGAAGCCTAAGGACCCAGGGTTGATTCCCCAGTACCCATGTAAAGCCAGATGCACAAAGTGGCTCATGCAACTGGAGTTCATTTGCAGCAGCTAGAGGCCCTGGAACATCTATTCTCTCTCTCTCTCTCTATCTGCCTCTTTCTCTCAAATAAATAAATAAATCATTTTTTTAAGTTCAAAGAAATAAGAAACGGGCTGGAGAGATAGCTCAGCAGTTAAAAGCACTTGCTTACAAAGTCTGATGGCCTAAGTTCAATTCCCCAATACCCATGTAAAGCCATATGCACAAAGTGGTGCATGTATCTGGAGTTCCTTGCAGTGGCAAGAGGACCTGGTGCCCCCATACTCACTCTCTCTCTCTCTCTGTCTCCCCTTCCCTTGTTAATAAATGAATATGTTTGAAAAATGAAAAGTACTATATGCTCTTAAAAGAATGCCTCACTGAGCAGGACGTGGTGGCGCACACCTTTAATCCCAACACTTGGGACGCAAAGGTAGGAGGATGGCCGTGAATTTGAGGCCACTCGGAAACTGCATAGTGAATTCTAGGTCATCCTGAGCTTAAGTAAGACCCTACCTTGAAAAACCAAAAAAACAAATAAATAAATAATTTAAAAAATATACCTCACTGGGCGTGGTGCCTCACTCCCATAATCCCAGTACTAGGCAGGTCCATAGAAGAACCACCATCACCTTGAGACGAGCCCAAGCTACAGAGTGAGTTCCAGGTTAGCCTGGACTAGTGTGAGACACTGCCTCAAAACACAAGGGGGCATGGCTGGAGAAATGGCCTAGTGGTTGAGGCACTTGCCTGGGAAGGCTAAGGACCCAGGTTCTATTCCCCAGTACCCATGTAAGCCAGATGCACAAGGTGGCACATGCATCTGGAGTTCGTTTTCAGTGGACCTGGTGTGTGTATTCTCTCTCTCTCTCTCTCTCTCTCTCTCTCTCTGTCATAAATAAGCAAATAATAAGCTAAAAAGGAAACATAGCCCTCATGTACACCAAAAAGAAAATCAAGGAAAACTGGTGCTACTTCCAGCCAAGAAGAAGAAATGGAGCCCACTTACTGCACCACCTGCAATAAGTTACAAAAACTCTAGATAAAACATATGAAGCAAATTTGGAAAGTGTTCATGCATAATTTCTTTTGGGGGGTGGGTTAGGGGCTCACTCTTGCCCAGGCTGATCTTGTAGTCTCAGGCTGGCCTTGAACCCAAAGCGACCCTCCTACCTCAGCCTCCCAAGGGCTGGTACTACAGGCGCACATACACCACAATGCCCAGCCTGTCGAGTAGTCTCCATTGCTCTGGCTTCAAATTCACTAATCTTTTCTTCTGCCATGTCTAATCTTCTGCCAATCCTCATCCCTGCAAGTTTGATTTGGATTTTTAAAAACAAAAATACTTTTGTTATTTTGGTCTAACTTTGTGAACATATGGAATACAGTCACCACCAGTTCAATGTCCTTCTCTGCTCTCCCTAACATCTGGGGTGAGTTCTTAATCAGATATTGTTGATTGATTCAGCTCCTCATTACGGATCATATTTTTTCCTGTGTCTTTGTGTGTCTGGAAAAGTTTGACCCCTACAGGAAACCCACACAACAGGAGGGGAAAAGTGACATCAAAATTGAACACAGGGCTGGGGAGGTGCTCAGTGGTTAAGGCATTTGCCTGCAGAGCCTAAAAACCTAGGTTTGATTCCCCAGTACCCACATAAAGCCAGATGCACAAAGTGCATGCATCTGGAGCTCATTTGCAGTGGCTGGAGGAACTGGCATGCTCATATATTCTCTCTCTCTCTCTCCTTGCAAATAAATGAAATAAAGTATATTAAAAAAAAAAAACACTAGAAGACAGATTAGTTGGAAAGAAGAGATTCATTGGAGGGGGGACTTGGGAGGGAGAAAAGGGAAGGTGGTGGGAGAAGACTATGATCATGGTATATTGCCTGTATGTACAAAGGTTTTTAATTTTAAAAAAGCTAGCAGGGTGTAGTGGTACATGCCTTCAGTCCCAGCACTCCAGAGACAGAGGTAGAATCACCATGAGTTCAAGGCCACCCTGAAACTACATAGTGAATTCCAGGTCAGCCTGGGCTAGAGTGAGAGCCTACCTTGAGAAACGGAAAAAAAAAAAAAAAATGTTTACTCAAGTCTGGTGGCTCAAGCCTTTAATCATAGCATGCAGGAGGCACAGGAGGTAGGAGGATCACTGTGAGTTCAAGGCCAGCCGGGGACTACATAATGAATTCCAGGTCAGCCTGGGCTAGAGTGAGACCCTACCTTGAGAAACAAAACAAAGAAAAAAAAGTTTAAACAAACCGGGCACTCAATTAAAAAAAAGCTTAGCCAGGCATGGTGGCGCACACCTTTAATCCCAGCACTCAGGAGGCAGAGGTAGGAGGATAGCTGTGAGTCTGAGGCAACCCTGAGACTACATAATGAATACTAGGTCTGTCTGGGCTAAAGTGACACCCTACCTCAAAACAAAACAAACAAAAAAGGTTGAACTAAAAGAGTTCTAGTCCAATGTCAGCTACATAAGAAGACCCTGTCAAATGAACAAGTATCCAGATGTGGGGATGCATGCCTGTCACCTTAGCCCTGGGGAGGTGGAAGCAGGAGGGTCATTGTGAGGCAAACCTGGGATACATACTGAACTCCGAGCCAGACTGCTACAGAGTGAGACCCAGTCTCAACAAAACTCCTCGTGAGCCTGGCCATGATGGCTCACGCCTTTAATCCTAGCACTCTGGAAATCAGTGAGGAATGGGGAACAAAAGAAGGTAACTGAAGGAGATATTATGTTCATGTATGAAATTTGTCAATTAAAAAGTTTAAAAAGCTGGGCATGGTGGTGAACGCCTTTAATCCCAGCACTCGGGAGGCAGAGGTAGGAGAATCACCATGAATTCAAGGCCACCCTGAGACTACATAGTGAATTCTAGGTCAGCCTGAGCTAGAGTAAGATCCTACCTCGAAAAAACAGAAAAAAAAAAAAGTTAAAAGAGGTCTGGAGAGACGGCTCTGCAGTTCAGGCTCTTGCCTGAGAAGCCTAAGGACCCAGGGTTGATTCCCCAGTACCCATGTAAAGCCAGATGCACAAAGTGGCTCATGCAACTGGAGTTCATTTGCAGCAGCTAGAGGCCCTGGAACATCTATTCTCTCTCTCTCTCTCTATCTGCCTCTTTCTCTCAAATAAATAAATAAATCATTTTTTTAAGTTCAAAGAAATAAGAAACGGGCTGGAGAGATAGCTCAGCAGTTAAAAGCACTTGCTTACAAAGTCTGATGGCCTAAGTTCAATTCCCCAATACCCATGTAAAGCCATATGCACAAAGTGGTGCATGTATCTGGAGTTCCTTGCAGTGGCAAGAGGACCTGGTGCCCCCATACTCACTCTCTCTCTCTCTCTGTCTCCCCTTCCCTTGTTAATAAATGAATATGTTTGAAAAATGAAAAGTACTATATGCTCTTAAAAGAATGCCTCACTGAGCAGGACGTGGTGGCGCACACCTTTAATCCCAACACTTGGGACGCAAAGGTAGGAGGATGGCCGTGAATTTGAGGCCACTCGGAAACTGCATAGTGAATTCTAGGTCATCCTGAGCTTAAGTAAGACCCTACCTTGAAAAACCAAAAAAACAAATAAATAAATAATTTAAAAAATATACCTCACTGGGCGTGGTGCCTCACTCCCATAATCCCAGTACTAGGCAGGTCCATAGAAGAACCACCATCACCTTGAGACGAGCCCAAGCTACAGAGTGAGTTCCAGGTTAGCCTGGACTAGTGTGAGACACTGCCTCAAAACACAAGGGGGCATGGCTGGAGAAATGGCCTAGTGGTTGAGGCACTTGCCTGGGAAGGCTAAGGACCCAGGTTCTATTCCCCAGTACCCATGTAAGCCAGATGCACAAGGTGGCACATGCATCTGGAGTTCGTTTTCAGTGGACCTGGTGTGTGTATTCTCTCTCTCTCTCTCTCTCTCTCTCTCTCTCTCTGTCATAAATAAGCAAATAATAAGCTAAAAAGGAAACATAGCCCTCATGTACACCAAAAAGAAAATCAAGGAAAACTGGTGCTACTTCCAGCCAAGAGGAAGAAATGGAGCCCACTTACTGCACCACCTGCAATAAGTTACAAAAACTCTAGATAAAACATATGAAGCAAATTTGGAAAGTGTTCATGCATAATTTCTTTTTGGGGGGTGGGTTAGGGGCTCACTCTTGCCCAGGCTGATCTTGTAGTCTCAGGCTGGCCTTGAACCCAAAGCGACCCTCCTACCTCAGCCTCCCAAGGGCTGGTACTACAGGCGCACATACACCACAATGCCCAGCCTGTCGAGTAGTCTCCATTGCTCTGGCTTCAAATTCACTAATCTTTTCTTCTGCCATGTCTAATCTTCTGCCAATCCTCATCCCTGCAAGTTTGATTTGGATTTTTAAAAACAAAAATACTTTTGTTATTTTGGTCTAACTTTGTGAACATATGGAATACAGTCACCACCAGTTCAATGTCCTTCTCTGCTCTCCCTAACATCTGGGGTGAGTTCTTAATCAGATATTGTTGATTGATTCAGCTCCTCATTACGGATCATATTTTTTCCTGTGTCTTTGTGTGTCTGGAAAAGTTTGATCAGATGCCAGCTATTGTGAATTATACCTTGTGGAAATGCTGAATATTTGTGTGGTCCTACAAATATTGTAGGGCTTTGTTCCAGGGCACAGTGACTTTGCAAGAGTGCGGCAGCTCCTTCCGGTTCTTGCTTTTAAAACTTAGCTGGGAGGCTGGGGAGATGGCTTAGTGGTGAAGGTGTTTGCCTGCAGAGCCAAAGGACTTCGATTCATTTCCCCAGGACCCACGTAAGCCAGGTGCACAAGGAGGCGCATGCGTCTGGAGTTCATTTGCAGTGTCTGGAGGCCCTGGCATTCCCATTCTCTCTCTCTCTCTCTCTCTCTCTCTCTCTCTCTCTCTCTCAGCCTCTTTCTCTATGTCAGTATCAAATAAATAAATTTTTTAAAAAATTTGTAGCATATACTTTAAAATTTTTAAAAATGAATGGAGTATGAAGACTTTTTCATTCACAAGAAAACTAGCCCTTTTGGCTCCCTGAGCGGCACCATGGCGGTTGGCAAGAACAAGCGCCTTATGAAAGGCGGCAAGAAGGGAGCCAAGAAGAAAGTGGTTGATCCATTTTCTAAGAAAGATTGGTATGATGTGAAGGCACCGGCTATGTTTAATATTCGAAATATTGGAACGACGCTAGTCACCAGGACTCAAGGAACCAAAATTGCCTCTGATGGCCTCCAGGGGCGAGTCTTTGAAGTGAGCCTTGCGGACCTGCAGAATGATGAAGTTGCCTTCAGGAAGTTTAAGCTCATCACTGAAGATGTTCAGGGCAAAAACTGACTAACTTCCATGGCATGGATCTCACCCGGGACAAAATGTGTTCCATGGTCGAAAAGTGGCAGACCGTGACTGAAGCTCATGTTGATGTCAGGACAACCGCGGCTATTTGCTTCATCTGTTCTGTGTTGGTTTCACTAAAAAACGCAACAACCAGATCCGCAAGACATCCAACAGGTCCGCCAGATCCGGAAGAAGATGATGGAAATCATGACCCGAGAGGTGCAGACAAACGACTTGAAAGAAGTGGTTAATAAATTGATTCCAGACAGCATTGGGAAAGACATAGAAAAGGCTTGCCAGTCTATTTATCTTCTTCAGGATGTCTTTGTTAGCAAAGTAACAATGCTGAAGAAGCCCAAAGTTGAATTGGGAAAACTCATGCAGCTTCATGGCGAAGGCAGTAGTTCTGGAAAGGCTACCCGTGTCGAGACAGGCGCTAAAGCTGAGCGAGCTGATGGATACGAGCCGCCGATGCAAGAGTCTGTTTAAAATTCTGGTTTTAATAGTGACAAATAAAAGGTCCTATTTGAAAAAAGAAAGAAAGAAAGAAAGAAAGAAAGAAAGAAAGAAAGAAAGAAAGAAAGAAAGAAAGAAAGAAAGAGAGAGAGAGAGAGAAAGGAAGGAAGAAAGAAAGAAAGGAAGAAAGCAAGAAAGAAAGAAAGAAAACTAATGCATTTTTTAGTATATTGGCAGATCTTTAACAAGACTAGTTCAACAACAGAGAAGACACAAATTGTTATCATCAGAAATGAGAGAAGTGCTATCACTACAATTTTCACAAAATATCAAAATGGCATCAACAGAATATTACACATAAGCTCACAGTGGGCAAATTCCTTAAAAGATACAAATTACTAAAGTTCACTCAAGAGGTATACTAAACAGCCTTCTATCTAAAATAAATAGAATTAATGTTTGTAGGGCTAGAGAGGTGACTTAGTGGTTGGGGCACTTGCCTGTGGAACCTGGGGTCCAGGGTTTGATTCCCCAATGCCCATGTAAAACCAGATGCACAAGGTGACACATACGTCTGGAGTTCATTTACAGTGGCTGGAGGCCCTGGCATGTCCATTCTCTCTCCGTCTCTCTCCCAAATAAATAAATACAATAATTTTTTAAAGAATTAATGTTCAGAAACCTTTCCACAAAGAAATGCTAAAATACAGACCACTTTATTGGCTATTCTACCAAAGATTTAATAAAAAATAATACCAAATCTATACAAACATTTCCAAATAATAAGAAGGAAAGAATATTTTCCAACAAAGTGACCAAAATTATTATGATATATATTTGTAAAAAAAAAAAAAAACAGTTGAAGATGTAACAAGAAATCTTCATTCCAAGGTCCCTCAGAGTAATAAACAGTGAAGTTTTAATAAGAATTTGAGCAAATCAAACTTAATACTGTGTGAAAAGATATGACCACCAAGTGTGCAAGATTGTTTTAAAAATAGAAAAGGTATCACTGCACTTTACCATTATAACAAAGAAAAAACAAAAGAAAGATTAACTTGGGCTAGCGAGATGGCTAGTGGTTAAAGGAGCTTGTGTGCAAAACCTGGTGGGCCAGGTTCTGTTCCCCAGGCCCCATGTAAAGCCAGATGTACAAAGTGGCACATGCAGCTGGAGTTCATGTGTAGTGGAGAAAGGCCCTAGCATAACCTTTCTCTTTCTCTCCCCGACTTTCTCTCTCCCCCTCTCTCAAATAAATAAATGTTTAAAAAAGAAAATTAACTAATTATAGGAACATTTAAGTAAGTCTAGAAGAAAGCATTTAACAAATTGCAGCATGCATTCCTAATGTTCAAAAACTCTCAGAAGCCTGGAAATCAAAATAAAAAGAAACTTTCTTAGTTTGAGAAAGGGCATCTATAAAAATGTAGCTAACTTTAAATACAGCCTTAATGAGGCTAGGAACCAGGCAAGATGTTCACTTTTCTTCACATCTCCAATATCAAACTGGAATTTCCAATCTGCAAGAAAGCAAGAAAACCAAATATAGACTCATGAAAGCTGAGTGTGCTGGTTGGAATATATAGTAAGACCTTGTCTCAATAATAAGCAAGTAGGGGCTGGAGAGGTGGCTTATGGCTAAAGCACTTGCCTGCAAAGCCTAGCAACCCAGGTTCAATTCTCCAGTACCCATGTAAAGGCAGTAAAGTGATGTGTGCAGCTGGGGTTCATTTGCAGTGGCTAGGGGTCCTGGCATGCCCTCTCTCTCTCTCTCTCTCTCTCTTGCTCTCTCTTCTCTCTCTTTCTCTCTCTCTCTCTCTCTCTCTGCTTGTAAATCAATAAATAAATGATAAAATAATAATAATAAATTTAAAAGCAAGTAAGGAAATAAGTTTTTAAAAAGTATTCAGATTGGAAAAGCTGAAATAAATTATTATTCACAAATGACAAAATTATTCATGTAGGGAATCCACTGAAACAAAGTTCTGGGATAAAGGATCCTTACACAAAAATATATGTGCATCTATATATTAGCAATGAATCATGAAAAATTAAAAGTTTAAGAACAATGCCACTAAAGTGATATCAAAACACAAAATTATTTAGGATAAACTACACAAAAAGTGTAAAAGATCTATGCACTAATAACCACAACACATTACTGAGAGTCATTTAAAAGACTTAAATAAATGGTGATGTATTCTGTGCTCATTGGCCAGAAAATTCAAATATCCAAAGAAATGTGTCCTGTCCTGGAGAGAGATGTCTTAGCAGTTAAGGCACTTGGCTGCAAAGCCTAAGGACCCAGGTTCTATTCCCCAGGACCCACATAAAGCCAGATGCACAAGGTGGTGCATGCATCTGGAGTTCATTTGCAACAGCTAGAGGCCCCAGTACACCCATTTTCTTTCTGTGTCTCTGCCTCTTTCTCTCTCAAATAAATAAATAAACAAAATATTTTTAAAAAGAAAAAAAAATGCCAAAGAAATCTATTCTCCTCTAACAATCCGTAGATTTAAAACAATCCCAATTAAATTTCCTAGCATGTTGTTTTTATAGAAATTAACGAACAGATTCTAAAATTGACATAAAAAAATTCAAAGGACCTAGAATAGCCAAAACAACTTTGAAAAAAAAAAAGACGAGCAAATTTGGAGAACTAACACTTATTATGAAGTGACAATAATCGAGACCGTTTGGTAGAGATATAAAGATAGACAATATACGGATGGAACAGAAGAGCGCCCATAAATAGACCCACACTATACAGACAAATGATTTGACAAAGTTTCAAGGGAAATTCAGTAGAGAAAGATTAGTCTTTTCAACAAATGGTGCGGGAATAATTGGGTATATACATATGCAAGAAAAAAATAAACTTTGAACCATATCTCACACCATAAAAATTAACTTAGCATGAATCATTGCCCTAAATGTGAAACTTTCAGGAGAAAACTTCTTGCAACTTTGATTGGGTAAAGATTTGTTAGATGCGATGCCAAAAATCACATTCGGTAACAGAAAAACATTGATACATTGAATATCATCAAAATTTTTTTTAAACTTCTGCTTTTTGAAATTCAGTGTTGCAGAATGAAAACAGAAGCTGGACTGGGAGTAAATATTTTTGCAAATGGTATATTTGATTAAGAACTTGTATCCAAGATGCATAGTTTCTTTTTCTTTTTTTTTTAATTCTCTTAAAGCCCTAGAAAAGCAACAATGAGTAAAAGATGTCTCATCGCAAGAAACATAGGATGGCAAAGAAACACATGAAAGATTCTCAAGGGCATTGAATTAAAGCCACAGGACGACAGCAATGCGACCCTACTGTGTGGTGACTCTTAGAAGAAAGAGGAGGAGAAGCGAAGGAAGAAAAGGAGACTGGCTTCTAGCTAGTTGTAGCAAGGATTCCATGCAATTAAAACTTCCATCCACTGTTGATGGGAAGGGTTTTTTTAATATTTTATTTTATTTTTTGAGGTAAGATCTTGATCTACCCAAGCTGACCTGAAATTCACTCGGTCCTATGCTGGTCTCGAACTCACAGTGATCCTCCTACCTCTGCCTCCCAAGTGCTGAGATTAAAGGCAAGTGCCACCATGCCTGGCCTGATGGTTTCCTAAAATGTGTAACAGGAGGCTGGGGAGATGGCTCAGTGGTTAAAGGCACTTGCTTACAAAGCCTGCCACTGGGGTTCAATTTCCCGGTAGCCACATAAAGCCAGATGCAGCCGGGCATGGTGGCGCACGCCTTTAATCCCAGCACTCGGGAGGCAGAGGTAGGAGGATCGCTGTGAGTTCGAGGCCACCCTGAGACTCTATAGTGAATTCCAGGTCAGCCTGGGCTAGAGTGAAACCCTACCTCGAAAAAAAAAACCAAAATAAAATAAAATAAATAAATAAATAAATAAAGCCAGATGCACAAAGTGGTACATGAATCTAGAATTCATTTTCAGTAGCAAGAGGCCCTGGCATACTCATTCTCTCTCCCTCTCTCTCTATCTCATCATAAACAAGTAAAAAATTTTTAAAGAAATTAAATTCTCATGGAACAGAATGTCCTCATAAAAAAAAAAAAGTGTAACAGGCTGGGAGCGGTGGTGCAATCCTTTAATCCCAGCACTCTGTAGGCAGAGGTAGGAGGATTACTGTGAGTTCGAGGCCAGCCTGAGACTACATAGTGAATTCCACGTCAACCTGAACTAGAGTGAGACCCCACCTCAAGGGAACAAATTAGAAGACGGAAGAGGAGGGGAAGGAGGAAAGAAAGTAAGTGTAATCAGCATGCAATCAACTTCCAGGTATTCTGCCCAAAATTAATATACATGTTAATACAAAGATTGTGACAAATGATCACAGCAGTAAAGAACAAATCTATAATGCCACCCAACCATAAAACATCACAAATTTCAGCACAAGAGCTGAATGGATATCAAGAGTCATCTTAGTAAGATGGTAGAGTGCTTCTCAATAAAGACAGAATGGACTATTGACGTAATCAACAACATGGATGGGGTGCTGTGGTGGTTTGATTCAGGTGTCCCCCATAAATTTAGGTGTCCTGAATGCTAGGTTCTCAGCTGATGAAGATTTGGGAATTAAAGCCTCCTGGAGGGAGTGTGTTGCTGGAGATAGGCTTATGGGTATTAGAGCCAGTTTCCCCTTGCCAGTGTTTGGCACACTCCTGTTGCTGTTATCCACATGATGTTGGCTAGGAGGTAGTGTCTACTCTCCTCTCATGCCATCATTTTCCTCTGCCATCATGGAGATTCCCCTTGAATCTGTAAGCCAAAATAAACCTCTTTTCCCACAAGCTGCTCTTGGTGGGATGATTTCTGCCAGCAATGTGAACCTGACTGCAACAGCTGCACAGTAATTATGTTCATTTCCCAACAATAACTGGCCAGTTTCAATAGAGAACAGAGAGTGGTTGGGATGGGGCATTGGGACACCCAGACACAGGAGAGAGAGACAAAATGTAGTGTGAGAAACTTCTAGGCATAAGGGAAAATACATTATCATTTTTGTTGGTTTTATAAACATTTGTTTATTTACTTATGAGAGAGAGAGAGTGTGTGTGTGGGCATGCCAGAACTTCTAGCCACAGCAAATGAACTCCAGATACATGCACCGCCAGGTGCCTCTGGCTTTGCTTGGATTCTGGGGAATCGAACATGGGTTCTTAGGCTTAGCACCTTTACTGCTAAGCCACCTCTACAACCCATTTTTGGTTTTATGAGGTAGGGTCTTATTCTAGCCCTGGCTGATGTAGAATTCACTGTGTAGTGTCAGGTTGGCCTCAAACTCACAGTGATCCTCCTATCTCCGCCTCCCCCGAGTGCTGGGACTAAAGGTATACACCACCACACCCAGCTCATTATCTTAATAATGTCAAAATGTCTTGGCAATGGGTCAAAACTTATCCAACTGGGTTGGAGAGATGGCTTAGTAGTTAAGGCACTTGCCTGCGAGCCAAAGGACCCAGGTTCGACTCCCCAGAACCCACATAGGCCAGATGTATATGGTAGTGCATATGTCCAGAGTTCCTTTGCAGTAGCTAGACATGCTGGCCATAGCCATTTCTAAAGCACAAAAATCTCTCTCTCTCCTTCTCTCCTTCTCTCCTTCTCTCTGACTATAATAAATAAATAAAAATAAAATTTTTTAAAAAGAAATATTTCAGATGAATAATAACCACTTACTGTCACTTGTAAGCAGACATATTCAGCTTAAAAGAATTGAGTATTATGACTAGGGTGTTGTTATTTGTACTTATTTGGTATCATGTGAGTATTAAAAGATAAATAACCACATGTAGATATTGTTGAAGGTCTAGAAGTAAATCCATGTTACTGAAAAAGAAAAGAATGTATACATTTGCATAATATATGTGTTATTCTAAATGAAGTTATCTTGCACAGATAATCCCCAAGCACAGGGCCTGAGTAGATGGAAGACACAAAGCAACACATTCTTAAAGGTAGTATGGGCCACGTGTGGTGGCACATGCCTTTAATCCCAGCACAGAGATAGGAGGATTGCTGGGAGTTCAAGGTCAGCCTGAGACTACATAGTAAACTCCAGGTCAGCCTGAGCAAGAGAGAGACACTAACTCAAAAAACCAAATAAATAAATATAATAAAATAATCAATGCAACATGGTAGATAAAAGAGCAGAGCACAAGGTGGGCTGTCAGAGTTTCTTCTTGCTGCTGTGTAGTCATTGACTCCAAGCCCCACCATATCATCAACAAATGTTAATTCTCCATCAAATACTCTTTTGCATATACATAATGGTATTGGAGATCTTTGTCTTTGAGGGAGAAGAGATAAAAAGTAAAAGGAGAGTTCATTTTTAGCTTGTTGGTTCAGTTTGATATTTTTTGTTGTTGTTTTGGTTGTTTGTTGTTGTTGTTGTTTTTAACAGAGTCTCATATAGTTTAGGCTGGCTTGGAACTCACTATGTAGCCAAGGATGGCCTTGAACTCCTGCCTTACTTCCTGAATGCTGGGATTACAAGCATAAACCACCATGTCTGCCTGAAAGGTGAGTTTTTGTTTTTTGTTGTGTGTGTGTGTGTGTGTGTGTGTGTGTGTGTGTGTGTGTGTGTTGAGAGAGAGAGAGATAGAGGGAGGGAATGGGCGTGTCAGGGCCTCCGGCCACTGCAAACAAGCTCCACAGGCATGTACCACCTTGTGCATCTGACTTTACGTGGGTACTGGACAATCAAACTCGGGTCCTCAGCCTTTTCAGGTAAGTGCCCTTAACCAACCACTGAGCAGTCTCTCTAGTCCCTGAGAGTTCTATCTGACACACAAATAACTAGACCAGACTAATGTGTATCTCTTTCAAGACACAAATAAACTATTAATATGATAGCTTCTGGAAGGCCATTAGCATTGTAGCATTCTCCAGTGCAGTAAAATTCGCTTCTTTGTTTCTTTGTTTCCCCCCTTAATTCATGGCTCCCCTACGTGGAGGTGGCAGGTGTGAAACAGCTGAGTGCAAGGTAACGTCCCATCCACGTGCACGATTGGCAGCCTAGACGCACGGCTTTTTTCTTTCTTTCTTTTTTTTTTTTCTTTTTCCCTTCTTTCTAATTTGAATTTATAAAATTTCACGCCAGTCTTCTTTTCTCTCTCTCTCTCTCTCTCTCTCTCTCTCTCTTTTGCTGGGCAACACTTACTTCAGTCCAATTTAAAACCCTCGTGCTAGAATAGCAAGGGAACTTCTATTTTATTCCACTATGTAGAGATTCGTGCGCAGCTGTTCAATCTATTCTGTGTTAAAAACTTTCATGAACTTGAAAATCATTACTCCGTTTCCTCTCAGTCTTTCCTGACTGAACATGGAACTAATCCCCGTTCGTTGGCTGTAACATTTAAGTACAAGCTATTTTTGCTTTGCATTGTTTAGTTTTAATATTTTATTATTTATTTATTTATTTGAGAGAGAGAGAGAGAGAATGGATGCACCAAGGCCTCTAGCCACTGTAAACAAACTCCAAATGCATACACCACCTTATGCACATGGCTTATGTGGGACCCGGGGAATCAAACCTGGGTCCTTAAGCTTCGTAGGCAAGTCACTAAGCCATCTCTCCAGCCCTACTTTTGTGTTGTTGTTGTTAGGTGGGATCTCGCTCAAACCCAAGATGACCTGGAACTCACTGTGTAGTCTCAGGCTGGCGTGCACCACCATGCCAGGTCTGGCACAAACTATTTTATCAGCTCCGACCTTCCTATGTATGCCATCTTGAGTTCTGTCCCATGAAGTGAACAACTCACTTCCCTATTGTAAGAAAACATAAGGAGAAAATAGAAATCTCTATAGCAAAAAAAAAAGGGGGGGTTTTATTGGAGGCAAGTCGCAAAGGGACACTTTACAATCTCAGCAGTCAGGACTCTGGTGCCAGCGTAGCTGTTGGCAAAGGGGTGGAGGGTTATATCAAAAGATTAGTGTCGGGATGGAGGGATGGCTTAGCAGTTAAGGCAGTTACCTGCAAAGCCAAAGGATCTAGGTTCAGTCCCCCAGGTCCCACATTAGCCAGATGCACAAGGGGGTGCACACGTCTGAAGTTCATTTGCAGTGGCTGGAGGCCCTGACACGCCCATTCTATCTCTCTCCCTCTTTCTCTGTCAAATAAATGAATAAATAAAAATAAAGTATTAAAAAAGAAAATTTTTAAAAATAAAATTAAAAAAGATTAGTGTCATGGGCTGGAGAGATGGCTTAGCAATTAAGGTGCTTGCCTGTGAAGCCTAAGGACCCAGGTTGGATTCTCCAGGTCCCATGAAAGCCAGATGCACAAGGTGGTACATGTGTCTCAAGTTCATTTGCAGTGGCTAGAGACCCTGGAGTGCCCATTCTCTCTTTCTCTTTCTCTCTCTCTCTCATAAATGAATGAAAATAAATTATTTTTTAAGTTAATAAAAGTCTTATTGGCAGAGAGTGTGTGGAGAGGGATGAACAAGTGAACTTCTTTGATCTTTCATCTGAGGAGACACAGCCAGGTATCCGGCTCCCCTGGGGTTATCAAGATGGCAGAGGGCCAGTTTTGTGATACCCAAGGACAGGGTTCTTGGTATCCAGCAGTAGTATGTTGAATTCTTGAGAGCCTCAATAAAGAGATTTGCTGGGCTGGAGAGATGGCTCAGTGGTTAAGGCACTTGCTTGCAAATCCTAAGGACACAGGTTTGATTCTCCAGAACCCACATAAAGCAGATGCACAAAGTGGTGCATGTATCTGGAGTTTGTTTGCAGTGGCTGGAGGTCCTGGCATGCCCATTCTCTCTCTTTCTCTCTCTTTCTCCCTCTCTCTCTCTCTCTCTCTCTCTCTCACACACACACACACACACACACACACACACAAATAAATAAACAAATGAGGTTTGCTAACTCCTTCAACTATGATGTTGACCCGTAAGGAATATAATAAGAGAGGTATGTGTCTGTGGGCATAGCTATTTGACAAAACAAATTTTGAGTCTTGGCCACTGAGCTTTTTAATTTTAGTTATTCATTTATTTGCAAGCAAGAAAGAGAGAGAGAGAGAGAGAGAGAATAGAATGGGTACACCAGGGCTTCTTGCCACTGTAAACAAACTACAGTTGTATGTGCCACATTGTGCATCTGCCTTTACGTGGGAACTGGGGAATCAAGGCTGGGGTGCCAGGCTTTGCACACAAGTACCTTTCACCACTAAGCCATCTCCCCAGTCCTGTCACTGAGCTTTTCTTGAACTGTCATACAAATGACTGAATACTTCCGTTCCTCAGTATACAAAATGGAGGTGAGATGTAGGGGAGGAAATGCCTCTATGGGCAGAGCGCTTCCCACAGCACATGAGGACCTGTGCTCAGACCCCCTATTCCCAGACATTCTGGGAGTGGAGGTGCATATCTGTAATCCAGGGTCTCACGAGGCACAGACAGGCAGATCCCACACACCCTCAGATTCCTTTCATTTTAAACATTTTATTTATTTATTATGAAAGAGTAAGAAAGAGTCAGAGACAAACAGGCAAATAGAGAGAGAGAGAGAGAGGCAGATAGAGAGAATGGGTACACCAGGACCTCCAGCCACTGCAAACTCCAGACACATGCGCCACCTTGTGCATCTGTCTTTACATGGATACTAGGGAGTCGAACCCTGGTCCTTAGGCTTTGCAGGCAAGCACCTTAGCCACCCAGAAGCACTCCACCGTGAAGTCAGATTCCTTTTAATTTTTTATTTAATTATTTTTTATTTATTATTTTTTGTTTGTTTGTTTGTTTTCTAGGTAGAGTCTTACTCTAGCCCAGGCTGACCTAGAATTCACTATGTAGTCTCAGGGTGGCCTCAAACTCTTGGCGATCCTCCTACCTCTGCCTGCCAAGCAGTGGTCCGCCCATGTGTCTCTTCTTCAGGGGATTATCCTCAGGTTGTGGAAACTGAAGTACTGGGAAGCTGACATGGCCTTGGGAGCGGTGGGGGGGATTCTTAGCAGAGATGGATAATGGAAGAATATGAAAGTCCAGTTGCCTCCAGGTGGCCTGTGATGGACAACTCAACCTACACCCTAGGGTTCCTTTGGAAGGATGGGGAACTTTACATGAAGTCACATTTTATCCTGTTCTGTAGCCCCCATTCCCTCGCCGATTTCTTCTGGAATCTTTCCCTAGTGAATCATGTGGATCTACATCCTCATTTCAGAATCTGCTTCAGGGTAAGTGGTGAGGCAATTACCAGCATCATTATCATCCTCGCTTCCTCATACTGCGGGTTGTTCAAATGTCTCCGTTGAAGAGAGATAATAGTGATATTTGCTCAGGTGGACAAATGCTTTGAAAAAAGTAATTCCCAACAGGGCAATTTTCTTAACTCATGATGCCTTAGACAAACTGTGGAACATAGTGAATTATTTAGTGAATTACGAGAAGTCAAGATTTTAAGCAGGTGGTGTGGACCTCAATAAGATAATTTGCTCATTGGAAACTGCCCTGTCATTCCCCACTCTGCTCCTCTTAGCCTGTGGGCTCCATCCTGCTCTGCATTAGAAAAACAGAGAGCTAAGGCTAGAGCCAAGGTCTTGGGAAGTTGGATCAAGGTCTCCTTACCTGAGTCAGGGTGAAGAGTAAAGTTGGAATGGTAAGACAAGAGTTTGATCTTACAGAGACAGCTTGAGGGAGAACAATAAAGAATGCTCAAGAGGCTGGAGAAATGGCTTAGCAGTTAAGGTGTTTGCCTGCAAAGCCTAAGAATCTGGGTTCGGTTCCCCAATACCCATATAAAGCCAGATGCACAAGGTGATGCATGCATCTGGAGTTTGTTTGCAGTGGTTAGAAACCCTGGCATGCCAATTCTCTTTCTCTCCCTCTCCCTCCATCTGCATGGTGGCACACACCTTTAATCTCAGCACGCAAGAAGCAGAGGTAGGAGGATCGCCATGAGTTTGAAGCCACCGTGAGACTACATAGTTAATTCCAGGTCAGCCTGGACCAGAGTGAGACCCTACCTCGAAAAACCAAAAGAAAGGAAAAAAAAATGGTGCTGGAGAGATGGCTTAGCAGTTAAGGCACTTGCCTACAAAGCGTAAGGACCTAGGTTCAATTCCTAGTACCCACATAAACCAGATGCACAAGGTGGCACATGCACCTGGAGTGCGTTTGCAATGGCTAGAGGCCCTGTCATGCTCTCTCTCTCTCTCTCTCTCTCTCTCTCTCTCTCTCAATCTTACTTATAAATAAATAAATTAAAAATTAAAAACAGAATGCTCAAGATATCTCCATGGTGCTTGTTAGTCAATCATCTGGGCTGCTGCATATGCGGTGTGGGCGGATAATGGACCTTAGGAGTCCATCCACAGAGCTTAAGACCTACAGTGTGTGAATCAAACAATCCTGACAGGGGTAATCAAAGGACTTAAAATAAGATCATTATTCCTCTCCTGTGCTATTCTTATCTTTGATTCTACTTCCCCCTTCCTAGACTGGTCAGATATTCATCATAAATCTACCTACACTGACATTGACAGGGGAATCAAACGAGCAGCATGAACCGGTAAACTTACTGCTCCTCTAGGATGGAACCTGCCTGTCTTCTCTCATGTAAGCCCTGAAGCAACCTTCTCTTAAGAGGCTAAATTTTAGACTGCCAAAAATGAAATGGCAAATTTGGAGATGAACGCTATCATTTTTTTTTTCATACCTACCTGCCTTTGTTTTCACTGAGAAAGAGCTACTTTCTCCCACTTTTAAAATCCATCTGTTCAGGGCTGGAGAGATGGCTCAGCAGGTAAAGGAGCATGCTTGTAAAGCATGATGGTCTGAGTTCTACTCCCCAGTATCCACATAAAACCAAATACACAGATTGGTAGCCACATGCATCTGGAGTTTGTTTCCAGTGGCAAGAGGCCTTGATGCACCACAGCATATTCTCTCTCTCTCTCTCTCTCTCTCTCTCTCTCTCTCTCTCTCTTTCTCTTTCTCTCTCTCTCTCTTCCCTTGCAAGTAAATAAATAATTTTTTATTGACAACTTCCATGATTATAAACAATATCCCATGGTAATTCTCTCCCTCCCGTCCCCCACATTCCCCTTTGAAACTCCATTCTCCATCATATCCTTTTTGGGTTTTGAAGTAAGGTCTCACCACTCTTGCCCAGGCTGACCTGGAATTCACTCTGCAGTCTCAGGGTGGCCTTGAATTCACAGCGATCCTTCTACCTCTGCCTGAGATTAAAGTGGCGTATGCCACCATGCCCAGCTATAAATAACTATTCTTAAAAAATAATCTGTTTGGGCTGGAGAGATGGGTTAGCAGTTGAGGCACATGCCTGAGAAGCCTAAGGACCCCGATTCTCCAGGTCCCACATAAGCCAGATGCACATGGTGGTGCATGCGTCTGGAGTTTGTTTGCAGCAGCTGGAGGCCCTGGCACTCTCTCTCTCTCTCTCTCTCTCTCTCTCTCTCTCTCTGTCTCTCTCCCTTTCTCTGTCTCCAATAAATAAATAAAAAATAAAATCTTAAAAAAATACTCTGTTTATCCCTTCCCATCCCTCTCTCATTTACCAATCAATTGGAAGTTGAGACCCTATGAATCAAAAAGATATCCATTAGTAATTGTCAAGATTGCCCTCCACTCATAGCATCCTCAGACTTCTACCAAATGCACCCACATAATTCTAACTCCAGTTTTTCATTTTTGTTTTTCAAGGTAGGGTCTTGCTGTAGCCCAGGCTGACCTGGAATTCACTTTGTAGTCTCAGGGTGGCCGTGAACTCATGGCGATCCTCCTAACTCTGCCTCCCAAGTGCTGGGATTAAAGGCGTGCTCCACCACACCTGGATTCCATCTTTTTGTTATTTTTGTTTTAGCCTCGTTTTAACTGGGTTTTAAAGCTTTCTCTTTTTTTCCCCAAAACATGAGGAAGCACTTATTCATTTTCTCTGGCTCTTGCTTTTGCCAAGGCCACAAGTATGATAAATACATTGACAAAACAAAGTGCACACGAACGCACGCACTCACACACATTTTTTGCAGTGCTTCCCCACCCACCCCGTTGTCATGGTTTCCCTTGAAGACTATTGCGAATGGTTACACCATTCAAATAATATTCTATTTGTTTGTTTACTTGCTTGTTTGAAATATAGTGTTTTCTCAATACTCCTCTGTAGAGGATGGTCAGGGAAGCAACGTAAAGTGTTCTTCCCTAGCTGCTTCTCTAAAGCCTAATTTCAAACAAATCGCTGATATCCAAAAACCTCAAAAGTAATAAATGAATAAATAAATAGTAAGCAAGGTGCTGGAGAGATGGCTCAGCCGTTGAAAGCACTTGCTTGAAAAGCCTCACAGCCTGGGTTCGGTTCCCCAGTACCCCATGTAAAGGCAGAAGTACAAGCAGGCGCATGTGTCTGGAGTTTGTGTGCAGTACCAAGAGGCTCTAGCATGTTCATTCATATTCTCTCTCTCTCTCTCTCTCTCTCTCTAATAAATTTTTTTTGTTATTTTTTATTTCTTTATTTGAGAGCGACAGACGGAGAGAGAATGGGCACGCCAGGGCCTCCAGCCACTGCAAACAAACTCCAGATGCGTGGGCCCCCTTGTGCATCTGGCTAACGTGGGTCCTGGGGAATCAAGCTTCGAACGGGGGTCCTTAGGCTTCACCGGCAAGCGCTTAACCGTTAAGCCATCTCTCCAGCCTGCCTCTGTCTCTCTCTTTCTCTTCAATTGTTAAAAAAAAAAAAATTAAAACCTCTGCTTAAGTCATGGTACTTGATGAGTCATCTTGGATAGGTGCAAACCTTGAGATGAAATAAAATAAGTTCTCCTGAAGGTCATTGATAAACGACTGTTAAATCAACGTGGAAGTCCCATCAAAGGATTTTTCTTCTTTGACCTCTTAACAACATGTGACATAATTGCTCACTCAGAGTCATGGTCAGTCTAGAGCCTTCTGCCTGAAACCTAAGCTTGAGTCAATAACCTCTTGTCTAAGCAGCAACTGGTGACTGTAGTGAACCATCTGATCTCCCTTTCTTTTTTTAAACACCCTCCATATGCTGTTGAGATGCAATGTCCACCATCAACTTCGCCTCTTCCCTTGACCCCAGACTCAGAAAGCCAAGTGCATGTTTGTTGGTCCATGTGGCAATCCTATCCTTTTAAAAAAAAATTGGCGGGGGGGGGGGGGAGGGGGTGCTGGAGAGATGGTTCAGTAGTTAAGGCTCTTGCCTGCAAAGGCTAATGACCCAGGTTTAATTCACCAGTACCCACATAAAGCCCAATGCGCAGTGGCACATGTATCCAGAGTTTGTTTGCAGTGGTTGAAGTCCTGCCATTTACTCTCTCTCTCTCTCTCCTCTCAAATAAATAAAAATATTTTAAATATTTTATTTTCATTTATTTATTAGAGATAGAGAAGTAGGGAGAATGGGTACAGCCACAACCCCTAGCCACTGCAAGCTAAATCCAGATGCATTGTGCCACCATGTGCATCTGGCTTACATGGGTTCTGGGGAATTGAACCTAGGTCCTTAGGCTTCATAGGCAAGCACCTTAACCACTAAGCCATCTCTACAGCCCTGGAAATCCAATTCTTAACTTGTCCAAAAATCAGGATCGTTCCACACATTCCATATAGAGGGAAAATGCTTTCTCTGATCATCTTCATCTGAAATAATTGACTCTCCATTTTTCAAGTCACTCACATCAACCTTTGTACTACCCATAGCTCTACTCTTACTCTAACTGCCATCACCAGATCTTCTTGTTTTCTGGCTATGCCTCTCTGTACTCAGCTTAGCTTGTCTAATCAAATCCTATTGTCCCTTGCTACAAAAATGAACCTAGACCTGCTTATCTACCAGGGACCTGGTTCAAGTCCTGTGTGGATGATGTTAGTAGCTTTCTCAAAAGTTTTTCTCCATCAACTCTCCCATCTGTTTCATCCATTCATAGCAAAATATCCAGAGTGAAGCCGGATGTGGTGGCACATGCCTTATATCCCAGCAGCACCAGGGAGGCAGAGGTAGAAGGATCACTGTGACTTCAGGACTACAGAGTGAGTTCCAGGTCAGCCTGAGTGAGATACTACTTCAAAAAAAAAAGAAAGAAAGAAAGAAAGAAAGAAGAAGAAAGAAAGAAAGAAAAGAAACAGGTCCCTGGGGAGATAACTCAGCAGTTAAAATGGTTAATGAGCTTGCTTTTTCCCAGAAAAATTCAAGAACTGGGGCTGGAGAGATGGCTTAGTGGTTAAGCACTTGCCTGTGAAGCCTAAGGACCCCAGTTTGAAGCTCAATTCCCCAGGACCCAAGTAAGCCAGATGCACAAAGTGGCACATGCATCTAGAGTTAGTTTGCAGTGGCTAGAGGCCATGGCATGTCCGTTCTCTTTCTATCTATCTGCCTCTTTCTCTCTCTGTCTGTCTTTCTCAAATAAATAAACAATTTTTTTTTTTAAAGAAGAAAAAAATTTCAGAACTGTCCCAGCCCCTTGGTGTTTGCACCATGCTATTCTCCCTGCCTTGGTTGCTGATCTGCCAGATAAATTTACCTGGCTAATTCTCCTTTCTCCAGGTCTTGAATCAAAATAACTTTCTCGGGGGCAGGAGATACAGCTTAGCAGTTAAGGCATTTGCATGTGAAGCCTAAGGACTCAAGTTCAATTCCCCAGGACCCACATAAGCCAGATGCATGTGTCTGGGGTTCGTTTGCAGTGGCTAGGGGCCCTGGTGCACCCTTTCTTTCTCTCTCTCTCTCACTCTGCCTCTTTCCCTCTCTCAAATAAATAAATTAAATTAAAATAAATAAATAGGTCAAATATTTTTTAAAAATAGAATATTTAAAATCACATTCTCCATGAGACTCTACCATTGACTATTGTTTCCAAAACGTCCTCTTTCCCTCCTTTATTGCCTGTTAGCCCTTATTGTTACCTTACTTCACTTACTTTCCTTACATATTTTGTTTCCTATCCATCTTAATCACTGGTATATAAGATGAAAGATGGGTAGAAGATTTTTTTTTCTATTTTGTTCATTACGGAATCCCAGCTGCTAATGCCTGGGCACACTAGGTGCTCAGTAAACATGTGTTGGATTAATAATGGTAAATGAATGTAGATATTATTTATCTAACCACCTCATTTACCACAAACCAAAAGAAAGCTTGTAAATCTTGCTATGAAAATGGATATCGTAGTGACCATAGGAAGACCACGTGGATTACTAGTGAAGCCATGTGAGATGTTTTGCGGGAACCCGTGATTTTACAACTCGGATGCTACATGCCTTGGTAATTGGGTGTACATGATCAGAAAGAAATGGACTTCCTCAAAATTGCCAGGCCTTTTAGACAGCTAAGAATTCATTTCAGACCTAGAGGGATAGTTCAGCAGTTAAGATGCTTGCCTGTGAAGCCTGAGGACCCAGGCTTGATACCTACATACGCCAGATGCACAAGGTGGTAAATGCGTCTGAAATTTGTTTGCAGTGCCTGGAGGCCCTGGCCTGGTGTGTCCATAGTCTTCCCCCCACCCCCCAACCACTGCCTCTCTCTCTCTCTCTCTCTCTCTCTCTCTCTCTCTCAAATAAATAAAATATTTAATAAAAAAGGGAATTGATTTCAGGTTGAAGTATCCGCCAAGGCTTTACTGAGCCTTCCTCCACTCAGGAGGCTTTACAAAGTTATATGCAGTGGTGATCCTTTGATCTGAACCTGCCATCATGCCTGCTTTTATGTGTGGTTATGAACAAGACATATCTTGGCCTTTCCATATGGGGAAAAAAAATGTGTGAGTTTTCTTTTTTAAAATGAGGCTAAACCAGGCTTGGTGGCGCATGCTTTTAATCCCAGCACTCAGAGGCAGAGGTGGGAGGATCGCTGTGAGTTTAAGGCCAGCTTGAGACTACATAGTGAATTCCAGGTCAGCCTGGGCTGCAGAGAGGCCATACCTTGAAAAACCAGGAAAAAAGAAAGAAAGAAAGAAAGAAAGAAAGAAAGAAAGAAAGAAAGAAAGAAAGAAAGAAAGAAAGAAGAAGGAAGGAAGGAAGGAAGGAAGGAAGGAAGGAAGGAAGGAAGAAAATTAGGTCAAGATCAGTCTCATAGCTTGGAGATTCAAATCCTTCTGCCTGGTCTTTGTTTCCTTCATTTCCATGATTTTCTTTGCCAACTCTGTTCGTTCTCTCTCTCTCTCTCTCTCTCTCTCTCTCTCTCTCATTGCCATTATTACTATTTTTTTTTTAATTTGGAGGTACATAGCAGGAATCCTACATAGTACACCTGAGAGGCACAGAAAATTAATCAAGGAAATCAAAAAAGTACCTAGAATTTTATCACTCCGTAGAGGTCGATTTACACAAGTTTTGGGAACTGCGCAAATCTTCGAGTTTTGTTTGTTTAGGTGGCTGTGTGTCCTGCTCCTTCATCCCAAAGACCGGGAGGAGACTCCCTTCCCATATGGAATCACCTTCAGGCACCGAAGCCACCTACAGGCATTTCTGTGCATTCTCTGTTCATTTTGGGATTGGAGATATGACTATTAGGGTCTAGAAGATTTGCTTCCTACAGGGAGTTATGCGGCATCTTTGGGGGATCTGAGACCCAGAAAACAGCAGTCCTCTTCAAGGAAGATCATGTTACCAGGGAGCCCGGTGATCAATCAATGTACCACAAAAATTAAACCGTCTCCTAGAACAGCAGTGGAAACACCGTGGGCCATGAGCTCTTAGGGGGTGGCAAAACAGATGAAATCCAGTCATCACATTTTACAACAGATCTGCTGTTTGATTGAGTATAACTGGAGAGCAGACTGCTCACAAGAAGGCCATTTCTAAGAATAAAACGAGTTTGTAAAAGATCCGTTTGAATTATTAACTCCAGGAAAAGAAAAAAAAAAAGTGGCTGGAGGAGAAAATGGTTGTCGTTTTGACTGGATTTTCTTTTTCCTCCTCACATGTAGGATTGGAACAAAGGGAGACATGGGAGATCCAGGCAAATTTCGCTCCGACATAAGGAGGCACATTTTCACGCAGTGCTTCATGGATGCACAGAGAGGCCACCTACCAGGTACGGAAAAACACTGCGGCCATTGCGAATGCAAGCAGATGTCAAAGCAGAGGAAAACAGCTCTCATTTTTATCAACTATCATCTCTTTTTTTCTGCTTGCTACAGCATTCCTTTAATACCAACTGAATGTATCTAACCATTCCTCCACACCCAGGGATTCCCACTCCCCACTCCTAGACACCCCAATCCAGAGCTAATTTTATTTTATTTTATTTTATTTTATTTTATTTTATTTTATTTTATTTATTTGAGAGATGGGGGAGAGAAAGAAGCAGTTAGAGAGAGAGAATGGGCACACGAAGGTCTCTAGCCACCACAAACAAACTCCAGACGCATGTGCCACCTTGTGCATCTGGCTTACGGTGGGGACTAGGGAATAGAACCTGGATCCTTGGGCTACACAGGCAAGTGCCTTAACCGCTAAGCCATCTTTCCCGCCCCAGATCTAATTTTAAAATGCAAGCCATGCTGGAGGTCACAAGCTAATCTTGTTCTCATGTTGCAAACAGGGGTAGAAGCGATATGAGAAGACAATGTTAGTGTTTTCCAATTCCATGTTTCTCCCCACATTAATGATGTGGTTTGAAATCTTTCAGCTGAAGCAAAGTGTGAAGACATGCTAAGCAGGTCACACTGGTCCATGCTCTCCTTTGATTTTCTAATCATGTTTCTCTATGTCGTAAGAAGACAAACAGATGTGATCTTTCTCCAGAAATAAGATGCTTACTGTCCCTGTCCTCACAAGGACTGATTGCTGCTCTCACAACTCACGGACTACAACTCCATGGTGAATACCAGCTATCCCACGAAGGAGGGCCCTCCAGTGGTGTGGGGGCAGGGAGGCGGGAAATGATGGTTACCAAAACATAGCGTGTCTATAAAAAGTTTGTACTTAATAAAAAAAAAAAAAAAAAAAACTTGGGCAGGAAAAATGGCTTAGTGGTTAAGGGACTTTCCTGCAAAGTCAAAGGACCCAGGTTCGATTCCCCAGGACCCACATAAAGCCAGATGCACATGGTGGCACAGGCATCTGGAGTTTGTTTGCAGTGGCTGGAGGCCCTGGCATGCCCATTCTCTTTCTGTCTACCTGCCTCTTTCTCTCACACTCTCTCTCTCTCAAATAAATAAATAGAAAAGAAATCTTAACTCGGGCATGGAAGCACATGCCATTGACCCCAGCACTTGGGAGGCAGAGGTAAGAGGATCGCAGTGAGTTTGAGGCAAGCCTGAGACTACACAGTGAATTCAAGTCAGCCTGGGCCACATCAAGACCCTAACTTGAAAAAGAAAGAGAGAGAGAAAGCCAGGCACGGTGGCACACGCCTTTATTCCCAGCACTTGGGAGGCACAGGTAGAAGGATCGCTGTGAGACTACATAGTGAATTCCAGCTCAGCCTGAGCTAGAGCAAGACCCTACTGTGGAAAACCAAACCAATAAAAAATTAGTGCTGAATAGTGAAAGCCAGTTCAACTGAGCCAAAGGACCATATGACTGCTGTGTTGGAAGATTCTGGAATAGCTTTTAACCTTTCCTTTTAGGAAGTAGCTCTGAAAACCTTCCATGTCTTCTTCAATCCCTTTTTGTAGAAAACCCTGGTATTTTCTTGATAAAAAAATGTACAATATTATACTTCAGGGCTGGAAAGATGGCTCAGTGGTTAAAGGTGCTTGCTTGCCATGTCTGACTATGTGGTTCAATTCCCTAGTCCCCACATAAAGCTAGATGCACAAAAGGACACATGAGTCTGGAGTTTCTTTGTAGTAACAGGAGGCCCCAGAGTTCCCATTCTTTCTCTCTCTCTCTCTCTCTCTCTCTCTCTCTCTCTCTCTCTCTTCCTCACAAATAAATAAAATTTTTAAAACTAGACATTATTTTTGGTCATAAGCACTGTTAATATACAATGCCAAAATTTCCTCTTTGCTCACTTGCTAAAAATGCATTACTGGGCTGGTGAGGTGGCTTAGTGGGGAAGGCAGTTGTCTGTAAAGCCTAATGACTAGGGTTTGATTCCCTAGTACCCACGTAAAGCAAGGTGCACAAAGTGGTGCACGCATCTGCAGTTCCTTTGCAATGGCTGGAGACCCTGGTGCACCCATTCTCTCCTCTCTCTCTCTCTCTCTCTCTCTTTCCTTGCTAATAAATAATTATTAAAAAAAAAAAAGGTGAGGATAGAGTTTAGATCTCGCGTATTGCAGTCTGGATCAAGGCACTTAAAGAAAGACATAGCAAAAGACCAAAGATGAAGGAAGAAGAGGAGGAAGAGGAGGAGGAGCAGGAGGCAACAGGCACCATGGAACTGCTTACTTTAACATCTGGAGGGGCTAGAGGCATTGGAGAAAAGCATATAAAATTACCATTAGCAAGTTTACTTGCTCACCAAATTCTGACATAGCAAAATTCTAGTTCTTTAAAACAAATATTTATTTGCAAGGAGAGAGAGAGAGAGAGAGAATAGGCACACCAGGGTCTCTTGCCACCCGCAAACAAACTCCAGATGCATGAGTCACTCGGTGCATCTATCTTTACATGGGTCACGGGTACTGGGGAATCAAACTTGGGCAATTAGGCTTTGCAGGCAAGCACCTTTAACCACTGAGTCCAAAACTATAGTTCTTGAAAGAAGAAGCTTTAGGTTAAATGATTGCTATTGTTCAGTGCTCTTGATATTGAAGCTTTAAGGAAATTTTCACATTATAGGATATAAACAGATTGAGAAGTGGATGTGTTCTGTGAAGATGTGTATGTGATGTAAAGGTAAGATTCATCTTATGTGCATTTATTTACTCTTTGTGGAACACCTTTCTACACACTTTTTAAAAATGGGCTTATTAGCCCTGGGGGAGCAACGCCTTCTGTTGTCTGGCTAAACGCATATATTAGTCCCACCAAATTGCCCTCTAAACACTTACGTTTATGCCCATAGAGTAATGCCACTCTCACTTTTGGTTAGAGAAACTTCTCTTTTCAGATGGCAGTGATCATTGGAGTGACTGAAAAGTCACCATAGTGCTGAGAAGAAGTGACAGTGGAGTGTTCAGCACTAAGTGAGACATCTCTGTCACACCCTCCAAGGCTCAGGGACCATTGCAGGAGAGGTGGCAGAAAGAATGTAAGAGTCAAAGGAAGGGGAGGAGTGCTGACAATACTGTCTTCCAGACACAAAATGGCCTTGATATCCAGGACCTCACAGTGGCTGACGCTACCTACACAAGACCTGCATAATAAGAGGAAAAGGTGATGACGTAAAAATAAAAGAGAGACTACTGAGAAATAAAAAGGGATTCAGTGGAAGGGGGATTTGAGAGGAGGAGAATCAGGGTGGGGTGAGAATTTTATCATGGTTTATTGTTTATACTTATGGAAGTTGTCAATAGAAAGTGTTTTTAGGAGCTGGAGAGCTGGCTTGGCACTTAAGAGGCTTGTCTACAAAAGATAATGACCCAGGTTGGATTCCCCAGTACCCATGGAAAGCCAAAAGCACAAGGTAGCACAAACATATGGAGTTGGTTTGCAGTGAATGGAAGCCCTGACACACCTACTCATTCTCTGTCTCTCTCTCTCTCTCTCTCCTTACAAAGTTTTTTAGATAGAAACTGAGGCTCAGGGATGTTGCATAACCAGTAGCCGGCAGCTAGACAGCAAGAGTCCAGAGCCACAGCCTGGCCCCTCACCTCTTCACTACCTCTCCCTCAGTGGCATATTGCCCAGATGTTCCGTGAGCCCTGCTGAGCCAAAGGCAAATGTCTCCTTTGCACAGGATGTCTGCAGTTGAAAATAATGAAACGATACAAAATTCCTGCAGCCCAAACCAGGCACGTGACAAGCTACTTAGCACGGGTGCGTGGAGGATATGAGGCAATTCCACAATCTCCACATATTGTCCAGAGGTATCAGGAAGTGAGGCAAACAGGAACAAGGAAGAGTTTAAGAGGAGGCACCAACCTTCACGATAAGGCTAATTACGGGGTGGGCGAGCCTGAAGTAATTACCAGATATTGGACAAAGGAGTTCTCCATAGGGGAAAATGAATTCTTATGTAATGCTAGGGTTTTGTCAATTAGACTAGAAGAGGGTAAGTTTGCTCTGGGAAAACCTTGAGGAGATTTTATTTTTTTTTTAACTAGATGTGTACTTACCCTCTGACCTAGCGACTCTACTCCTAAACATTTTCCCAAGAGCAATGAAAACAGATATTCACAAGAATGTCCACAGTTGCTAAACTACAGAATTCTTAGATGTCCATCTATGGGAAAATACCTGAATAGTCTATGTTATAGTCATATGATGGAATACAACACAGCGATGAAAAGAACTGAAGTATTTTAAAATAAAAAACTAAGGCTGGAAAGATGGCTCAGCGGTTAAGGCACTTGCCTGTGAAGCCTAAGGACCAGGTTCAATTCCCCAATACCTACATAAGCCAGATGCACAAGGTGGCACATGCGTCTAGAGTCCGTTTGCAGTGGCTAGAGGCCCTGGTGTGCCCATTCTCTCCTCCCCCCCCCCCTTTTCTCTCTCTCTGCCTAATAAATAAATAAATATAAAGTATGTTTTTAAAAAATAAAAATAAAAACCAGCCCAGAGAAAGGAATCACAAAGACATGCTGTGTAGAAGAAAACAGGCACAAAAATTAGATGCTATAGGGTTCCATTTATATGAGATTCTAGACTTAAGATTTGCACTGCAGGGCTGGAGAAATGGCTCAGCCATTAAGATGCTTACTTGCAAAGCCTGATGGTCTGGGTTTGATTGCCCAATAACCACATAAACCCAGATGCATAAGGCGGTGCATGCATCTGGAGCTCATTTGCAGGGGCAGGAAGGAGGCTGTGGTACACCCATACGCTCTGTGTGGCTACCTCTTTCTTGCTGTCTCACAAGTAAATAAATAAATAAATTTGCATTGCAGAATCAAACCTAAACACTATTGGCTCTTGGAGAAGTAGCCAGGCGGTGGGGGTGGGGTACTAAGAACAAGTGTGAGGGGCTCTCATAGCCATTGGTGACATTGTATACCTTGACAGAAGTTTGGATGACATAGAGATACATGTGTGTCAAAACCCACTGAATGGTTGTGAGGAATTTGTACCTTCCACTGTAAATTTTATCCCCAAAAGATAGGAGAAAAAGGAAAAAAAATAATTCTAATGAGAGATATGCATGATATAATAATTAAGAGAAAAATGTTCTGTCTTCTGATACTTATGTAAAATAAATAATTATGAAAGATAGTTAAATAGATAAGTATAATAAAGCAAATATATTGTATATTTAAATGTTAGTTACAAAATCTGGTATGTATGAATATCTGTTGTACTGTTATTTTAGTTTTTCTGTATATTTGATAGTTTTATTATAAAATATTAGGAAAATGTAATACAAGAATATATTAATATATATGTATTTAGAAGGAGTTGAAAGATTTGAATTTTCTTTTCCCTTTTTTGTTTTTTTTTTAATATTTTATTTTTATTTATTTGGGAGTGAGAGAGAAAGAGACAGAGAGAGAGAATGGGTGTGTCAGGGCCTCCAGCCACTGCAAATGAATTCCTGGTGCATGTGCTACTTTGTGCATCTGGCTTATGTGTGTCCTGGGGAATCAAACCTGGGTGCTTTGGCTTTGCAGGCAAGCACCTCCACCACTAAGCCATGTCTCCAGCCCCTTTTTTTTGTTTTTTGTTTTTTGTTGTTGAGGGAAAGTCTCACTGTAGCCCAGGTTGGCTTGGTGCTCATTCTGTAGCCCAAGCTGGCCTCAAGCTCACAGGGATCTTCCGACCTCCTGAGTGCCCTGATATCTTATTTTAAATGAGTAGGTATGTTACACTTTTGCATGGAAATGTGAGCATCTGGGCTATTTTTGTTTTCTTTTACTATTAAAAAGTAATATCGGCCGGGTGTGGTGGCGCACGCCTTTAATCCCAGCACTCGGGAGGCAGAGGTAGGAGGATCGTCGTGAGTTCCAGGCCACTCTGAGACTCCATAGTGAATTCCAGGTCAGCCTGGGCTAGAGTGAGACCCTACCTCAAAAAACCAAAAAAAAAAAAAAAAAAAGTAATATCGTAGGGCTAGAGAGATGGCTCAGAGGTAAAAGGTGCTTGTTTGCAAAGCCTGTTGTCCCAGGTTGAATTCCCTAGTTCCCACCTAAAGCCAAATGCACAAAGTAGCAAATGCATCTGGAGTTCCTTTGCAGTGGCAAGAGGCCCTGATGTTCTCATTCTCCCTCTCTCTCTCTTTCTCTCCCCCCCCATATATATACACACATACAAATAAATAAATAAATAAATATTTTTTTAAAAAAAAAAAAGTAATGCTGAGCCAGGCATGGTGACTCATGCCTTTAATCCCAGCACTTGGAAGGCAGAGGTAGGAGGATTGCCATGAGTTCAAGGCCATCCTGAGACTACATAGTGAGTTCCAGGTAAGTTTGGGCTAGAGTGAGACCCTACCTCAAAAAAAAAAAAAAAAGTAATGCGAGTAAAGACATCATCTTTGAGCCAAAACTACATCTCAATGACTTTTAGCACACAAAGAATTTCTGAGGCCAGTTACTATGGCACCCACCTTAATCCTAGCACTTGGGAGGCAGAGGCAGAAGGATTGCCATGAGTCCTAGGCCACCCTGAGACTATATAGTGAATTCCAGGTTAGCCTGGGCTACACCAAAACCGTACCTCAAAAAGCCAAAAATAAGAATTTCTAAAAATGTGCAATAACATTTTATCTTATCTGGGTTAAGAAGAGTCCCCATGGGTTCTCAGAGTGTCACCATGGCTACAGATGGATCATCGATATGAGTGAAGCACAGATCAAAGACCCATCCAGGTGGCATCCCAGTGGCTCCTGGAAGGAGTTCTGCCACCCCTGAGGTTCATGAAAGAGTTTTGGTCAGGAATAAGGGATGGCAAAGAAAGGGGGAGACAGTGAGCCCATTTGAAAGCACCCTTCTTATACCATAAGACAGGCATGAAAGACAGTCTTCCATGAAGCAGGAGCCTAGCTCTGAAAGACATGCTAAGAAAACAGAGAATAAGTGATGTTTCTCTGGGCTGGCTAGATGGCTCAGCAGTTAAAGGTGCTTGCTTACAAAGCTTTTGGCCTGGGTTTGATTCCTCAGGACCCATGTAACGTCAGATGCACAAAGTAGCGCATGCGTCTGGAGTTCATTTGCAGTGTCAAGAGGCTCTAGCATAACCATTCTCCCTCTCTCTCTCATAAATAAAATAAAAGTATGTTTTTTAAAAAGAGTGATGGGGTTGAAGAGATGACATAGTGGTTAAGGCACAGGAAGCCCTCTGCAGCTGGCCATCTAGTGACCCCTGCTTATCCTAACCCAAATAGAAAGACGGACCTCTTGAAACATCAGTAGGAAGCAGCAGAGAGAAAAAAAAAAGGTGTGAGTTGTGGAGAGCAGCTCAGACGGACACTCACTGCAAAAGCACTTAATCAAAGTGTCCTGCAGGCAGAAGGACCTGATGTGAGGTGAGAAAGGGTTTGTATCTCTCCCGGCAAATGACTCAGATCTGGTGGTGTGCTGGACTGGACCCTCGGGCAGGCCCCAGCAGGAAAGATGTGCTGGGTACATTCAGGAACTTTGCAAACCGGTCTGGTTACTTGAGTTAGCCATGAAGGGAGTGCTGACAGCATGGAAATGAACAGACACTGCAAGAGCTCCTCACCTGCCCCCACCACCACCACACACACACCTCATGGACAGCTGCTTCAGCAGCTTGCTATGCCCCAAATTGAAGCCCCCCTCTGACTGATCTACCAAATTCAAGACCCTCAATTGTCAACTGCTTTCGGGTCTCTGTTTTAAATCTATTAGATTCCAAAGAGAATGCATCATGTTCTCTCCCAGGTACGATCCAACTCACATGCTCTGTATCTTTCCTAATCATGTGTAATCCAAATGCCAACTTTAAATCTCATAATCATTGCTGACACTTTTACTAACTAATAAATGAGAAGAAAAAAAGAGAGGAGATGGAGGCTTATTCAAGTGGCATTAATTTCTTAACACATTATGTCAGCCCTTGTGATGAGCCCCGTGCATACATTCCCCAAACATCTCTTAAGAGAAAGTACTATTTCAGCTCTGTGAAGAAAAAACCGAGGTTCAAAGAGGTGTTAGTTTCAGAGCTATGATTTGAATCCAAGGCCCCAGGAGTTCAAAATGTTTTTTTGTAAAGAAGCAGCTTTTGGAGAAGGTCTCTTAATTGAAAATAAGGGCACTAATGTTAACGATGGGAGTTCTATTCTCATGACCAAATCACCAATCACCACCCAAAGACCTCCCTTCCTGGTGCCCTCCCAATGTTGATTAGATTTGAGCTTGGGAGTTTGGAGGAAGACATTTGCATGCAGATAAGCACACTGCTCTGATCTATTTCATCTGCCTTCTGTAGAACTTAATAGAGGTGAAGTCATACAGTATATATTCTTCTATAAAAATATATGCATTTACTTGTTTATTAATTTGAGAGAGAGAGATAGAGATAGATAGAGAGTGAGTATGAGCACACCAAGACCTCCTACCACTGCATACAAACTCCAGATGCATGCCTCACTTTGTGCATCTGCCTTTACATGGGCACTGGGGAATCGAACCTGGATCAGCAAGTTTTGCTTTGTTCTTGAGTAAAGCCGTTCTTACCCAACACTTGGAGAATGCCCATACTATTTTTGTGTATCAGTGTAATTTGTGCCATTTTATTGCTGAATTAATTTCCACTGTGAATTTGTCCACTTTTTATTGATGGACTTCTCAGTGGTCAGTCTATGAGAAAGATGCTATGGGCTTGTGCTCATGGACAAGCAGTTTTCTTTTTAAAACATATTTTATTTGACAGGGAAAGAGGTAGATAGAGAGAAAGAGAATGGGCACACCAGGGCCTCTAGTTACTGCAAACTTCAGATGCATGTGCCACCTTATGTATCTGGTGTTACATGGGTACCAGGGAAATCGAACTTGGGTCCTTGGGCTTTGCAGGCAAGCTTCTTAACCAATGGGCCATCTCTCCAGCCCACAAGCATTTTCTTAACAAGTGTCTTCATTTCTTTTCGTTAAAACCTAAAAAGTATGAGTGCTGAGATCTAAGTGGGGTGCATGCTTACCTATCTGAGAAACCCCCAGACTAATTCCCATCATAGCTTTGTCATTTTCTACTCCCATGAACAGTGTGCAGTGATTCTACTCATTTCATGCTCTTCAGCACACTTTGTCTTTTTGGTTTTGGCCACTCCAGTGAGTGCATAGTAATGTCATTGTTTGAATTTGTATTTGCATATGATCTATGTAAACTAGACATCAAAGGAAACAGGTGTATCTTGGTGACATAACAATTGGCATGATTTCCTTCGACAGGGCCCAGAAAACTTTAGCTATAAAAGAAAACAATGAAACTGGGTGTGGTGGCACATGTCTTTAATCCCAGCACTCAGGAGGCAGAGGTATAGGAGGATCACCATGAGTTCAAGGCCACCCTAGACTACATAGTGAATTCCAGGTCAGCCTGGGCTAGAGTGAAACCCTACCTCAAAACAAAATACCAAAAAGAAAAGAGAAAAATGGATTTCATAGAGGTTAAAAGTTTGCCCTGGCGTGGTGCCAGCATTCAGGAGGCAGAGGTAGGAGGATCGCCATGAGTTTGAGACCACCCTAACACTACATAATGAATTCCAGATCATCCTGGGCTACAGGGAGACTACCTCAAAAAATAAAAAAAAAAGTTTAAGTTAATAAAGAAATAAGGTGGGGTGGGGGCTATAGGAACAAATCCTACAACTCAGTAACAAGAAATCCGATGGAAAAATCTGAGTAAAATACGTGTGAGGCCCTTGACAAAGAAATATGTACAGTGACCAAAAAGAACAGACAGAAGCCACATGGCGCTATGTCCTTACCTCATATAGGAGTCCTTCTTTCGTGTCATAACATTGTCTGTGTAAATGTCACTTACCCTACCCAAAGGAAAGCAAATGAACTTTGGGGACATCTTTACCTACCCAACCCATGTGTCTACACTGTGTGGTGACTTGAGAGGCACCCAAGTATTTTCAAATGTTGGCCTAATGAATTAGCTCTGTCTGTCTTAAGATCTTCCAGCAAACCATTAATGTGATAAGCAAATGAAACCGTACAATAGAACTGTGCTTCTAGAGAGGTCAAGGAAAATGGGTCACCAGAAAAATAAGCCTAAGAAAGAAAAGTTCCCAAGGGCAGATGTGATGACATTTAAGATGCTGGTATAAAATAGAAAAGGAAATAGGGTTTGTAGAAAAGGACAGAGAGGGTGTGAGAAAAAAGAAAAAGAAAAGAAAAAAAAAAAAGAAAGCTTTCCAAAAATAAAAGGCCTACTCTTTTGCATGGGCAAACCATCCGGTGTGTGGGTAAAGTTTGCATCTATGAAAGCCCAAGGGAAATGATCAGACCAAAACAGGAAGCTATGCATGTGCTCCAGGGCGGAAGTCACTAAGACTGCACCCCTGTGCACCCTGACGCTCATCTTGCTGCCCAGAAAGCTCTGATTCCTTGTCAGAAATGACACCCTAGTGAAGCAAGAGGCCCCATGACGGCAGAAGGGTGGTGGTGTCTGGGGTTCCCGTGACACCGTCTTGGAATTCCCAACACACCATGATCTGTGCTCTCTTAGAGTGTGTCCACCCTGGAGAAAGAGCTATCCATGGAGGCCTTTCTGATCAACTGCTGTAAAGCTGTCTTGGTCCCATGATTATTTGCAGCAACAATAAGGAATCTTCGAGAAGTTTAGCCTTGCTTTAACTATCTTCATAATTATTTAAAATTTTAATGTCAGTCTGGAGAGATGGGTTAGTGGTCCAGGCACTCACCTGAGAGGCCTAAAGACCCAGGTTTGATTTCCCCAAACCAACATAAAGCCAGATGCGCATGATGGCACATGCATCAGGAGTTCGTTTGCAGTGGCTACAGGCCCTGGGATGACCATTCTCTCTATCTGCCTCTTCATCTCTCAAATAAATGAAATATTAAAAATATATTTAAAAACATTTTAATGCCTAAATCCATTTGAGTTCTTTTCAGGAAACATCCTTGAATATATTCTAGTGCTCTTATTTCTGTCTCATGTTTCAAACTAATCTGTGTAAGTCATTCAATTCTCATTTAAAAATCAGGGCCTTCCCTTGCCTGGTGTGGTGGCACTCACCTTTAATCCCAGTACTCAGGAGGCAGAGGTAGAAGGATCACGTGAGTTCTAGGCCAGTCTGAGACTACATAGTGAATTCCAAGTCAGCCTGGGCTAGAGTGAGACCCTACCTCAGAAAAAAAAAAAAAAAAAAATCAGGGATTACATAAGACCTGCATGATAGGGGTGGGGGGGGGGGAGGATGACAACCAAATAGAGGAAAACAACATAAAATAGAAGAGAGATTAGTCAGAAAGAACGTGGAATCCAGTGGAGGGGAGATTTGAGAATGGAGAAAGGAAGGGTTTGGGGAGATGATTATGATCATGGTATGTTGTCTATATTTATGGAAATTGTCAATAAAAAATTACATATATATATATATATATGTGAGTTTGAGGCCAGCCTGAGACTACATAGTGAGTTCCAGGTCAGCCTGGGCTGGAGTGAGACCCTATCTCGGAAAAAAAGAAAAATCAGAAGCTGGAGAGATGACTCAGGAGTTAAAGGTGCTTGCTTGAGAATTCTGACCACGTGCATTTGATTCCCTACAACCCACCTAAAGCCAGCTGCACCTAGAGTTCATTTGCAGGGGCAATAGGCCATGGTGCACCCATACTCTGTCTCTCTTCTCTCTTTCTTTCTTCCTCTCTTTTGCTCTTTAATATTTTTATTTATTTACTTGCAAGGAAAAAAGAGAGAACGAATAGGTACACCAGGCCCCCAGCCACTGCAAACAAACTCCAGATGCATGTGCCACCTTGTGCATCTGGTTTTACAGGGTCACTGGGGACTTGATCCCAGGTCATCAAGTTTTGCGTGCTAGCGCTGTAACCACTTAGCCATCTCCCCAGCCCACACTTAACTTTCAAAAAGAAAAAAGTTTTTGTATGTGGATAAGAGTAGACGGGAGACTGAAAAAAGAACTTAAAGTTTGTCAAGGAAACCTTGAGGATGATTTACTTTTTTGAAGCCAACACAAGAAGTTACTTTGTAAGACAAAGGGGCCAGGCATGGTGGTGGTGCACACCTTTAATCCCAGCATTCGAAAGGCAGAAGTGGGAAGATGGATTGCTGTGAGCTGGAGGCCAGCCTGGGGCTACAGAGCGAGTTCCAGGTCTGTCTGGAATAGAGTGAGACCCTGCCTTGACATGGTGAGTAGGTTTGGTCAGTGTACATCTTGTATTTTCATCCTAACCCAAAGTGCATCTGGTTCTACAAGGGTGCTGGCAAGCCTAAAACTGTAGGCGCTCTCTCCTCCCAGTGCTGAGGGCTCTGTGTCTGGACTCCAGGCCGAGCTCTGAGCATCCCTCATCTTCCGAGTTTCTTCCCTCAGCTCTCAATATCTCCCCAAGCTTTCCTGCACGCCATGGTCTTGATTCAGTGGCTGGCTGTCACCATGATCCCAAGACTCTGGCTTTAGCAAACAGCCAGGTGAGTGTTACCCACCACAAATAACTTGACCTTTAGCTGCTGAGCCACCTCCCAAGCCCTGTTCATTCATTTCCTCAGGTTGACTCTAACGCTTACATCTCACAAACTCATCAGTGTGTAGAATGACTTATACTTCCTAGTTCTAAGCAACAAGAAGGCTTTTTTGGCTGGGTCCTCACAAGAGTAGATGAAAGCTAGAGAGATAGCCCAGCCTTTAAGGCATTTGCCTACAAAGCCTAGCAACCCAGACTCGATTCCCCATTACCCACATAAAGCCAGATGCACAGAGTGGCACATGTGTCTGGAGTTTGTTTACAGTGGCAAAAGGCTCTGGTGTACCCATTCTCTCTTCTCTTCTCTCACTGTCTCTCGCCGCCTTCAACAATTTTTTTTTTTAAGTAATGTCCCAAAATTCTAGAAAGACATTATAGTCAAGGTCTATCCTTTCCAATTTATGGAAAAGGGATGCTGTGAGGGTGTCTTCTTGGGGCCCCTCCACTCTCCACTGTCTGCAAGAAAACATGGCTTAGATTGTTCAACAAATTTAATAAATTCCTGTAAAAGATATATATAACTTTTTACTTTTTTTGTTTTTCAAGGTAGGGTCTCGCTCTAGCCCAGGCTGACCTGTAATTCACTATGGAGTCTCAGGGTGGCCTCGAACTCACAGCAATCCTCCTACCTCTGCCTCCCAAGTGCTGGGATAAAAGACATGCACCATCACACACAGATAAATACCAGTTTCAAAAAATATTATTTATTTATTTGACAGAGAGAGAGAGAATGGGTGCGCCAGGGCCTCTACTCACTGCAAACAAACTCCAGATGCATGTGCCACCTTGTGCATCTGGTTTTATGTGGGTTCTGGGGACTTAAATCTGGGTCCTTAGGCTTTGCAGGCAAGCACCTTAACCACTAAGCCATCTCTTCAGCCCATATATACAACTTTTTTTTTTTTAATGAGAGAGAGAGGATTGGCATGCCAGGGCCTCCAGCCACTACAATCTCAAACTCCAGACGCATGTAACACCTTGTGCACATGTGTGACCTTGTGCAACTGGCTTATGTGGGTACTGGAGAGTCAAACCTGGGGCCTTAGGCTTCGCGGGCCAGCCTGCTAAGCCACCTCTCCAGCCCAGATGTCATTCTCTTAATTCTCAAGACGAGCCCATGACTAAAGGAGTCCCCTGGGTTATACCTGCCCAAATTCTAATTCTGGCATTTCAAACGTGGGTGACGTACAGCCTGCTGGACTAGCACTTGCTCTAGGCTCAGTGACTGGCTGTGCTCTGCTCGCTATCATTGTGCTTCATCTTATATGACAGTTCAGGTGCTTTCTCTGACTACCTATCTATTTCTGATTTGAATTTTGCTAGGCGGCTGAAAGCTCTGAAGTCCTGTCCTGTCCATTTGTTAAGATGCTTAGCACAGCCTCCCTGTAGGCTTCCTTTATGTGCAGTTCTTTCGTGCCTGGCAGCAGGCTCAAAAACAAGGGCTGACGACGCGGTTGGTGCTTCCTATGGTTCCCAATCCATCCCAAGGCTTAAGAAGAATACAAGCAACCTGGGAGTCTCCTGGAGGAGCCGATGCCTGGAGTAACACAAAATGCTTGTTGAGTGAATTAGCGCCTTGGGGGGAAAAAGATCATAAAGAAATATTGCACTGTAGAAAAGTATTTCTGGTGGCATGGGGCACTGAAATAGGAAGGGTATTCAATCTGTTTCAGGACTTCTTTTTAAGTTTTTGTTTGTTTGTATGTTTGTTTGTTTGTTTTGTTTTTCAAGATAGGGTCTCACTCTAGTCCAGGCTGACCTGGAATTCACTATGTAGGCTCAGGGTGGCCTTAAACACATGGGGATCCACCTACCTCTGCCTCCCCAGTGCTGGGATTAAAGACGTGCGCCACCACACCTGGCTAAACTTTGTTTGTATTCTTGACAATGTGTTATATGTATATAATGTCTTTTTATCATGCTATTCTCCATTAGCTCTCCCATTCCACTCTAGCTAAATCTTTTCTTCCCAACAAATCCCCTTCCTGCTTTCAGGTTTTATTTTGTTTGTTGCTTGCATAAGTGTGGATGGGGGTTATTTACCGGAGTATGGGTCACTTACCAGTAGCTGCACCACTGAATAAAAAGATTCCCCCTTCTCCAAGGCTGTAATTACCTTCTCATTGCTGGGATAAAGCACCCTACCAAAAGCAGCTGACGAAAGGAAAGTATTTATAGTTTGGCTTACAGTTTCAAGAGGAAGCTTCGTGATGGCAGGGGACATCATGGCATGAGCAGAGGCTGGACACCACCTCTGCCACAGCAGGTAGAAGATAGCAGCAAAAGAGTGAGCCAAGCCCTGGCAAAGAAGAGCTCAACTATCACACTGCCAAGCCTGCTCGGAACAACACACCTCCTCCAGCAAGGCGTCGTTATGCTTTTAACAGTGTAGCTACCAACTACACAGTTTCAGGGGCTCCAAACAGAGCTCTGCCACTATTCACACCCAACTGATCTTTATCATAAAAATGCCACAACTGGGCAGGAGATATGACTTAGCGATTAAGGAGCTTGCCTGCAAAGCGTGAGGACCCAGGTTCAATTCCCTATTACCCATGTACTAGGTGGCACATACGTCTGGAGTTCGTTTGCAGTGGATGGAGTCCTTGGCATGTCCATTCTTTCTATCTATCTGCCTTTTTCTCCCTTCCTCTTTCTGTCTCTCTCAAATTAAATTATATATATATATATATATATATATATATATAAAATGTCAGGACTTACATACTTGTCTTTATTTTACAGATCAAGAAACTGGAGTTGGGTGTGGTGGCACACACCTTTAATCCCAGCACTCCAGAGGCAGAGGTAGGAGGATCACTGTGAGTTCAAGGCCACCCTGAGACTCCATAGTGAATTCCAGGTCAGCCTGAGCTAGAGTGAGACCCTACCTCGAAAAACCAAAAAGAAAAAAAGGAAAGAAAGAAAAAAGAAACTGGCCACAAAGTCAACTTGACTCTGAAGCCTAAGTTTTTGACTTTATACCACCCGGTAATGCATTTAAGCATGCTTTGGAAAGGTATAAACACTCTCTGTACACGTCACATGGAGCTAGTAAGGAGGCTGCCGGGAGAGTGTTAACTTGCACTTTTTGTTGTTGTTGTTTTTTCACTGATACCACGTAAAAGAAGTAATGCTTTAAAGTGGAGGGAAGGGTCCCGCACGCCTTTGTGAACCTTAAGTGAGTGTGTTGATATTGTTGGATCCTGGTGGGGGCGGGTGTTCGTAATCCTTCAAAATCAGTGTTTTACAATTTCAAGAACTCAAGATGTGGGCCCATGTTACCAGAAGCACTTCCTATCTACCCCTGAGAGCGAAAAGAAATAGCAACAAGAAAGACTTCAAGCCTACATTATTTTTTTTTTCTACCACAGTCACAAAGAAAACGTTTCCATTCTGAGAGCACTTCAGAATGAGTCCTTTCATGGGCTCCTTGGCAGATACCTAAATGTTCAGTTCTTGAAGGAAAAGATCTCATTTCTGTGACAGGTACAAGCTGAAGTGATTATCCATTGCTATTGTCCTGAAATATGATATCAATTGAAGATCAAAGGTTAAAAAACTCCTGAAGCGGAAAACTCAAATATTATACTTTGTTCCTCAGAAACACTGATCTAGTCTGTGTGGAGATAGATGACAGTTCATGGTTTAAGGTTATTGTTTTCTGATACATTTATAATACTTCTAAAATATTATTTGTCAGTCGTCTCTGAAAGAGAGGGAGCACATCATTACTCAGACATGAGATTGCTTTTACTAACAAGTTTATGATTTGGGCAGCAATAGTCAGTTACAGGTCATCAATAATTGCTTTGTTAAGCAAACAGATTTCAGCTATTTCCCTCCAGTAAAATATTGCTTTTATGACAACCACCCTCTTCCCTGCAAAGAAGAGTTAATCTGCTGTCGAGGTAACAAGCTTGGTCTCATCCAAGAGAAGTGGGGAGCTGTCTTGTTGATCAATGGATTCTTAACCTTTTTTGTTTTTCTTTTTGGTTTTTTGAGGTTGGATCTGGCTTTAGCCCAAGCTGATCTGGAATTCAGTATGTTATCTCAGGGTGGCCTTGAACCCACAGTGATCCTCCTACCTCTGCCTCCTGAGTAATGGGATTAAAGGCGTGCGCCACGGGCCCAGCGGCTTCTTAACATTTTTAAGAGCTCTGTCTTTCTTTCTTCAGGGCTGAGCTGATGCAGTCCCCTTCTACTTAGGAATTCAAATGATATGTAACCCTCTGCGGTCATTCACAAGCATCTCTCTGGAGCAGAGGCTGCAGCAACGGTGTCCGTAGCCGAGAGGGACTCCATAACACACCTGTGATGACACACCTTCAGGAGGGAGCAGATGGGGTGTGATAAAAGGAGAAAGGTAAAGAAGCAAACTTGGTGGCCATCCAAGTCGGGAGGAACCCAAGAACTGGGGCTGGAATACACAAGAGAACAGCAGAGCCCAATGCTTTCCACACATTCCTATGTTTAAAATTAAAAAAAAAAAAAAAAAAAAAAACAGAAGCACTAGCCTTAGGATCCCCTTTTCAGCACTTCAGTTTTTCTCAGCCCTAAAAAAATCTAATGTATTTTTGCATACACTTGTAATTTATATTTATGTTATTTATTTATTTATTTATTACAGAGAGAGAGAATAGGTGCACCAGAGCCTCTAGCCCCTGCAAAAGAACTCCAGAAACCAATAATCAGTGGCAGAGGCCTAGAAGCTAGAAAAAGGTTATAAGGGAGGGAGGAGAGGGAAGGTCTTAAGAGGATGGTATTGTATATATGTAAGCAGAAGAACAGATTACAGGGAGGGGAAAAGCCTAAGCGAGGTCAGGGAAAGAGATTGTATAAAAGAAAGATGAGGGGGAGGGTCAATCAAAATTCAAGATATTCAGAATAAGACATATGAAAATCTACTTTTTTAAATAATGGCACATCCAGAAGCCATAGATTGTTACTAGAAAATTTTCAGTGCCTGGGATGGGATACCTTCCAGTGAGTCATTGGCCAGGGAGGTCTATGTGGCCTCCAAAACATTACAGGCTATTGCCAAGGCCCTTGGTTCCCCATGGGAAAGAGATGGTAAGACCCTATTGCTGAAGACGTCACATACCTGAGCGGCAAAGTCACTGAGAAATCAAGGTGGTACTGAGCAGAAAACCTTCTCCCTGTGGCCCAGCAAACTGAAAGCTGGAAAAAGCTGCACTATATGCAGTCTTATGGGAGACAGAAGTCATCAGCAGTGAAAACAGTGAACACTGGAAACCTCAAGTTTGGCCAGACAGGCTAAATGACTGAACGAGTATAATAGTAGCATGTCTGCTCTGGGGGAAACCAACTGGTCTCTAATTGGACTGAAGGCCCACTCTATGGGAGGGAATACGTGCCTGGTACTGAAAACCTAATCACAAGCCTATGGCAGGAGAAGTCATGAGCCTTAGGGGTATAAAGCCTGCTCTTGTCTGGATACATGCATATATTACTCTCACCAAATTGCCCTGAAATCACTACACTTAATGTTCATATTCATATATTAATACTACTCTCACTTCTGGTTAGAGAAGCTTCTCTTTTCAGATGGCAATGACCACTGGGATGGCCCAAAAGGCAACATAGTGCCGAGAAGAAGGGACGGAGGAGTGTCCAGCACTGAAACACCTCACACCCTCCAAGGCTCAGGGTCCATTGTGGAAGAGGTGGTGGAAAGAATGTAAGAGCCAAAGGAAGGGTACCACTCCCTGTATACAACTGTCCAGACAGAATTTGGGCTCGATATCCAAGACCTCCCCAGTGCCTAGCAATACCCACACAAGACCCTCATAATAGGAGAAAACGATGATGACATCAAATTAAAAGAGAGACTAATGGACAGAGGGAGGGGATGTGACGGAGAGCAGAGCTATGAAGGAGAAAGTGGGCTAGGGGAGGGGAGGGAAATACCATGGTTTGTTGTCTGTAAGTATTTTTTTTCAATAAAAATATATATATAATAAAAAAATTTTAAAAAAAGAACTCCAGACACATGCACCCCAGTGCATTTGGCTAATGTGGGTCCGGGGGAATAGAACCTGCGTCCTTTGGCTTTTCAGGAAAATGCCTTAACTGCTAAGCTATTCCTCCAGCCCAAATAAAATATTTTTAAAAATACAATATGGTAGAAAACCTATAGCAGGCATTGGAACTTTTAAAAAAATAATATATTTATTTATTTGAAAGCAGAGAGAGAGAATGAGAAACAGAATGGGCATTCCAGGGCCCCTTGCCACTGCAAATAAACTCCAGATGCAAACACAACTTTGTAAATGGAGAATTGAACCTGGGCCATCAGGCTTTGAAGCAAATGCCTTTAATCACTGAGCCATCTCTCCAGTCCCAGGCTTTGGAATTTCTTACAGTTTAGTTCTAAAGATACATTTGGAAAAAGCACATGGTTTATGTAAATTATTATTCCAGATTTAATGAGGCAATAGTTTTGACCAAACAATACTCAGTTCTCAGCTTTTAAATGGTCATGGAAAAGTCCTTAAAACACTTCAAAAATAAAAAATAAAAAAGCAAGCCTTTAATCCCAGCACCTGGAAGGCTGAGGTAGGAGGATCACTGTGTCACTGTGAGTTTGAGGCCAGCCTGAGACTGTATTCCAAGCCAACCTGGGCTAGAGTGAGACCCTCACTTGAAAAAACAAAAACAAAAGTAAAGCAGGGTGGAGAGATGGCTTAGCAGTTAAGGTACTTGCCTGCAAATCCAAAGGACCCAGGTTCAATTTCTCAGGACCCAGTTAAGCCAGATGCACAAGGTAGCACATATGTCTGGAGTTCTTTTGCAGCAGCTAAAGGACCTGGCATGGGTCCTTCTCTCTCTCTCTCTCTCTCTCTCTCTCTCGTAAATAAATCAATCAATAAATAAATTTTTAAAAAATAAAGCACAGTGTGTATGTGCACACATGTGTCCACTTACATATGCACTTGCACACATTCAGAGACATAAATGTCCTTTAGGTTTGGGGTAGAAGCCAGAATGAGAGGTGGAAATTAAGAGTAATGGTCCAAGTCTCCCACATCTAAGTATTGTTTTCCATTTGAATCTCCAAGAAGGGTCTCTGAGTGGTGCATGTTCATTCTAAAATGATTTGCTCATAAATAATAAAGGATAGAGAAGCAGCTTCCATACATAAAGCCCCTTTCCATCCAAAAAGAAATTTATGATCCTTTCAAAAGTTTAAATCACTTCACATGGTGCAAATAGAATACCACTAGGAATCACTTTTGACCAAAGTCCTCAGGCAGCCAGCAAGAATTACATGCCCTGTATGACAGGGCCACTTCACCTCACCTCCCTTCACACCAGATGATGGGCCGCTGGAGGGGCTGTCCTGTGAGCAGAAGGATGCTTAAGCAACATTCTTCTTTTTAAAAATTTTGTTTAGTTTTCTTTTTATTTATTTGAGAGTGACAGACAGAGAAAGAGGCAGAGAGAGAGAGAGAGAGAGAGAATGGGAGCACCAGGGCCTCCAGCCACTGCAAATGAACTCAAGATGCATGTGCCCCCTTGTGCATCTGGCTTACAAGGGTCCTGGGGAATGGAGCCTCGAACTGGGGTCCTTAGGCTTCACAGGCAAGTGCTTAACCACTAAGCCATCTCATCAGCCCCCTTTTTTTTTAATTTTAGAGAGAGTGTGAGAAGGAGAGAGAAAGAGGCAGATAGAGAGAATGGTCATGCCAGGGTCTTCAGCCACTGCAAATGAACTCCAGAAGCATGTGCCACCTTGTGAATCTGGCTTACGTGGGTCATGGGGAATTGAACCTGGATCCTTTAGCTTCACAGACTAATGCCTTAGCTGCTAAGACATCCCTCCAGCCCAACATTCTTGCTTTCTAACTGGGAGATGCTATGAGCCAGTCATGAAAATCAAAAATGTCTCATCATTGCCAAATAGCCCTTGGAGGAAAAAAGAGACAAAGTTAGCCCCAAGTAAGAATTGGAGGGGAAGGGTGGAGTTGCTTACTAAATGTCACAGTCAGGTTCACACTCCTGGCACAAAGCATCCAATCAGGAGCAGCTTGTGGGGGTGGGGGGGGGCAAAGGGGATTTATTTTGGCTTACAGATGCAAGAGGAAGCTCCTTGATGGCAGGGAAAAATAATGATATGAGCAGAGGGTAAACATCACCTCCGTACCAACATCAGGTGAACAATAGAAACAGGAGAGTGTGCCAAACACTGGCATAGAGAAACTGGCTATAATACCCATAAGCCCACCCCCAACAATACACTGCCTCCAGGAGGCATTAATTCCCAAATTGCCATCAGCTGGGAACCTAGCATTCAGAACACCTGTTTATCAGGTACACCTGAATCAAACCACCACATTCTACCCCTGGCCCCCATAAACTGATAATTATACATGATCTAAAATTCAATGCATTCATCCAACTTTAAAAATTCCCATTCTGGAAAAAAATCTTCGCCAGCTATATATCTGATAGAGGATTAATATCTAGGATATACAAAGAACTCAAGAAGTTAAATAATAAGGAATCAAATAAGCCAATCAAAAAATGGGCTATGGAGCTAAATAGAGAATTCTCAAAGGAAGAAATACGAATGGCATATAAGCATCTAAAAAAATGTTCTACATCACTACTCATCAGGGAAATGCAGATTAAAACTACATTAAGATTCCATCTCACTCCTGTCAGATTGGCTACCATCATGAAAACAAATGATCATAAATGTTGGCGGGGATGTGGAAAAAGAGGAACCCTTCTACACTGTTGGTGGGAATGCAATCTGGTCCAGCCATTGTGGAAATCAGTGTGGAGGTTCCCTAAACAGCTAAAGATTGATCTACCATATGACCCAGCTATAGCACTCCTAGGCATATATCCTAAGGACTCATCTCATTTCCTTAGAAGTACGTGCTCAACCATGTTTATTGCTGCTCAATTTATAATAGCTGGGAAATGGAACCAGCCTAGATGTCCCTCAACTGATGAGTGGATAATGAAGATATGGCACATTTATACAATGGAGTTTTACTCAGCAGTAAAGAAAAATGAAGTTATGAAATTTGCAGAAAAGTGGATGGATCTGGAAAGAATTATACTAAGTGAGGTAACCCAGGCCCAGAAAGCCAAGCGCCACATGTTCTCCCTCATATGTGGATCTTAGCTACAGATGATTGGGCTTCTGTGCGAGAAGGAAAAAACTCAGTAGCAGAGGCCAGTAAGTTAAAAAAGGAGATAGAAAGGGAAGAGAAAGAAAGGGAGGAAGGCTTTTATTAGGTTGGTATTGTATATATGTAAGTAGAAAGATTGAGATGGGGAGGGGATATGATGGAGAATAGAATTTCAAAGGGGAAAGTAGGGGGAGGGTACTACCATGGAATATTTTTATAATCATGGAAAATATTAATAAAATTTGAGAAAAAATTTCCCATTCTGTTTATCAATCCCAATGATATTCAACCATCCCCATAGTCCATGTCCTTTTAACTGAGTCATAATACCAAAAGAAAAAAACCATAATTGCACAGAACAAACATTCACACTGCAGAAGATAGCTTGGGCATAGCAAAGAAATATTGAAACAATACAGAATTTAAACAGGGCAAACATCAAACTCTGTAGCTCCAAGTCCAACAACTCTAACCAGTGACAAGTCTCTGGAGTTACAATTTCCCCCTTACAGCTAGGCTACTCACAGTCCTGGAAAACTTTATCCAGTGCCAGCAGCTCTGCTTGGCAGCCATCTCATAGTCCTGCATCTCCACTGAATCTCCACTGCAACCCAGTGTCCATCCTCATGGCTCCATCAGGTCTCTGTACAGGCATCCAGAAAACCTGCTTCATACTGCCCATGGCCATTTCCAAAATACAAATCTGTGTTGCAAATTCAATGACCCTCTCTTTTCTGTATTTCTTATAATCCATAATACCAGGTGAGCTGCCAATTAGTTAATCCGGCAAGTGGAGGGTGAAGGTTGGACAATAAACCCAACTTTGAAGAACAGGACACTCCTTCAGCATTCAGGTCCCTGCAAAAGACTTTGCATTCCTCCTGTTGTCCCAATGCAGGTCAGCTGGCCCAAACCCAATGGTCATAATCTCTCACAAAATTGCAGGTGAATGAGCACAAGGTTTAGCCCAAAGGTATTTTGTTTTGTTTTGTTTTCTGTGCCATATCCCTCTGCTCACACAAGTCCATTTCTACACAATCCAACTCTGAACAAGTTCCCAGAACACAGGCATGGAGAATGCAACAAGCCTCTCACATAAACTGCTTCTAGTCCAGTCCAGACAAAGCTCTTTCTCACCTTCATAAACCAAACCTTACAGTCCATAGTTCTTACTGCATTCAGGGCTCTCAACTCTGACCAAAATGGTCCATCAAGCTGTACTTACAGCACTTGGGCAAAGGTTTCAAGTCCTTCCACATTCCTCTCACAACTCAGCTTTAAAAGGCCAAAAGCGCCAAGCATGGTGGTGCATGCCTTTAATCCCAGCACTCGGGAGGCAGAAGTAGGAGGATTGCCATGAGTTTGAGGCCACTATGAGACTCCATAGTGAATTCCAGGTCAGCCTGGGCTAGAGTGAGACCCTACCTCAAAAAAACAAAAATAAATAAATAAATGAAAGGCCAAGAGCCACACAGTAAAGTTTCTAGCAGCAATAACCCCATTTCCCAGTACCAATTTTACTGTTGTAGTCAGGTTCACATTGCTGGCAGAAAACACCCATCCAAGAGCAGCTTGTGGTCAAAAAAGGTTCATTTTGGCTTACGGACTCTAGGGGAAGATCCATGATGGCAGGGAAAATTATGGCATGAGCAGAGGGTGGGCATCACCTCCTCAACAACATCAGGTGGGCAAGAGCAAAAGGAGGGTATGCCAAACACTGTCAAAAGGAAGCTGGCCATAAGGCCCATAAGCCTGCACCCAACAATACACTGCCTCCAGAAGGCTTTAATTCCCAAATTGCCAGCAGCTTGGGACCTAGCATTCAGAACACCTAAGTTTATGTGAGACACCTGCATCAAACCACCATACTAAAGAACCTAAGTGGGCTAGGGAGATGGCTCAGCAGTGAGTTAAAGGAACTTGCTTGCAAAAGTCTGCCAGCTCAAGTTCAATTCCCCAGTGCTCACCCATTTAAAGCCAGATGCACAAAGTGGTGTATACATCTGGAGTTCATTGACAGTGGCAAGAGACCCTGATGTATGAATTCTCTCTTTCTATCTCTTCATGAATACATAAGTGAAACTTTATTTAAGGACCAGAGAGATGGTTTAGCAGTTAAGACACTTGCCTGTGAACCCAAAGAATCCATGTTAAATCTCTCAGATCACACATAAGCCAGATGCACAAAGGTGAGGCAAGTGCAAGGTTGCACATGCCCACTAGGTGGTTCAAGTGTCTGGAGTTTGATTGCAATGGCTTAGGCCCTGACATGCTAGGTCTCTCTATTTTCTCTCCCTCTGTCTCTCTTTCTCTAAAAAAATAAAAACAAAAAATAAAAATAATTATTTAAAATATTTTATTTATTTATTTGAGAGAGAGAAAAGGGACAGAAAGAGAGAGAGAGAATGGGCATGCCAGGGCCTCCAGCCACTACAAACAAACTCCAGATACATGTGTCACCTTTTGCATCTGGCTTACATGGGTACTGGAGAATCAAACCTAGGTCCTTAGGCTTCACAGGCAAGTGCTTTAACCACTAAGTCATCTCTCTAGCCCAAATAAAAATATTTTCAAAAACTGATCACTTCTAATAAAAAAGAAAGCTAAGTAAAAGGTAATCTTCATTTTCAGATGCTATTGTACATTGAAAGATGTGACCACAGCATCTGGTATCTCCTCTCATATAGGTGAAGTAAGTTTTTCTCATACCCTGGAACCTTGTCTTGCCTCTTAAAGAGTGTTGACTAGTGGGCTGGAGGGATGGCTTAGCAATTAAGGAGCTTGCCTATGAATCCTAAGGACCCAGGTTCAACTCCCCAGAACCCACATAACCAGATGCCCATGGTGGCGTATGTGTCTGGAGTTTGTTTGCAGTGGTTAGAGGCCCTGGCATGCCCATTCTCTTTCTCTCTCTCTCTCTCTCTCTCTCTCTCTCTCTCATAAACAAATAATATTTAAAAAAAAAGAGTATTTACTGGGCCTGGAGACATGGCTCAGGCTCAGTGGTTAAGGTGCTTGCCTGCAAAGCCTAATGACTAAGGTTCAGTTTCCTAGTACCCACATAAAGCCAGATGCACAAAGTGATGTATGCATCTGGAGTCATTTGCTGCAGCTAGAGGCCCTGGCACAAACTCACTCTCTCTCCTTGCAAATAAATTCGTTTTTTTTTTCAAAAAGAATGTTGACTAAAAGAATATGCAGGAATGGCATAGTGTAGGCTATGAAGCTAAGCTTTAAAAGTCTTGAGGTTGCCAGTTTGAGTTCTTGGGGTGAGTCCCTAGGAACCACCATGTGAGAACCCACTCTTGCCTCTTAAGCTGAGAAGGTGGAGGAGAGCAATGCAACAGTAAGCAACTATCAGACGTGAGTGACACCATCCTACACTATGCAGGCAGCTGGCCCTCTGGCTAACAGCCTCATGAGTGAAGCTGAGTAAAACTAGATGAAAAAATCCACTCAACTAATGGAATCAGGAGAAATGAGGAGTGGTTTTGAGCCTCTACATTTTGGTGTGATTTATTATCGAACAAGATTAATGAACAAATGGTTTCCTAGCTAGGTCCCATGTCTGCTGCTACCAAGACTCCCATAGTGGGGAGTCAGATCCCAAGAGCCAAGTGACTTCTGGTCAAGGTCATGAAGACATGGTTCCTGCAAGTACTTAAAGAATTCATCTGCTTTTTCAAAAGGTTCTTTGTAAATGAACTTTCCAGAACCTCATTCTATTCAATTGGGAGAAAAACATGCATAAAGAATCAATATACAAAGGATAAGATATTGGGGGAGAAGGTTATGGATTTCAACCTATTCTAAACAAAATTAAAACAGGCTGGGCATGGTAGCACATGCCTTTAGTCCCAGCACTTGGGAGGCAGAGGTAGGAGGATTGCCATGAGTTCAAGGCCAGCCTAGGACTACAGAGTGAGTTCCAGGTCAGCCTGGGATAGAGTGAGACTCTACCTTTAAAAAAAGGGGGGGGGGGCTGGAGACATGGCTCAGTGGTAAGGTTCTTGCCTGCAAAGTGTAAGGACCTAAGTTCAATTCTCCAGTACCCACATAAAGCCAGATGCACAAATTGGTCTATGGGTGTGGAGTTTGTTTGTAGTGGCTAGAGGCCCTTGTGCTCCCATTCTTTTCTCACCCTATCTGCCTCTTTCTCTCCTTCACTTTCTCAAATAAATAAATAAAATATTATTAAAAAGAAAATTAAAACAATTTGTGGGCTATTTTCATAAAATAAAAAGAAATAAGCCAGGCATGGTGGCACACACCTTTAATCTCAGCACTCAGGAGGCAGAGGTAGGAGGATTGCCTTGAGTTTGCGGCCAGCCTGAGACTACATAGTGAATTGTAGGACAGCCAGGGCCAGAGTGAGGCCCCATCTCAAAAGAAAGAAAGAAAGAAAAAGAAAGAAAGAAAGAAAGAAAGAAAGGAAGGAAAGAAAGAAAGAAACGAATGAAGAAAGGGAGAAGAAAGAAAGAGTGAGAACCAAAGAGAGAAATAAAAGGAGAAAGAGAGAAAAGACAGTGCCCTAGGAAAATAGAAACACATGCATTGAATAGGTCATGGTGTAGAGGCTTGATACTGACCATTTGTCAACTTGCCTTTGCTAGAACTTTTCCCAGAATTTTCTTTCACTTGTTGTGCCAGATCAGAGTGGGTGAAATGAGAAATTTGCATGCAGTTTCAAAAGGCGGAGGTGAAGCTTTGGCCACTGAACTCCGACAACTATCCCGGTCAGATGCAGAGGGAATGAGGCTAAATGCCAATGTGTCCAGACACTTTACTGAAGAAAAGAAAATTCAACCAGATGACTTGCATTTGTTCCCATGAAAAATGCATGTAAGTTCATAGCCAACATGTGTGCACGAGAGAATATGTGTATGTGAGTGTGAGAACATCCTGTACTGAGCCCTTGATGTGGTTGGTGTTTTGCCTGACGTGAAGACAGGAGGGGCTCAGTTTTGACAGCTGGTCCTAGAAGATGGCTCCAGAACAAACTTTTCTCTTGTATCGCTAATTCCAAATAAATAAATCTACAGAATTAATCATGTGAGCTTATGGGTACAAGAAAAATCTGTATTTTCTGGATTGAGTGTGGTTGCAGACCTTTAATCCCAGTCCTTGGGAGGTAGAAGGATTGCCATAAGTTCAAGGCCACCCTAAGACTTCATAGGTCAGCCTGGACTAGAGTAAGACCCTATCTTGAAAAACATAAATAAATAAATTAAATTAAATCAATTCTATACTTTCTCTCTAGTACAGTATATTTACAAGAGTTTAGGAAAATTTTTGGTTTGTATGAAGAGTTTCAGCCAAATGGATAAGATTCAAACACCCAGCTTTCAAAAACGGTAGAATATCATGCATTCTGTGTTTAAGAATTTCTCCATAATTCAGATGGGAACTGGTTTATTAATCTTCTGAACATGGAACTTGATTCTGTTTTTCCGGGAGTTAAAATGGTTTATCTGAAATGTCATTGCATTTAACAAGGATGAGAGTTTCAAATGTTCTCTCTGGGATTTTGGCTGTGTAGACTCTGATCTCCAATGTAAAACCCCTTCCCTGTAACCTTGTTCACCCAACAATCACACCGTCCTGTGGAAAGAGCTCTATCTGCCTGGCTCCATCTCCTCCAGTAACCTTTCCTGAAATCCCCAATGAATGTCTGAAGCACACATTTCTTCCTACATGGTCTCCCACAGTGGGCACTTCCTTCAATCCTGGGGAATGTGCCAATGACATAGGCAACCCCTTTACTTCTGGCAGTGGCCTGGGCATCCAGGGAGATTCAAAGCCATGCTGAGGCTAAGCCAAAAGTAAGGGTTAAAGAATACCTGCAGCTTCTGGGCTGCCTGTGTGTGGGTCTGGAGTGAGTAGGCCAGACCCCTGTTTCCTGGCTCCTCCCACCTCCCTGGTCTGGGCTTCCTGCCCTGGTCTGTATGCTGGAGGGTGCAGCACAAAGTAGGCCAGATCCCTGTTCCTTTGCTCCTCCCAGTGCCCTGGTCCTGGTAGGTCCCATGGTGCCTATGTGAGCTGTGGAATCAGGCCTTTGCTCTGGTATCCTGACTGGCCACTGGAAAGCAATATCCCCATTCACCTGAGTCAGAGGGTGAATGAGCCAAAGGACACAAACTTGCTTATTCCTCAATAAAATAAAGAGTCTTCCTAAAATGGGTAGACAACAACACAAAAAAGCCAACAAAAGTAAGAAAACTGAGAGATCTCCGCCAAGGATACCTAGTCCTATAATGGAAGCCTCCAATGAAATCATAGAGAAATCAACAGAAATTCATTCCTAAAATGAAAAGACAACCACCAATGAGACACTGATCAAAAAAAAAAAAAAATCTCTGAACTAGAAATAAACTATCAAAGAACCAAAAATCGTACAAATGAAATTGAACAAAATCGTCTCCTAGAGTGTTCGGCTTTTGACAGTAGGCTTAACTTGAATGAAGAAAATGTTAGAACCCTCCAAAAGATGTGAATGAATTGAAGGTAAGTCAAGAAATGGAAGATCTCAATAACCAGTTGATTAAGCTTAATGAAGATTTGATCAAATGCGAGAATGAACTCCAGGAAGCATCAAGAAAATCAGAATTAGAACTGAAATAACACCACAAAAAAAAGAGATGGACATGATACAAAATAACCCAACAGAAAACAGAAATCAAATAGAAATTATAAGAACCTCTGTAGAACCACTCACCAACAGAGTCACTCCTGTGGAAGACAGAACCTCTGTCCTGGAAGATAAGACAGAAGAAATTGATTAGGAGGCCAAAAATTTTGCTAAGTTCAAAACATCAAGTGAACAGAATACAAGGGAACTGTGGGACACCTTAAAATGACCAAACATCCAGATCATGGGTATACCAGAAGGAGAGGAAATCCAGGCCAGAGGCATAGAGACCATATTCAAGAAAACTATTGAAGAAAATTTTCCAAATCTCTCAAAAGAGAGGCCCATCCAGATAAAAGAAGCCCACAGAACACCAAACAGACAGGACCAAAGAAAAGGCTCTCCAAGTCTCATTATAGTTAAAACTCTTAACAATGAAAACAAAGAGAAAGTGTTAAAAGCAGCAAGGGAGACAATTCACAATATACAAAGGCAATCCCATCAGAATAACATCAGATTTCTCAATGGAAACACTGAAATCCAAAAGGGCCTGGAATGGAACACTTCAAAGTCAGTAAAACTATGGCTTCCAACCCAAGCTACTCTACCCAGCAAAAGTGTCCCTCATAGTAGATGGTCAAAGAAACACTTTCCATGGAAAAGGTCAACTCTGCGATTATATGAACACAAAGCCAAACCTACAAAGAATACTTGAGGGAATACTCCACACAGAACAGTCAAACAACCAAGTTCAAGAGCCAACAAGAAGATCACAATAACCGAAATTGACCAGGCTCAAAATACAAATTATAAGAATGTACAAAACCCCATAAAACACCTCATCATGGCAGGAAGTAATTCAAACCTCACAGTAATAAACTTAAATATTAATGGTCTTAACTCACTCATCAGAAGACACAGGTTATCAGGATCGATAAAAAAACTGGACCTTTGTATCTGCTGTCTTCAAGAAACCCACCTCACCACTAAAGATAGACACCCCCTCAGGGTGAAAGGCTTGAAAATGATATTCTAAGCAAATGAAAATTAAAAAAAAAATAAGCAGCTGTTACTATATTAATATCTAATAAAATGGACTTCAAACCAAAAGTAGCCAAAAAGGACAAAAAAGGACACTTTTTATTCATCAAGGGAATGATCCAACATGAGCACATCACAATCTTAGATATTTATGCACCAAACACAGGTGCATCACAGTTTATAAAACAAAATCTACCCAACAATAAAAAAGAAATAAACATCAACACCATCATAGTCAGAGACTTCAGTATTCCACTATCATCAATAGATAGATCATCCAAGCAAAATATCAACAGGGAAATAATAGCACTCAACACCACCATACATCAACTAGACCTAACGGGTTTCTACAGAACCTTCCACCCCAACTCTACAGAAGATACATTCTTCTCATCAGCCCATGGAACCTTCTCCAAAATTAGCCATATATTAGGCCATAAAGTATGCTTTCATAAAGTCAGGAAAATTGAAATAACTTCCTGCATCATGTCAGATCACAATGCTTTAAAGCTAGAAATTAGAAACAAGAGACATATCAAGAACTCCACCAGCTCCTGGAGACTGAACAACACACTTTTAAACAATGAATGGGTCATGGAAGAAATCAAAAAAGAAATTGTAAAATTCCTAGGATTGAATAATGAAAATACAACCTACCAAAACTTATGGGACACAATGAAGACAGTCATAGCCCTAAATGCCTTCATTACAAAGTCAAACAGAGTCCTAATCAGTCACCTGACTATCCACCTAAGGGCACTGGAAAAAACAAGAAGAATCCAGCCCAAAGAGCTCCAGATGGAAAGAAATAATCAAGACGAGAGCAGAAATTAATGAACTGGAAACTAAGAAAACAATTTTAAAAATTGATGAAAAGAAGAACTGGTTCTTTGAAAAAAGTAAACAAGATTGATAAACCCTTGGCCAAACTGATCAAGAAAAAAAAAAAAAAAGAGAAGTCTCAAATTAGCAAAATCAGAATTGAAAAAGGAGAGATCACAACAGACATTAATGAAATTGGAAGAATCATCAGGGAATACTTCTGGAAGAAATGGATGAATTCCTAGACACATACCACCTACCAAAACTAAACTCAGAGCAGATTAATCTCCTAAACAAACCTATCACATTCATGGAGATTGAAAAGGTAATCAAAAATCTCCCCAAAAAGAAAAGTCCAGGACCAGATGGCTTTTCAGCTGAATTCTATCAAAACTTCATTGAAGAACTGAAACCAATTTTTCTCAAACTATTTCACATAATAAGAGACCAGGGAATCCTCCCTGACTCCTTTTATGAAGCAAGTATCACTCTAATACCAAAACCAGATAGAGATGCAACAAGGAAAGAAAACTATAGGCCTATATCCCTAATGAACTTAGATGCAAAGATCCTGAACAAAATTCTTGCAAACCGAGTTCAACAACACATTAAAAGCATTATCCACCTTAATCAAGTAGGCTTCATCCCAGGGTTTCAGAGGTGGTTTAACATATGGAAATCAGTCAACATAATACACCACATAAATACTGAACCACATGATCAACCAAATTGATGCAGAGAAGGCCTTTGACAAAATACAACACCACTTCATCATCAAAACACTGAAAAGAATAGGCATGAAGATTTACATCTCAACATAATAAAGGCTACATATAAAGCTCCTAAAGCCCAAATAATACTTAATGGGGAAAAACTCAAGGAGTTCCCAATGAGATCAGGAACAAGACAGGGGTGCCCACTGCTCTTCTAGATAGTACTAGAAGTACTAGCCCAAGCAATAAGACAGAAGAAAGAAATAAAAGGGATTCAAATTGGCAAAGAAGAAGTCAAGTTAGCTCTATTTGCAGATGACATGATCCTACATATAAATGACCCAAAAGTCTCCACCTCAAAACTTCTAAACATGATAAATTCCGTCAGCAAAGTGTCAAGATACAAATTCAATGCACAAAAATCAGTAGCTTTTCTATATGCAAAGGACAAATATACACAGAAAGATATCAGTGAGGCTGTCCCATTTTCAATAGCAACAACAACAAAAAATAAATAAATACCTTGGAATAACACTAAGCAAGGATGTGAAAGACCTATATAATAAAAAAAAAAAACCATAAAAACACATAAGAAAGAAATAGAGGACTTGAGAAGATAGAAAGACCTCCCATGCTCCTGAATAGGTAGAATCAATATTATGAAAATGGCAATTCTACCAAAAGCAATATACAGATTTAACACAATACCAATAAAAATACCAGCATCATTCTTCACAGAAATTGAAAAAATGTTCTCAAAATTCATATGGAATGGCAGAAGGCCTCAGATATCCAGACATATCCTCAGGGGGAAAAAAAAACCTCTGGCACTATCACCATAGCTGATTTAAAGCTATATTACAAAGCCATAGTGACAAAAACAGCATGGTACTGGAATAAAAACAGAAACATAGATCTGTTGAACAGAATTGAAGACCCAGACTTTAGGGCAAGTAACTACAGCTGCTTGATCTTTGACAAAGGTGCCAATAATGTAGACTGGAGAAAAGACAGTATCTTCAACAAATAGTGTTGGACAAATTGGATGACCGTATGTAGAAAAATGGAATTAGATCCACTCATTTTGCCATACTCAAAAATCAAGTCCAAATTGATTAAAGACCTTAATATAAGGCCTGAAACTCTTCAACTACTTGAAGAAAAAATAGGAGGCACTCTCCATGATATAGGACTGGGAAAAGGCTTCCTGAACAAAACCCAGTAGCCCAGGAAACTAAACAAGCACTCAACCAATGGGATCTCATGACGCTAAAACGTTTTTGCACAGACAAACATACCATAAGCAGAGCCAATAGATTACCCACTGAATGGGAGAAAATTTTTGTCAGCTATGCCACTGACAGAAACCTAATATCTATAATCTACAAAGAACTCAAAAAACTAAACAAGAAAAAAATCAAACAATGCACTCCAAAAGTGGGGCAGAGGACTAAATAGGGAGTTCTCAGAGGAAGAATTACAAATGGCTAACACACACTTAAGAAAATATTCAACATCCCTAACCATTGGGGAAATGCAAATTAAAACAACTATGAAATTCCACCTTACTCCAGTAAGGATAGCAAACATTAAAAAATCAAGTGAAATCAAATATTGGTGAGGATGTGGAGAAACAGGAGCACCCATTTGCTGTTGGTGGGAATGTAAGCTGGTACAACCACTATGGAAATCAATATGGAGACTCCTGAAAAGGATGAATATAGAGCTACCAGCAGACGCCATTATGCCCTTACTGGGCATATACCCTAAAAGCTCCACATCTAAGTTTGGAGATATTGCTCAACCATGTTTATAGCTGCTCAATTCGTAATAGCTAAAAACTGGAATCAACCCAGGTGTCCATCATTGGATGAATGGATAACCAAGATGTGCTATATCTACACGATGGAATTCTACTCAGCTGTAAGAAAAAAATGACACATTGAAATTTGTAGAAAAATGGTCAAACTTGAAACAGATCATTCTAAGTGAACTCATAGAATTACAGAAAGACAACTATCACATGATCTCACTCATCTGCCATTCCTAACCTGTATCAGCCCGAGTTGCTGAGATATCTGAATAGCATCTTGAGGTTTGGACAATAGGAAGGGTAAGGCTTGGGGGAAGGGAAAAAGGTGGGGGGACATAAAACTTGAACCCAAATTGAACCGGTACCATAGAATCCTATATTCTGGAAGTTAGCCTAAAAGGTGAAACCCTCAAGAGGACCTTGGGGGAGCAACTGAATTGAAGGGCCCTAGAGAAGGTGAGACAAAACCTAACCTCAAATTTCTTCTGTTTCTCTTTCTTCTCTGTCGTTTTCTTTTTTCTTTTCCCTTGTCTCTGGCCTATAATTCCCTATACCAGGATGTGGTATATGTCCACAATGACCTATTGATCAGAGAGACCTACTAGATCTCCAAAATCAAACAAGACAGACTTCTGTCAGAGCACTTGATTACCCACCAGAGGTTGATGGTAAGACCCTACTGCTGAAGACACCAAACGCCATTGGAACAGACCATGGAGAAACATGGCTGGAATCCAGAGGAGATCCAGACCCCAAACAATTAGCCCATCTAGTGCTGGAAAGCACTACATGAGCTACCAGGGAAAGTGGCCAACATCTGTCCAAGCAACTCAAAGTCTAAACCACTCAGAAGCAAACAACCTGACGTGATGCTCACACAAGCACAATAGTGGCATATAGCCATGGTGACTAACCAACTGCTTTTGGATTGGCTAACAGATCCACTCTGTGGAAAGGAAACCATATCTGGAACTGGGAAACAAGTCAGAATCATGTCCAGATGATGATTCTGCTTTCCATTGTCAAGTTCCCACTAACCTTAGACTATAAGAGGGTCTATATCCTTTTAATTCTCTCTAAATTAATAACGGTTAACCCATTTAACAGGTGCTAATTTCATTCTCGGTTGGAGAATCTGCTTCTCTTTTTCAAATGAGAGCTGGACCTGAGGAGATAAATGATCCACTGCACTCCACCCTGGCCCCAGCTGAAACCACAGAGGAATCGGAGAAGTGAGCTAGAGTGCTGCTTTCTTAGTGAATCTGATATCAGCACAAGGGTGAAGGAGATAGACACTGAGGACATTCAACACCTACCAAACAAAAGATCCAGAGGCTTCTAAGTGCCCATCACTGAAGTAGACTTAAAGTGCTCCCAGCATGGCTCAGGGAATTTTGTGAAAGAGGGGGCAGAAAGATTGTTAGAGCCACAAGTTGGGACCTTTTGCACAGAGACACTGCTTCTCTCCCCACCATAATGCATGGGGTTGACCTGCATCCCAAAGGAGGAAGGCCTCATCAGAAAAGGGGCAGGGCAGAGGGAAAGGATGGTACCAATATGTGTTGTTTACATACTAAATATGTCCATATCTAATTAAAGAAAAGAATACCTGCAAAATAATGTGGGTTTTTTAGGCAACTGAAAACTAATTACTATAGCATCAGTTCTAATCTATCATAACATTAGAGCCAGAGTGTTAGTGACATGTGCAGAACAGATCTGCATCAAGAAAAGCTTCATAACATATCCACATTGCAGCACAACCACAGAAGCTAATATATACACTGACATATAACCAGAAAAGTAGCATGACCTGTGATGGTTAAGTGTTTATGCCCCCTCCCTCCCCCTCCCCCTCCCCCTCCCTCCTTCCTTCCTTCTTTTCCAGAAAAGGCTCCACACAGCATGAGACCCTGGAACAGAGCAGTGATCTGTCTAATTCTTTTGATCTTACTAATAGGCACAATTCTTTGAGGTAAGTGTTGAAATTTTCACCAAAAATAAGGAAACAAATAAGTGCTTGATTTTCAAAGAAAATGCATAAAATATTTCCTTTCATTGATTGACTTATTTAAAATACAGCCCCATCGCTTAATTAACATTGTTTATTTGGGCATAATTCTACATTTGTTTGCACTATTCAAAACTTTCTCTGTTTTTTTTAAAGTCCAGATTGCCTATTTGTTTTGCATTCTTTTCTGAGCACAAGTTGAGCGGCACAACACCAGGCAAACTGTGATTAAGAAAATGAGTTTTGCTTTTAATCAATTAAATTAAAAAGTTGGCACAACGAAGCTCATAGCTCCTTAAAATAATGACTAAATAAAAAGAGCCGGTTTAATATTTAGCACAGCGAGACAATCATCAGAAAGTAATAAAAACAGACATCTTTAAATAGATCAAAAGTGACAAACCTATATAACGTTTAGGGTTGATTCCAATAACCTCCAAAATTAATATCTTATGAAAAAGTGAGTGCAAATCATTTCACCTTCTTCAATGAGATCATATTGACGCCTCCACTTCACTGTAAAGCTATCGCTGCTGCAAATACACTTATATCCTCAGCAAACAAATATTATTCAAGTAGGAAGATCGACATGCACAGATGAGAAAGATGTAAGTGTATTTCAAATAAAGCTACTTAACTAAAAAGTCTTCAAATATTTTAAGACCTACCCTCACTCAAAAATCTGTTTCACAGAACGTGGTGGTGCATGCCTTTAATCCCAGCTCTTGGGAGGCAGAGGTAGGAGGATCACCGAGTTCAGGGCTAGCCTGAGACTACATAGTAAGTTCCAGGTCAGCCTGAGCTAGAAGGAGACCCTACCTCGGAAAGCTAAAAGGAAAAAAAGAATCTCTGTCTCACTTTACATCAGACTCATCAATCCAGAAACTACATATTTCAGATTTCATCCTTGTAGGGATTTGAGTGAAGATGAGATTTATTTTGTCAGAAATCCAATACCTGGTGGCTTCCAACCACCACAAACGAACTTCAGAAGCATGCGCCACTTTGTGCATCTGGCTTTCTGGGTACTGGGGAATTGAGCCTCGGCCCTTGGGCTTTGCAGGCAAGTGCCTTAACCACTGAGCCATCTTGGCAGCAGAAGGACCTATATCTTTGATCTGTATTCCTAATAGGAATGAACTAATAACTCATTTGAATTATTCCAGAAGAAGTGGTTACACAATGCTGTGAGATAACTTTGGCATATCTTAGGGAAAGTGTTAATGTGAATTTGAAATTTTAAGTAATCAAAATTTATGTAGGGCTTTTTCTACGATCTGCTTGCTGCCATCATGATGCATGTAAATACCCTGGTGGATGATGCTCTTAAGAGGATCAACATTGCTGAAAAAAAAAAAAAAAAGAAAAGAAAAGAAAGAAAAGGAAAACACCAGGTCCTTATTAGGCCATACTCCAAAGTCGTTGGTTTCTAACTATGATGATGAAGGGTGGTTACATTGGCAAGTTTGATCATTAATGATCACAGAGCTGGTAAGATTGCTGTGAACCTGACAGGCAGGTTAAACAAGTATGATGTGATCAACCACAGATTTGATGCCCAGCTCAAATACTTAGAGAAATGGCAGAATAGTGCCAGGTGTGGTGGTGCACACCTTTAATCCTAGCACTCTGGAGGCAGAAGTAGGAGGATCACTGTGAGTTCAAGGCCAGCCTGAGACTACATAGTGAATTTAAGGTCAGCCTGGACTATAGCAAGACCCAACCTTAGAAAAAATAAAAGAGAGAGGAGAGAGAGAAAAGAAAGAAAGCATGGCAGAATTATCTGCTGTCATTGTACCGAGAACCTCAGCTGGCACCATGGACCATGAGGAAGCAAGACAAAAACACGTAGGAGGGAGAAACCTAGGGTTGTCTTGCTAGGGGTGTAAGGAGAGAAAGCATTCATATGAATAAAATGCCTCAGTGGAAAAAGAATTATGTAGACTAAAATAAAAATCCAACTTTTCCTATGAAAACAAATTTTCTTTCTAAAATATGCTTAATTAAAATATAGCTTAATTAAAAATATACTTAATTCCTTACAATCATATTTTATTATTATTTTTATAATTTTAGTAATTTATTTATCTATGAGAGAGAGAATGGTGATCCAGGGCTTCTAGACACTGCAAATGAACTCCAGACACATGTGCCACTTTGTGTATCTGGCTTATGTGAGTACTGGGAAATTGAACCTGGGTCCTTAGGCTTTGTAGGCAAGCACCTTAACTGATAAGCCATCTCTCCAGCCCTCATATTTTATTATTTAACCGTCCATGTCTTCACTTAAATATTTATTGCTAAGTAAAGGCCTACTCTAAACACTTACTCTAGCCCAGGATGACCTAGAATTCACTATGTAGACTCAGGCTGACCTCGAACTCATGGTGATTCTCCTATCTCTGTCTCATGAGTGCTGGGATTAAAGGCGTGTGCCACCACATCTGGCTAAACATTCATTTTTAATTGCAATCTTTCTTCTCCCACTGATGATCACCTTCACTTTAGTTCCTTTATTTGTTTTGCTTTAAAAAAATATTTCTTTATTTTATTTATTCTGAGAAAGAGAGAGAAAGAAAGAGGCAGAGAGAGAGAGAGAGAAATGGGAGTGCCAGGGCCTTCAGCCCCTGCAAATGAACTCCAGACACATGTGGCCCCTTGTGCACATGTATGACATTGCACACTTGCCTCACTGTGTGTCTGGCTTACATGGGACCTGGAGATTCAAACATGAGTTCTTAGGCTTTGCAAGCAAGGGCCTTAACTGGCAAGCCTTTTCTCCAGCCCTTGTTTTGCTTTTTCGCATACCACTTCTTTCTAATCTATAAATTCCATGAGTTGTTCAATCTAACCACCTCCCCACATAAACAAGCATAAGCTTTCCAAGACAGTGATTTTAAAAAGTATTTTATTTACTTAATTACTTATTTGGGAGAGAGAATGGGCACTGCAGGGCCTCCAGCCACTGTACATGAATTTCAGACACTTGTACCACCTTGTACATATGGCTTATGTGGGTACTGGGAGATCGAACCTGGGTCCTTTGGCTTTTCAGGCAAGTACCTTAATTGCTAAGGCCATCTCTCCAGCCCAAGAGAGTGTTTTTTTGAGGTAGGGTCTCGCTCTAAAGCCGAGGCTGACCTGGAATTCACTATGTAGTCTCAGTGGTCTCGAACTCAGGGCGAGCCTCTTACATCTGCCTCCCAAGTGCTGGGGTTAAAGGCATGCAACACCACACTCAGCTTAGTTAAATATTTTTATTTTTAAAAAGAAATAAAACATTGTTTTCAGTGTGGAAAGATGGCATAGCAGTTAAGTTGCTCGCCTGCAAATTCTAATGACCCATGTTCGATTCTCCAGTACCCATGTAAAGTCAGATGCACCAAGTGGCACATTTGTAGTGGCTTGGAGGCCCTGGCCACCCATTCCTCTCTGTCTGTCTCTCTTTTCTCTCCCTTTATGCTTGCAAATAAATAAATAAATAATAATATTTTGCTTAAAAAAAAAGAAAACATTGTTTTCTTCAATCATGTAGTAGGTATTTGGGAAGGAACTTTAGATTCACCTTGGAGAGTTAAGGATAAATTATCTCACTGTTTGCCTATCACACCTGACCACTCAGACTCACAATTTAAAGCTGATCATGATATCTCCCTATGAATATTCAAGTACCGGACGACTAGAATAATAACGAAACATCATATATTCATTATGCACGGAACATGTGCTCCAAAATCTATACAATATAAAGATAGTATCAAAAGTACCAACATTTACTAATAATGTTCTTTCTGGTTTTGCAGTGGTGGATAAGAAAAAAAAAATCTAACCAAAAAAAGCAATACAAAGCTGGGCATGGTGGCGCAAGCCTTTAATCCCAACACTCGGGAGGCAGAGGTAGAGGATTGCCGTGAGTTTGAGGCCACCCTGAGATTACAGAGTGAATTCCAGGTCAGCCTGAGCTAGAGCGAGACCGACCTGTACCTCTAAAAGCCAAACAAACAATCAAAACAAAACAAAAACAAAATGCAATACAAGCTGGCCGTGGTGGTGCATACCTTTAATCCCAGCACGTGGGAGGCTAAGGTAGGAGGACCTCCACTATGAGGCCAGCCAGAGACTAAAGTCAGAGAGTATCATATCGCATATTCCTCTGCACAAATCCACTAGAAGAGGTAGGAATGTAGATTCCGGGACCTACAATTCTGGGTTACAGGGGGTCCATAATCTTGGGTGATAAAATAAATTGTGCCATTGTTTGTGCTAACTTCTTCTAGCTGAGATGTAACATGACCATTCACTGCGAATATAATGGTGGCATTAAACGTGGCAGGTACGGGAGATGGCCTATCTAATAGGTTCACAAATCTGTACCAAAGAAAACATTTTATTATTTATTTGCAAGCAGAGAGAAAGAGAGAGAGGGGGAGAGAATGAGAATGGGAAGACTAGGGCCTCCTGCCACTGAAAACAAACTCCAGACACATGTGCTACTTTGTACATCTGGCTTTATGCAAGTTCTGGGGAATTGAACTCAAGGCTGTCAGGTTTTACAAGCAAGTGCCTTTAACCTTTGAGCCATCCCTCCAGCCCCCATGTCTGTGATCTTGACTCATGAAATGGACAGGTATCTCCAAGCTCCTGTCTATAGCTGCTCCTGCAGTGCTGACCACCTGTCAGTCAAATAGCCTCTGTTCATCAATGTCTTTGCACTGGTGACCCAGCACCTCTATTTTGCTTTCTGAAATTCTAATTTGTCTCTATGCACTAGTTTATGGAAAGAGGTAAAAGTGTCTTTTTTTTCAATACTTGTTAATATTTTGCAACACAGGAGAATTGAAATGAGAAGTCATTAACTCTCCATAAATCATCATGGTATTTTATAACACAGGTAAGCTTCAAATATTAACCTTGCAAGTCCAAAAAAAATCACATAATTGAGGTAACTGTTGAAGAGTTGTTTAAAGTAACGCATTGATCCCAGACGTCACAGGAACACTCGTTATCTGTGCCACGAGCTCATGGGAGAGGACGTTGTCTTTGCGTCTAACGTGCTTTCCTGTGGTAACACGAGGTTAGCATGAGTGCTCAGAAGTACAGTGTATATGCAGATTTTATTCTGGGAAATCAGTGAATGTGTTGAGAATAACGTTTGAAAATGTTATAAACATGATCAGGAAAGACACCCACAGTATTTGTAGGAAGCCACAGGAAGTTTGGGGGCTCTGTTCATGAGAAGGTTATTTCTAAAAATAATTCTAAGAAAATGTCCATAAACTTCAACTGCAAAGAGTTGCACAGATACTTTCTAGAAGGGTAAAAATGATCAAAACAAACTCGGGAAATGGAGGAGAAATGGGATAGACCAATAGTTATAGGAGAGACTGAAAGGCCATCTAAGTTTTACAAACATATATTTGCCCACACAACAACCCAGACATCTGCCCAAAGCCCAAGTGCTGCTCCCGGGTGTTGAAGGAGTATGTCACTTTCATATTCAGATATGGGGAAAGGAACAAGCAAAAGAAAAACTTCTGGTGTGCCCTAAGGGTCCAACCGGGTAACTCCAATGCAAGGATAAGAAAAACCACGAAGGAATAGAAAAGTCATTAAATTCACAAAATGTTTAACATTACTTAACAAAGTAACCATGAGGCACAGAAATTTCTTCTGATGCAGCAAAAAAAGAGGAAAGGAAGAAAGAGAGGGAGAGAGAGAGGGAGGGAAGACAAGAGGGAGGGAGGGAAGAAGGAAGAAAGGAAGGAAGGAAGGAAGGAAGGAAGGAAGGAAGGAAGGAAGGAAGAAGGATAAGAAAGAAAGAAAAGAAAGAGGAGGGGGAGGGAGGGAGAGATGGGGAAGGAGAGAGGAAATAAGAGAGGGAGAGAGGAAGGAAGTAAAAGAAGTGAAGGAAAGAAGGAAAGAAGGAAGGAAGAAAAAGATGAGACAATGTGTATAATGTTTATAAATTGGTGTCTTTTCTCAAATTAGATGATACCATCACTCTTTGAGAAAAAATGTTGGAAGAAATCAGGGGAGATCTGGTTTCTGAGGGCAACAAGGTCAGTGTGAAATAACTATGCAGACAGCGAAGAGCAGCTTAGGCAGTGAAGTCAGGATTGTTGTAGGCTGGGGTTCTGCCTGAGGCGGGGTATAACTGCCCTAAGGCAAAATTTTCTTCAACAAAGCTGTTTGCTTGGTTATTGGGAATTGTGATTGTGTAGATAGGGACAAACAAGAAAGAGTATGTGGCTAAGCATGGTGGCACATGCTTATAATTGCAGCACTTACAAAGTTGAGGCAGGAGGATGGTAAATGTAGCTCAATGGTAGAGCAGTTATTCAGTATGCAAAAGCCTTGAGTTAACTCCTAGCATTAAAAAAAAAAAAATGAAGCAGGGTGTGGTGGCGCACACCTTTAATGACAGCATAGGCAGAGGTAGGAGGATCACCTTGAGTTTGAGGCTACCCTGAGACTATATTGTGAATTCCAGGTCAGTCTGGGCTAGAGTGAGACCCTACCTTGAAAAACAAAAAAAAAAAAAAACAAGAAAAAGAAAAGAAAACTAAACAATAGCAAATGAGAGAGAAAATAATAAAATAAACTAGAAACAAACTTGAGCATGGTGAGATGCACACCTTTAATCCCAGAACTCTAGAAGCAGGGGTAGGAGGATTGCTGTGAGTTTGAGGCCAGCCTGGAACTATAAAGTGAGTTCCAGGTCAGGCTGGACTAGCATGAGACCTTACTTGGGGGGGGGGGGGAGCTGAAAAAGTGAAGGGCAGAGAGAATAGGTCAGTCATTTTTGAACCTTGGTGTTGGACAGAATGGTCACAGTGGGCATACTAATAGGATAGAACTGCATTCTATTATGGAATAGCATGCACCATTTAAACAATGAAGTTCTTCTCTTTGCACTACAAGTCAAAACCACCCAAGCTATAATGTAGAATTTCTAAAATATATTTATTTGGGGCTGGAGCTATGACTTAGTGGTTAAGGCACTTGCCTGTGAAGCCTGAGGACCCAGGTTAAATTCCCTGGTACCAATTTATGCCAGATGCACAAGGTGGCACATGTGTCTGGAGTTTATCTGAAATGGCTAGAGGCCCTGATGCACCTGTTTTTTTCTTCTCCCTCTCTCTCTCCCACTCTCTCTCTCTTAAATAAATAAAATAAATAATTTTTAATTAAATTTTTTTATTTACTTATTTGCAAGCAGAGAGAGAAAAGAGATACAGAGAGAGCGAGCAAGAGAGAGAGAGAGAAAGAATGGGTATGCCAGTGCCTCTAGCCACTGCAAATGAACAACAGATGCATGTGCCACTGTGCATTTGTCTTTATGTGGGTACTGGGGAAATGAACTTGGGTCATTAGGCTTTGCAAGCAAGTGCCTTAGCTGCTGAGCCATCTCTCCATCCCTAATGTAGAACTTGTGTGTGTGTGTGTGTGTGTGTGTGTGTGTGTGTGCATGCCTTTAATCCCAGCCCTTGGGAGGCAGAGGTAGGAGAATTGTTGTGAGTTTTGAGGCCACCCTGGTACTCCCCAATGTAGAATTTTTTGTTTGTTTTGTTTAGTTATCTGAGGTAGGGTCTTGCTCTAGCCCAGGCTGACCTGGAATTCACTGTGTAGTCTCAGGGTGGCCTCTAACTCACAGTGATCCTCCTACCTCTGAATACCTAGTGAACTCCAAGTCAGCCTGGGTTAGAGTGAGACTCTACCTTGAAAACCCAAAATAAAGAAAAGAAAAAAGAGTATAGCCTAATGGGAACATGACCAATATGCAATATGTTCATGCAATAAAGTTCTCAATTTAAAAAAATAGGTGTGTGTGTGTGTGTGTGTGTTTTCTATCAAATGATGCAACTTCTGGGGAAAAGTGCTTGCAAGTTTTATGCTACTTTCCTTTCATTGGAAATTTCTACACCTATTGTGTATCTTTATTTTTAAAAGTATAAAAAATAAAGCTTTTCCCATGTTGGAAACAATGTTATGGATAATTCTGTTATTTGAGAAACTACTTACTGTTAACATTCCTATTTGTTTCACCCAATAACTTTGGTTCATTTTTTCTTTTTTACAAGATGGAATCACAGTGCCTACTACTGCTTTTAATAAGCTTTTCTCTACCTTTTTCATGGCGGTAAATATTTCTCTAGTATCATTTTTAATGGCTGAATAGAGCCTGGTTATTAAATATTTATGTTTTATCCAGATCTTGTTTCAACCAAAAACATTTCCATAAAAATCTTGTAGCTATAATTTTGCAAATATCTATGACTATTTTCTTAGTGTGAATCCCCCAAAGTAAAAATGCTAGTTGAAAGGTTTTATGCAAAATTCTGAAGCATTCAATAGTGATGGCCAAACTGCCTTCCAGAAAGATTTTAAAAATTTACACTCTCACCAATAGCATATGACAGTGTCTCTTCCCATACCATTGTGCCAACATTGAAACTATGATATTTTTTATCTTTAAAATGCAGTTTGGGGGCTGGAGAGATGGTTTAGTGGTTAAGGTGCTTTCCTGCAAAGCCTAAGGACCCAGGTTCCATTCCCCCATAAGCCAGATGCACAAAGCAGCACATGTATCTGGAGTTTGCAGCAGCTAGAGAGAGGCCCTTGTGCACCCATTGCCTCTCTCTATCTGGCTCTCTCTCTCTCTCTCAAATAAATAAATGTATTTTTAAAAGTCTTTTTTTTAATGCAACTTTTAGTATCAGGTCCTCCAAACTAAATTTACCATGAAGTCGTAGAGTTTTCGAGCTCGTGTACTTATTAAACTATATTTGTAAACTCTAGTCCCATAGTAACCATGATTGAAATACTATGGGATACAGAAATGAGGAAAATATTCACATACTCATTTGTAAACTTTCTTCTTACATTTTTGTTCTTTACCAATCAGGTTACACTAAAGATTAAAAGATTCGGCTTGGAGAGTCTGGTTATAACCACCCCCAATGAGTAAAATTATTAAAATTTAAATGTAACTTTAAAAAGTGTGCGTTGGACCTCTGTGCTGCCAAAGAAGGTCAAGTTCAAGCCCCTGATTTAAAAGGACCTCTCCCTGAGTGATCACAAAAGGAAGTCTATTAACATTACATATCTCTTCTCTTTCTTTGCCCCTTTGTTCATTTAAAGTAAAAGTACTGCCGCCTGAGAGTACTGGCTGATACTGCCTTGATTTGGGGTCGGCGGGACCCTGAACTTAACATACATAATTACTGGTTTCCCATCTGAACAAAACCCAGCTTTTTTGTTGTCTGAACAGTACAGCAAAGGAACTATAACATATTGCCATTTGAGGGATTTTTGCACTGTTATTTATTTTTAAAATATTTTATTTATTTATTTGAAGCTGAGAGATACAGAGAGAAAAGAGAGAGAGAATGGGTGTGCCAGGGCCTCCAACCACTGCAAACAAACTCCAGATACATGCACTACTTTGTGTATCCACCTTGACGGGGGTACTAGGGAAATGAACCTGGGTCATAAAGCTTTGCAGGCAAGTGCCTTAACTGCTGAGCCATCTCTCTAGCCCCTGCGTTTCTTTTTATTATTTATTTGCAAGCAGAGAGAGAGAGAATGAGCACACCAGGGCCTCCACCACTGCAAATGACGGCTGTACGTGGGTACTGGGGTATCGAACCTGGGTCATTAGGCTTTGCAAACAAGCACCTTAATGGCTGCGCCATCTCCCCACCCCCTGCATTTTTATTTTGAAAAAAGAAGTTTGGAGCTGCCCTATGGCTAGAGTTTAAGTTCCTAGACATCCTCTGCTTCCTGTAAAAGCCACTGGTAAATTCTCCAAGAATGTTGCCAGACACTGGTCTGAAATTTCAAAACTAGTATCTCTTTTCTTTTTAATTTTCTTTAATTATTGACAACTGCCATAATTATAGACAATAAGCCATGATAATTCCCTTCCCCACTTCACGTTCCCCTTCACAACTCCACTCTCCATCATATCCCCTCCCCCCCGCCCCAATCGGTCTCTTTTATTTTGATGTCATCATTTCCTCCTATTATGATGGTCTTGTGTAGGTAGTGTCAGGCACTGTGAGGTCATGGATATCCAGGCCATTTTGTGTCTGGAAGAGTGCACTGTAAGGAGTCCTACCCTTCCTTTGGCTCTTACATTCTTCCTTCCCACCACCTCTTCCGTAATGGATCCTGAGCCTTGGAAGGTATGACAGAGATGTTCAGGGCTGAGCACTCCTCTGTCACTTCTTCTCAGCACTATGGTGCCTTCTGAGTCATCCCTGAGGTCACTGCCATCTGAAAAGGGAATCTTATCTAACCAAAAGTGAGAATAGCATTAATATATGGGGATGAACATTAAGAAAAGTGCTTACTGGGCAGTTATGTGAGCATAATATATGCATTTAGCCAGATACCAGCAGGCGTTACACCCCTAGGACTCATGACTTCCCCCATCATAGGTGTTCAGAATCAGGCATGTATTCTCTTCTTTAGAAAAGAAGAAGCTGGGCGTGGTGGCGCACGCCTTTAATCCCAGCAGTCGGGAAGCAGAGGTAGGAGGATCGCCATGAGTTCAAGGCCACCCTGAGACTACATAGTGAATTCCAGGTCAGCCTGGACCATATATATATATATGTATATGTATGTATATGTATATGTATATGTGCTTGTTGCTATAGGTTTGTCATATATGTACAAATAAAATAATTATCTTTTAAAAAATATTATTTATCTATTTATTTATTTTTCAAGCAGAGACAGACAGAGAAAAAGAGAGAGAGAATGGGCCTGCCAGGGCCTCCAGCCACTGCTAACGAACTCCAGATGCGTGCACCACATTGTACATCTGGCTTTATGTGGGCAAGCTCCGTAACCACTGAGACATCTCTCCAGCCCGAGATAATCATAAGATGAAGATGGAGCCAGGCATGGTAGTGCATGCCTTTAATCCCAGCACTCAGGAGGCAGAAGTACAAGGATAGCTATGAGTTCGAGGCCAGCCTGTGACTACAGACTGAATTCCAGGTCAGCCTGAGCTAGAGTGAAACCCTACCATGAAAAACTGAAGAAAATAAAAGAAAAAGATGAAGATGGTGGTGGCAGGCGACTTTATTGTGTAAAAACAGCCATACTCTTCAAATTCATTACAATGACAGTGGTAACTTTTATTGCTCACATGCATGTGAAAATTTCAAAAATGCTACAATGCTGAAAAAAATGAGCAGCTGAGAGAGATCAAAGAAAGTCAAAAACAATGAACCCTCTGGTGTCTTCACAGTTATCAAAGGAAATCACACAGCTCTCAAGACGTCAGTACTTATTTATTTCATTAAAAACACGCAGCTGAAGCCAAAGACAGAGAGAAATACACCTCAATAAAATATGATATGTATATACATATACATGTAGATATGTTTGTTTGTTTGTTTGTTTGCTTGTTTCGGTAGGGTCTCTCCCTCTAGCCCAGGCTGACTTGGAATTCACTATGTAGTATCAGGTTGGCCTTGAACTCATAGTGATCCTCCTACCTCAGCTTCCCAAGCAGTGGGATTAAAGGCATGCACCACCATGCCCAGCAAAATATGATTTTTTTTCCTCTGGATTTCACCCAGGATCTTTTCAAACATCTAATGACCTGCTTGTTTTATTGAAAAAGGAAATCACAAAACTAAAACTAAACATTCAGTGTTTTCCTACCACTTTACCCGGTAACTGACTTTTTTTTTTTCTTAAATTGTCAAGCTCCCATTATAAGATGATTAAGCATGACTATTTCCGTTTATTCCTAGCACAATGTTTGGAATATACCAGGACTATCGAAACACCAAATTGGTGGTTTCACGTGGCTTAGTGCACAAGAATAATATCATGGGAGAATAGGGGTGTTTGACCTTATGGAAATTTACAAAGGCATGTGCTGAAATCTGATGACAAATTTACTGGAACCTCTGACTCACCTCAAAGATATGAGTGTCAGGGGCTGGAGAAATGGCTTAGTGGTTAAAGTGCTTGTCTGTGAAGCCTAAGGACCCAGGTTCGATTCCCCAGTATGCACGTAAGCCAGATGCACATGGTGGCACATGTGTCTGGAGTTCATTTGCAGTGATTAGAGGTTCTGGTGTGCCCACTTTTCTCTCTCTCTCTCCCTCCCCCCATAAGTAAATAAATATCCCTACATATATTTATTTGAACTCAAAGATTCATCTTTTTTCTGACTCAAACATCTTTATTCTTCTGAAAATACTACGAATATCCACCTACAATTTTTTTTTTTTTTTTTTTCTGAGGTAGGGTCTCACTCTAGCTCAGGCTGACCTGGAATTCACTATGCAATCTCAGGGTGGCCTCAAACTCATGGCAGTCCTCCTACCTCTGCCTCCCGAGTGCTGGGATTAAAGGCATGTGCCACAACGCCCTGCAACCTACAATTATTTTTAAGGTAAACAGTAAGTCAGCTGAAGAGGCATATGGGGCTGGGGGCTGAGGAACACCGCCATCCTTTGGGCACAGGGCTAGTGGGCGAGTTGCCAGCTGCTGAGGAAAGATTCAGCTAGGAGCTCTTCCCCAGGAAGGCCCTGCAGCACCTCAAACTCTGACTGGTTGTCATAATAGGGATCCTCAATAATGATTGACTTCTGTGGATCACAGCTCCCAAGTAGCTCAGTTTTAGCTTGGCAGTTTTTAACTCCATTACTTTTTCTATTTAAATCTCTCGGGTTGCTTTGATTGATGCACAGTATATAATCAAATGTTGCAAAGTCTTCGGGAACATTATCTGAAACATTTGCATCAGTTAGTAGTTTTCCAAAAACTACTTCGGCAATAAGTGACCAGCAAATGATGCCCAAAGGTTCATCCCGGATCCTGGAACTGTACACGGGAAACCAGTTCAATTGTTTTTATTTTTGTTGCTTCGTTGGTTGGTTTTTGGTTTTTCAAGGTAGGGTCTCGCTCTAGCCCAAGCTGACCTGGAATTCACTCTGTAGTCCCAGGCTGGCCTCGAACTCATGGTGATCCTCTTACCTCTGCCTCCCGAGTGCTGGGACTAAAGGCGTGTGCCACCATGTCTGACCAATTCAGTCTTTCCTTTTTTTGGGGGGGGGGGTTCGAGGTAGGGTCTCACTCTAGCCCAGGCTGACCTGGAATTCACTCTGTATTCTCAGGATAGCCTCAAACTCACCGTGATCCTCCTACCTCTGCCTCCCGAGTGCTGGGATTAAAAGCATGCATGACCACCCCCGGCTTAATTCAATCTTTCATTTTTTTAATTTTATTTATTTTTATTTTTATTTTATTTTTGGTTTTTTGAGGTAGTGTGTGCCACCATGCCTGACCAATTCAATCTTTTACTACTTTGATTCTCTGAACTCTTCCCTAGAACCCCAAATTCATTATTGATGTCTGTTTCCTAAAGGCAGGTGGAATGCGGCATGACCAGCCCATGTCCCTCTTGCCTGTGCCCTTTGGCTCCAGGGCTGCCTTTATCCTGAAATGCTCTTGGCCTCAGTTGCCCAATACCTCCTAGTTAAACTCTCTGAAAACCATGTCAGATTCAACCCTCTGGTCACCCTCTTCCTGATTCTTACCTCTGCCTTCCTATCCCATTGCACTGCACTGAGCCAGGTCCTCCCAGCCACCTCCCCACCAAGAAAGAGAGCATCTGCCTGCAGGCCTAGATGAATGCACATACGCTGTGATTATTCCTCTTTCTAAGTCATTCTGTGTCACCAAGTGAGATTCGTTTCTTAAAATCCTGGGCTTGACATGTCAAAATTTGCTAAAGAAATAATTTATAGCTGTCCTAGATGGAGTCAGGTGCCGGGAGACGGAAAGATGTATATGACAATGTGCCTGGCATCAAGTCAATTTCAAGTGGGTCTGAGAGGGAGGGTTCAAGTGCATGATAAGAGCTAGCAAACAGTGTAACAAAGACTCAGATTGGTAAATTTCATCTGGAAAGGGCTAGATAGTAAATATTTTTGCTACCATGAGCCATCCTTATATTCTGTGTTATAACGCTCAACTCTGTCGTAGCACGACCACGGCTACAGGCCGATCAGAAACGAGTAGTATGGTGTTGCAGACGGCTTCAACGCTGCTGGGAGAAACTTCCAAACCAGGCACAGTTCACGGGAGGAATGGCATTTATTTCAAGCTTACAGATGCAAGGGAAGTTCCATAAGGGCAGAAGAAGCTGTCCCCCTTTACACAGATCCGAGCAGCAGAAAAAGAGCCAGCAGCAAGCAACTCTAGGAACCCTAGGACTCAGACACTCTCTGTAGCTTTACGCTGGAACTCAGATTGGCCCCCACATCTTAGGGCTTAGCTCTAGGACTGGCTCACAGTGACATCTCCTCCAGCCAGGTAGCTGGGAATCCAAGAAGCTTTAATAAAACTCCTGAATCTGGGCTGGAGAGAAGGCTCAGTAGTTAAGGCCTTTGCTTACAAAGTCTAACAACCCGAGTTTGATTCCCCGCTACTCATGTGTCACCAGATGCACAAGGTAGCACATGCATCTGGAGTTCGTTTGCAGGGGCTAGAGGCCCTGGTGCACCCATTCTCTCTCTCTCTCTCTGTGGTGTGTGTGTGCCTGTCTCTCTCGGTTTGAAAATAAATAAAAATAAAAATAAAAAAGATTTTGAACTGGGTGTGCTGGTGCACACCTTTAATCCCAGCACTTGGGAGGCAGAGGTGAATCACTGTGAGTTCGAGGCCAGTTTGAGACTACATAATGAATTCCAGGTCAGCCTGGGATAGAAAGCAAGACTCTACCTTGAAAAATAAAAAATAAAAAAATTATTTAAAAAAAGACTTTGTACCATGAAAGAAAGGGTCCTTCTGGCCAGACATAGTGGCACACACCTTTAATCTCAGCATTTGGGAGGCAGAGATAGGAGGATCGCTATGAGTTTGAGGCCAGTCTGAGACTACATTGTGGATTCCAGATCAGTCTGGGCTGGAGAGTGAGACCCTACCTCAAAAAAAAAAAAAAAGAAAAGAAAAAAAAAAGATGAAGAAAGAAAGAAGGAAGGAAGGAATAAGAAAGAAAGAAAGAAAGAAAGAAAGAAGAAAGAAAGATGATAGATAGATAGATAGATAGATAGATAGATAGATAGATAGATAAAGGTCCTTGTGGTCAGCAGGGCCACAGAGGAGGCCTCAGTGTGAAGGTTAACCAGAGCTCAGATTATGCTGAACAGACTAGATGGCTTTATTATCCATCCACATGTAGCCATAGAGTGGAGTAGATAAATGTAAGCATTGGTTCTTGCTTCTTGTAGAACTGCTTCTAGAAAAATTGAATCCTCTTTTCTTCTAGTCAGGACTTGTTGATTATTTATTCATTGCATGTGTGTGTGTGTGTGTGTGTGTGTTTCCGTGTGTATGTGTGCGCCTGCATGTAGTTGTCAGGGGTTGACATCACATATCTTCACTTTATTTACTGAGGTGGGATCTCTCACTGAGCCCAGAGCTCATGCATTGGTTAGCCTAACTAGCCAGCTTGTGCTAGGGAATCTAGTTTCTACCTTTTAGACTCTGAGATTATAGTCTGCTGCCACACACCTCTGGTTCTCCATGTGCGAGCTGGGGGCTCCATCTCTGGCCCTTATACCTCTGCTTTGAGCGCTTTCCCCATGGAGCCGTCTCCCCAGACCCTGTTTGCTTATCTCTCTGGTAGAGTTTAGCTGTGTATCCCAGGCTGGCCTGGAACTTGAGATCCTCCTGCCTCAGTATGCGATCCTATGCCTGGCTTGGCTTTCATGATAGAAATCCTCTTTCAACATCCTTTGTAGGACCAGGTGTGGTGGCGCACACCTTTAATCCCAGCACCCAGGACACAGAGGTAGGAGGATTGCCATGAGTTTGAGACCACCCTAAGATTACATAGTGAATTCCAGGTCAGCCTGGGCTAGAGTGAGACACTATCTCAAAAAAAAAAAAAAATCATTTCTCTCAAGACTGAACAATGGCTTAGTGGTTAAGTTGCTTGCCTGCAAAGCCAAAGGACCCAGGTTTGATTCCCTAGGACCCACATAAAGCCAGATGCACAAGGCGGTACATGTGTCTGGAGTTTCTTTGCAGTGGATGGACCACACATTCTGTCTCCCTCTCTCTCAAATAAAATAAATGAATAAATAAATAAGTAATAAAATATTTTTAAAAATCTTATCTCTGTATTTCTTGAACATTCTCTTCAGCTTTCTTCTGGAATATTCCTTCATATGTATTTATTTACTAGTCAATTTTTGGTCTCAGTTGTGTCTTATGTTTCTAATGGCTGTATGTTATTTCTAAACTAATTTCCCCAGTTTTTTTTCTAATATTATACTCATTCTTTTTTTTTCTTTCTTTTTGTTGTTTTTTTGGTTTATGGAGGCAGGCCTGGAATTCAGTCTGTAGTCTCAGTCTGGCCTTGAACTCACTGTGATTGAACTCACTGTGATCCTTCTACCTGTGCCTCCCAAGTGCTGGGATTAAAGGCGTGCACCACCACGCCCGCTATACTAATTCTTGAAATATACTTCCATGAGTTCATTTTTTTTTTTTTTTTGAATTAGGGTCTCACTCTGGCCCAGTCTGACCTGGAATTAACTATGTAGTCTCAGGGTGGCCTTGAACTCACGGCAGTCCTCTGAGTGCTGGGATTAAAGGCGTGTGCCACCATGCCCAGCTCATTGTTCTTTTAAAATAAATTAATCATACTTCATACCATACTGTAGGTTGTTTTAATTAGCTCTAGTTTTTATTTGCTTGTTTCTTTTGTTTTGTTTTGTTTTGTTTTGTTTTCAGTTTTTTGAGGTAGGGTCCCACTCTAGCCCAGGCTGACCTATAACTCACTCTGTAGTCTAAGGTTGGCCTGGAACTCACAGTGATCTTCCTACCTCTACTTCCCAAGTGCTGGGATTAAAGGCATGCACCACCACACCTGGTCCACACCTGGTTCATCTCTAGATTATTTTTATTTGGTTTTACAAGGCAGGGTCTCATTCTGCCTCCCAAGTGCTGGGAGTGTGTGGCACCATGTCCAGCTATTTATTTATTTATTTATTTGAGAGAGAGAATGGGCACACCAGGGACTCCAGCCACTGCAAATGAACTCCAGATGTATGTGCCACCTTGTGCAGCTGGCTTACGTGGGTACTCAGGACTAGAACCTAGATCCTTACTTAGGCTTTGCAGGCAAGCACCTTAACTGCTAAGCCATCTCACCATCCCTCTTGTTTCTTTTTTTTTTCTGCAGTGCTAAGGATGGACTCCAAATCTTGGCACAAGCTAGCCAAGACCCTCATCACTTAACTAGCCCTCCCTCCCCACCAGCTCTTCATGACATTCTTGGTAAGTCAGGCATTTTATACAATTCTCCTCTACCTGAACCTGTTTGAAGTTGTGTCGTGAACAATTTGAGGTTATGAATGAAAGAAAATGAATGGGAATGCTCCTTAGTACATCAAATCAAGAATATAAGTTGTTGGGCTGGAGAGATGGCTTAGTGGTTAAGCGCTTGCCTGTGAATCCTAAGGTCCCAGGTTCGAGGCTCGATTCCCCAGGACCCACGTTAACCAGATGCACAAGGTGGTGCACGTGTCTGGAGTTCATTTGCAGTGGCTGAAGGCCCTGGCGAGCCCATTCTCTCTCTCTGTCTCTCTCCCTCTCTCTCTCTCTCTCTCTCTCTCTCTCTCTCCCCGTGTCTCTCTCTCTCCCTCTTTCTCTGTCAAATAAATAAATAAATAAAACTTTTTAAGAAAAAGAATATAAGTTGTTGCAGTCAGGTGCACATTGCTGGCAGAAATCACCCTACCAAGAGCAGCTTGTGGGAAAAAGGGGGTTTATCTTGGCTTACAGACTCGAGGGGAAGCTCCATGATGGCAGGGGGAAATGATGGCATGAGCAGAGGGTGGACATCACCTCCTCACCAACATCAAGTGGACAACAGCAACCAGGAGAGTGTGCCAAACATTGGCAAGGGGACACTGGCTATACCACCCATAAACCCACCACCGACAATACACTGCCTCCAGGAGACGTTAATTCCCAAATCTCCATCAGCTGGGAACCTAGCATTCAGAGCACCTAAGTTTATGGGGGACACCTGAATCAAACCGTGACATAAGTCTATATACTTCTTTTATTATATTTTATTATTATTTTTTTACCAGCCATCTTGTACAGGGCACTTGTTCTCAGGATATGAAGAAATTGGGCATTATTGAGCTCACAGACAAGAGTCCATCCAGCAGTCATCTTCAGGAGCAGAGCGCCTTCATCCGGGCATTTCCGTGGCGCTAACCCCTTTCTCTGAGTCCCTTGTAGGTGGTCAGTGGCTGACAAGCACCCCGGCTGCGAGCCCCGAGTTTACCCCTTCCTCACGTGGGTGCGCTTGTTGTGACCGCTCTGGAGCGCTCCAGGGATGCCTTTGGGGGTGAAGACCCGCATCAAGTTCTAGCTTATCAGCTCCCCCAGTTTGATGGAAGTTTCTTCTCCAGTGGTACAACAGATACCACCTTGGAGTCCTGGTGTCTGCTGACATTTCTTAGTAGGGCTCACCATAGCCATGCCAAACTGCTTGGTTAAGGTGGTTTCTATGTTTTTGTTGTTGTTGTTGTTTGTTTGTTTGTTTGTTTTTAAGGCTGCTGGGCCTCTGCTGGTGGCTTCCTCACCTACACGGCTTTGACCTTTTTTTTCTAATTGTTTTGTTTACAGAGAAAGAGGCAGATAGAGAGAGTTGGCGCGCCAGGGCCTCCAGCCACTGCAAATGAACTCCAGACGCGTGCGCCCCCTTATGCGTCTGGCTAACGTGGGTCCTGGGGAATTGAGCCTCAAACCCCGGTCCTTAGGCTTCACAGGCAAGCGCTTAACCACTAAGTCATCTCTCCAGCCCTCTATGTTTTTTTAAAATATTTTTTGTTCATTTTCATTTATTTATTTCAGAGTGACAGAGAGAGAGAGAGAGAGAGAGAGAGAGAGAGAGAAAGGGCGCCCCAGGGTTTCCAGCCACTACAAACGAACTCCAGACGCATGTGCCCCCTTGTGCCTGTGGCTAACGTGGGTCCTGGGGAATCGAGGTCCTTAGGCTTCACAGGCTACCGCTAAGCCATCTCTCCAGCCCAACCATCTATGGTTTTTAATGATGGTAAAAGTTTTTTCTTTCCCTTTGTGAAAAAAATAAAAATAATAAACCTATAGGGGGAATACTTGGAGGCCATCAGATATCCATTTCTTCCATAAACTTCTTTTTTGTTTATTTGGATTGAGTTTGTTTGTTGTTTTAAATTTTGTTGTTGCTGTTATTTTTTGAGGTAGGGTCTGACCTTGAATTCACTCTGTAGTCTCAGGGTGGCCTCGAACTCACAGCGATCCTCCTACCTCTGCCTCCCAAGTGCTGGGATGAAAGGCGTGCACCACCAGGCCCAGCTTAGACTTTTTATTATTTATTTTGTTTCTATAGACAGGTTCTAGTCTTATATCCCCTTACCTTACCCCCACTCCAATTCTGTTGAAGGTCTTCTTCAATGGGGTTATTGGTATTCATTGTAGGGACCAAGAAAGACAGGGTCTCATGCAGTACAAACTTCCTGTATAGCCAAGGACAGCCTAGAACTCATGATCCCCCTGACTTCCCCTTCTGGATCCTGGGACTACAGGTGTGCGCCACCATGCTTGTGTTTTCTCTTAAACTTTTGCTCACTCATTGAAGCAAGCATATAGCATCCCTACAATAATGTTTTCACAAATATTCTGATGTTCTCATGGTTTTCTATTTCCTCCTTTTTTTATATAGGTATTAATTGGAATTTTCCAGTAAAAACTTGTCCTTTCCCCACCACTTATTTATTTATTATATTATTTTTATTTATTAATTAATTATTTATTTATTTGTTTGTTTTTTCAAGGTAGGGTTTCACTCTAACCCATGCTGACCTGGAATTCACTATGTAGTCTCAGGATGGCCTCGAACTCAAAGCGATCCTCCTATCTCTACCTTCTGAGTGCTGGGATTAAAGGTGTGCGCCACCACGCTCAGCAAAAATGTTTTTATTTGCAAGCAGTGAGAGACACAGAGAAGAGAGAGACAGAGAGTATGGGCATGCCAGGGCCTCCAGTCACTGCAAAGTGATTCCAGATGCATGCACCACCCTGTGCATCTGGCTTTACATGGGTATTGGGAAATCAAACTCCAATCATTAGGCTTTGCAGGCAGGTACCTTAACCACTGAGCCATCTCTTCAGCCCCTATTTACTTATTTTATTCAATAGCATTTCTATCAGTCTGGACTTGTTTTATACTCCTTCATCAGATATTGCTGAAATTGTCCCAGCTTGGCTGTCTCCGCGCTTTGAGTTTGGCTCCTGTGTTCTTCCAGAACATTCTCTGTTGAAGAGTACACTTCCTTACATGTTCCCGATCATAAACATGTAGGTTCATCTTTCATGATCCCTCATCCAGGAAATGAGAGCAAATGGGAAGTCCAGCCCACAGAAATGGAGAGGAGGGGTAGAGACAACTGAGGAGGAAGAGGGGGGAGGAAGCCAAGAGGAAAAAGATAAACCCTGTTGGAATGTCAGATGGCTCAGTAAAGCTCCCACCTGGTCCCTGTCACCTCTCTCACACTAGTCCTGCATCCTCCAGTCAGGTGCCTTTGTCATCAGGACTGATCAAGCTGTGACTCGGACCAAGGGCAGTAACCATAGCCTAGAGGTAGCCCTTGAGCTGTGAATGTTGGCTTCTATCATCAGGGCTGAACCTTTCGTCCTCTTCTCCCTCACCCAGATCCAGCTCAACTTTCCCAGGCCCTGCAAGTCATGGCTTGTCCTAAACTGCCAAAATTGCCCTGTGTTTTTGTTCTGTTTTGTTTTGTTTTGTTTTTGTTTTTGTTTTTGTTTGTTTGTGTTTCGAGGTAGGGTCTCACTCTAGCCCAGGCTGTCCTGGAATTCACTATTGAGTCTCAGGGTGGCCTCGAACTCACAGCGATCCTTCTACCTCTGCCTCCCGAGTGCTGGGATTAAAGGCGTGCACCACCACGCCCGGCTTGTTTTTTGTATTTTTGAGGTAGGGTCTCGCTCTAGCCTGGGCTGACCTGGAATTAATTCACTCTGTAGTCTCAGGTTGCCCTTGAATTCACAGTGACCCTCCTACCTCTGCCTACTGAGGGCTTGGATTAAGGGCAAGCACCACCATGCCTGGTTTACATTCACCCTTTACTTCTTATAAATTCCATGATTTGGGGACTGGGGAGATTGCTTAGCAGTTAAGGTGCTTGCCTGCAAAGCCAAAGAACCCAGGTTCGATTCCCTGGGACCCACATAAGCCAGATGCCCATTCTATATCCGCTTCTTTTTTTAAAAAAGTATATTTTATTTTCTGTTTACTTGAAAGAGAAAGAATGGGCACACCAGGGCCTCCAGCCACTGCAAATGAACCCCAGACGCATGCACCACCTTGTGCATCTAGCTTACATGGGTCCTAGAGAATCAAACCTGGGTCCTTTGACTTTCTAGGCAAGTGCCTTAACTGCTAAGCCACCTCCCCAGCCCATATATCTGCTTCTTTATCTCTCTCTCTCTTTCTCTCTCTCTTTCCCCCTCCTTCAAAAAGATAAAAATAAAATATAAAAAACATGATTTTTATCATACACATATATAGAGAGAGAATGAATTTCTAATTGCTTCATACTAGTTCTTCCCCAGAAATACTGTAGCTCCTTTGAATGGGAGACCCAGACCACAGACTCAGCGTGCAGTTGGTCAGTCGTACTAAAAGGTTACTATGTCTGGGTCTGCAGATCTCACATAGGGAAATCAACCACTACAGAGAGTCATCAGAGAAATAGCTATACACTGGAAGATTCCAGAAGCTATCTTATCTATGCAAGAATGTTAAAAAAAAAAAAAAAAAAAAAGCTACTCCTTAAGATACAGAGTTGGATGCCAAGGGTTTATGTGTCTGGTGATATTCCAAGGGAATGTAACTAACAGGGCAATTATTTCTTACCTGGAAATAACTCATCAGGATATTCACAGCTTGTCTAATTAATGTAGTAAATTGCTATAGTATTATAAAAGAACCATTTCTTGCTTTGTTTTATAATTTTTTATTTAGCTTTTCAAGGTAGGGTCTCACTCTAGCTCAGGCTGACCTGGAATTCACTATGTAGTCTCAGGGTGGCCTCGAACTCACAGCAATCCGCCTACCTCTACCTCTCAAGTGCTGGGATTAAAGGTGTGTGCCACCACGTCTGGCTTTCTTGCTTTGTTTTACAACTATTAACTGATCTATTCCTACTTTTATTTTATTTCTATTTATCTATCTGGGGGGGAGGGAGGTTAACATAGGGTCTCGCTCTAGCCCAGACTGACCTGGAATTCACTATGTAGTCTCAGGCTGACCTCAAGCTCACAGTGATCCTCCTACCTCAGCTGGGATTAAAGGCATATGCCACTGCGCCTGGCTCTATTTCTACTTTTAAAATCAACTTTTACCCAGCACTTGGGAGGCAGGGGTAGGAGGATTGCTGTGAGTTCAAGGCCACCCTGAGACTACATACTGAATTCCAGGTCAGCCTGAGCTAGAGTGAGAACCTACCTCCAAAAAAAAATCAACTTTTAGGGCTGGAGAGATGGGTCAGTGGTTAGAGTGTTTGCTTACAAGGCCTAACAGCCAGGGTTCGATTCCCCACTACCTAAGTAAAGCCAGATGCACAAAGTAGCACATGCATCTAGGGTTCTTTTGCTGAGTCTGGAGGCCCTGGTGCACCTAGTCTCTCTGTCTAGCTCTCCTCTATCTCTCTCTGCTTGCAAACAAATAAATAAAATCAACTTTTAATGTTGTTGTTTTTTTTAATATTTTATTTATTTATTTTTATGAGAGAGAGGCAGAGAGAGAATCAGTGCATCAGGGCCTCCAGCCACTGCAAACAAACTCCAGGCACATGCACCACCGTGCATCCGGCTTATGTGGGTCCTAGGGAATCAAACCTGGGTCCTTTGGATTTGCAGGGAAGCACTCTAACCACTAAGCCATTTCTCCAGCCCAGAATCAACTTTTATATAATTATTAGCACAGAAAGCTGTTGAATTTTCAAAGGACAAATGGAGTCATATTCAAAGAATTTTTTTTTTCTTGTGTTGCCAGAGATTGAACCCAGGGCTTCATGCTTACAAGACATATACTCAACCAACTGAGCTATAACATCTTCCTTTTTAAAAAAAAAAATTATTTATTTATTTATTTATTTGACAGAGAAAGAGGGAGAGAGAGAGAGAATGGGCATGCCAGGGCTCCAGCCACTGCAAACAAACTCCAGACGCATGCACCTCTTGTGCATCTGGCTAACGTGGGTCCTGGGGAATCAAACCTGGGTTCTTTGGCTTTGCAGGCAAACATCTTCACCACTAAGCCATCCCTCCAGCCCAACATCTTCCTTTTTAAAGCAATGCTAGCCTGGCAGCATGGTAGGAGTTGAGTTTGAGGCCACCCTGACACTACATAGTGACTTCCAGGTCAGCCTGGGCTGTAGCAAGACCCTACCTTGCAAAACCAATAGTGAAAAAAAAAAAAAAAAAAAAAAAAAAAGCCATGCTTGGACTGGAGGGATGGCTCTGTGATTAAAAGTGCTTGCTTGTGAAGCCTGCTGGCTAGGTTTGATTCCTCAGTACCCTTGTAAAGCTAGTCACATAAAGTGGCACATACATCTGGAGTTTGTTTGCAGTGGCCAGAGGCGCTGGCATGCCCATGCACATACACATCCTCTTCCCCTCTCTCTCATAAATAGTTTTGTTTTGTTTTGTTTTTTTTAAGCGATGCTGGGGCTGGAGAAATGGTTCAGTGATTAAAGATGCTTGCTTTCAAAGCCTGCTAGTCTAGTTTTGACTCCCCAGTTCCCTCATAAAGCCAGATTCGTAAAGTGGCACGTGAGTCTGGCTGGAGTTCTTTGGCTAGAGGCCCTAGCAGACCTCTTCTCTTCTCTTCTCTTCTCTTCTCCTCTCTTCTCTCTTTTTTTTTCCTCTGCTTTCAAGTAATTAATATTTTAAAAATAAAAATAATGATAATATAGAAGAGCAACGATAGGTTGGCAAAAAGAAAAATCCCATAATGCCAATATTCCAAATCACACACTATGACCATTTTGCTATTTTGAATCCAACATGTCTGCATATGGGGGATGTATGTGTATGAGCACATATGAAGGAGGCGAAGTTTTACATACCAGTGATTGTGTAATATACCTTTCCTTTTTTTTTTTTTTTTTTTTTTGGTTTTTCGAGGTAGGGTCTCACTGTAGCTCAGGCTGACCTGGAATTCACTATGTAGTCTCAGGGTGGCCTCGAACTCACAGCGATCCACCTACCTCTGCCTCCCGAGTGCCAGGATTTAAGGCATGCACCACCATATCCAACTGTAATTTACTTTTTCGACTCGGTTTAGTGTTTTTGCATATTCTGAAATATCCTACTATATTATCTCTGTGATAGTGAAAAGATTTTCAGAATAGATGCACTGTGCCTTATTAAAGTACGCTCAGTACTTGGACATTAACGAATTTCCTCATCCACTCAGATGAAAGCAAGGACATAATGAACATGTCAGGGCTCAACTGTGAACACACTCTTAATTACTTCCCAGCACACAGTCTGTAAACTGTCTCTGTACGAAGAGCGTTAGACTGTTTAAGGGGTTTGTTTTATTTATTTGTTTGTTTATGAGAGATAGACAGAGAGAGAAAGAGAGAATGGGTGCACCAGGGCCTCCAGCAATTGCAAATGAATTCCAGATACATGAGCTATCTTAAGTACATCTTGTTTACATGGGTCTTGGGAACTGAACCTGGGTCCTTTGGCTTTAGAGGCAAGTGCTTGAGTGTCTAAGCCATCTCTCCAGCCCTGTTTGAGGGGTTTTGTTGTTGTTTTTAGTATTTCTTCTGTCATTTCTTTCCTTCTTTTTGAAAAAAAGTGACGACTGTCAGGATGGAGAGATGGTTCCGCAGTTAAGGTACTTGCCTGCAAAGCCAAAGGACCCCTGTTTGATTCCCCAGGACTGACTTAAAGCCAGGTGCACAAGGTGGTACATATATCTGGAGTTCATTTGCAGGAGCTAGAGGTTCTGGTGCACCCATTCTCTCTTTCTCTACCTTTCTCCCCACTTCAAATGAATAAATATATAAAAATTTTAAAAATGACAAGTGTCAGGCAAGGGACATAGCTCAATGATTAAAGGTGCTTGGCTTGCAAATTATGCCAGCCTAGATTCAATTCCCCAGTATCCACATACAGCCAGACACACAAAGTGGCACATGTCTCTGGACTTCATTTGCAGGACAGCAAGAGGCCCTGGCACATTCATATTCTCTCTCTCTCTCTCTCTCTCTCTCTCTCTCTCTCTTTCTCTCTTTAGTAAATAAATACAATTAAAACAAAAATGACCAGGGCTGGAGGGATGGCTTATCAGTTAAGGTATTTGCCTGCAAAGCCAAAGGACCCAGGTTCAATTCCCCAGGACCCACATTAGCCAGATGCACAAGGTGGCACATGTGTCTGGAGTTTGTTTGCAGTGGTTAGAGGCCCTGCATGCCTATTCACTCCCTACCCCCCCCCGGTCAAATAAATAAATTAATTAAATATTTTTTTAAAAGTGACCAGCCTCTCTCTGCCCATCTGAAAGATTCTGCCAATCTATCCCTTCAATCACTGGTAGCTAAAGAAATTTTCAAACAATATAGCATTTTGTGTTCTTACACTCCCTAAAGAATCTCTGAAAAGGGCAGGCATGGTGGCACATGCCTTTAATCCCAGCACTTTGGAGGCAGAGGTAGGAGGATCACCATGAGTCTGAGGCACCCTGAGACTGCATAGCGAATTCCAGGTCAGCCTAGGCTAGAGTGAGACCCTATCTCACAAAAAAAAAAAAAAAAAAAAAAATCTCTTAAAAGGGCTGGAGAGATGGCTTAGTGGTTAAAGTACTTTCCTGCAAAGCCTAAAGACCCAGGTTCAGTTCTCCAGGACCCATGTAGGCCAGGTGTACAGGTGGTGCATGCATCTGAAGTTCATTTACAATAGCTGGAGGCCCTGCCGTGCCCATTCTCTCTCTCTCTCTCTCTCTCCCTCTCCCTCTTTCTCTCTTAAATAAATAAATAAATATAAAGTAAAAATTTAAAAAAAGTTACTCTCTCTCTGCCCATCTGAAAAGCTGTGCCAATCCACCCCTCCAATCACTGGTAGTTAAAGTAGTTAAAGTTCTTACAGCCCCTAAAGAATCTTTAGAATGGTGACAAATAAAGTTACCCTTTCTTTTTCCTATTAATGGAGATCTCTTTTCCCCTGGAACTTTTATGAATTTTTAGTTATTTCATTGCTGATGTGAAAAATGCAAAACAACAGGTGTCATTCAGTGTGGGTTGCAAAGAAGGCCTTGGGTCACCCAGAGGAACGTGGGCCAAAGCGACATAGTTACAGCTCAGAACCATAATATAATTTATTAATCAGGCTCCAATTTATAAATTTCCTGTCAAGAACAATTATTTTGGGGATTGGGGATTGAGCCCAATAGTACAGCACTTTCCTAGAGAAAGCCCTGAGACCAGGTCTGAGGACTGAGCTTGGGGAAAAGGAGAAAAGAACTCTTTTTACTTGTTTTTTTGAGGTAGGGTCTCACTCTAGCCCAGGCTGACCTGGAATTCACTATGTCGTCTCAGGGTGGCCTCGAACTCACAGCGATTTTCCTACCTCTGCCTTCCGAGTGCTGGGATTAAAGGCGTGCACCACCATGCCTGGCTAAGAATTTCGTTTTTAAGTTGTCTGCTTTCTTTGCTGACTGGCATAGTTGCATGAAAGATAATATTTTACACTGAGTTAAGATGGGCTAAACTGGGCGTGGTGGTACACGCCTTTAATCCCAGCATTCAGGAGGCAGAGGTGGGAAGATAGTCTTGAGTTTGAGGCCACCCTGAGACTTCATAGTGAATTCCAGGTCAGCCTGAGCTAGAGCAAGACCCTGCCTTAAAAAAAAAAAAAAAAAAAAAAAAAAAAAAAAAAAAGATGGGCTAACATGGAAAAGAATCAGAATTAGCCAGCACTCATATGGGCATAAACTCATGATGGAAGGACCATTACTACATTTCAGATAAGTAGTAAAGTCGGGGTTGGAGAGATGGCTTAGCAGTTAAAGATGCTTGCTTTGCTGGGCGTGGTGGCGCACACCTTTAATCCCAGCACTGGGGAGGCAGAGGTAGGAGGATCGCAGTGAGTTCAAGGCTACCCTGAGAATACATAGTGAATTTCAGGTCAGCCTGAGCTAGAGCGAGAACCTACCCAGAAATAAAACAAAAAAGATGCTTGCCTGAAAAGCCTGCTGCTGGCCTGAGTTCAATTCCCTAGGATGCACATAAAGCCAAGCCCAAAACACGGCACATGGGGCTGGAGAGATGGCTCTGTGGTTAAGGTGCTTTCCTGAAAAGCCTAAGGATCCAGGTTCAATTCCCCAGTACCCACATAAAACCAGATGCACAAAGTGGCACACACATCTGGAATTAGTTTGCAGCAGCTAGAGGCCTTGACACACCCATTTTCTTCCTCTCTTTCTGTTTCACTCTCTCCTTGCAAATAAATAAATATTATTATTATTTATTTACTTTACAGAGAAAGAAGGAGAGAATGAGAGAGAGATTGGGCATGCCAGGGCCTCCAATCACTGCAAATGAACTCCAGATGCATGCGCCCCCTTGTGCATCTGGCTAACATGGGTCCTGGGGAATCGAACCTGGGTCCTTTGGCTTTGCAGGCAAACACCTTAACCGCTAAGCCATCCCTCCAGCCCACAGATAAATATATATATATATATATATATATATATATATATATATATATATGTATATTTAAAGTGGCACATGCACCTGGTGTTCACTTGTGGTTGCAAGAGACCCTAATGTGCCCACATACCCAAACCCCCATACATGTGCAAATAAATAAGTAGATAAACAAATGAATACATAAATTTTTACAAAAGAAATAACGAAGTGAAACATGATCATCAGCTATTTATTTGTATTTATATAGAGATGATCTTTACACAATGAATTGGAAAAAACATATTTGCATTTTATATGACAGAATGACAATGAAATCTACCATTATAACAAACAAGTAGTTCCAAAAGGACAAATTCAAATATGTCAACATCTTATCTGCATCTAAATTTCAAACGTAGTTTCATGGATTGCTAGTTCTTACTTGAGACATAAGTCTTTGTTGTTAATACACATATCAGACTTACTTCTTGTAAAGCATTAAAATTAAAATTTAATAATTTATAATTATTAACATTTATTTCAAGGGAAAATTAGCACAGATACTTCAAAGAAACAAGCTGCTGGCATATATACAACTTCCACATTTCTGAAGATTAAAATAAGAACAAGAGGGCTGGAGAAGTAGCTCAGTGGTTAAGGCCCTTGCCTGCAGAGCCCAAGGACCCAGGTTCAACTATCCAGTACCTACGTAAAGCCAGATGCACAAGGTGGCACATGTGTCTGGAGTTCTTGCAGGCTAAAGGCCCTGGCACATCCATTTTCTCCCTCTCTCTTCCCCTTTCTCTCTCTTAAATAAATAAATAAATAAAATTTTAAAAAAGAACAAGATTAAGATTCACACAGCTTTCTGAACAAATTTTTAAACAATAAGGTTGTAATTTGGGTTTTTTATATATATATATGTGTGTGTAGAAGCCAGAAGAAACCTCAGGGGTTATACTCAGAAAGACCATCTACCCCCTCTTTTTATTTTGAGATCCCGGAGCTCTACACACATCAACTCATCTTGTTATTTGTAATAGCATTCATATTTTCTGCTAATTAGACATCTATTTGGGTAAGACAAGCAATATTACTTTTGCTTTTTTAACATAGGGTCTCACTCTGTAGCCCGAGGCTGACCTCGAACTCATAGCAATCCTCCTACCTCTACTTCCCCAGTGCTGGGATTAAAGGTATGGACCACTACTCCCAGGTTTATTTTTGTTTTAGTTTTTTGAATTAATTTATTTATTTGCAAGCAGAGAGAGAGAGAGAGATTCAGAGAAGAGAGATAAAGATAAAAGAGAGAATGGGTACTCCAGGGCCTCTAGCCATTGCAAACAAACTCCAGAAGCATGTGCCTCCTTGTGCATCTGGTTTATGTGGGTACTGAGGAATCAAACCTGGGTCTTTTGGCTTCGCAAGCAAGCGCCTTAACTGATAAGCCATTTCTCCAGCCCTGTTTTAATATTTTTATTTATTAGAGAGAGACAGAGAGAATGAGACAGACAGAGAGAGAGTATGAGTGTGGGCAAACCAGGACCTCTTGCCATAGCAAAGGAACTCCAGACACATGTGCCACTTTGTGCATCTGGCTTTACATGGGTGTATCAGACAGCTTCAGGTTCGCTGAGATGAACTTCCAGACCAGGCACAGTTATGGAGGAAGGGACATTTATTGAAGCTTACAGATCCAGGGGAAGTTCCATAATGGCAGAAGAAGCTGGCCTGCCTTCACAGGACCAAGCAGAGAGAGAGAAGCACAAGCCTAAAGCCAAAAGCCACACAGCAGCACACTTTGCATATCTTTAGATTGAAATCTGAAACCCACCACCACACCTTAAGATCCACCCGGTGACACTGCCTCCAGCCAGGTGGCTGTAGATGCAAACTATAAACACCTGAATATATTGGGGGCCATCTATTCAAACCACCACAATGGGTACTGGGAATTTACATGGGAATTAAATGCCAGGCCATCAGGCTTCACAAATAAGCACCTTTAGCCACTGAGCAATCTCTCCAGCCTGCAATGTTACTTCTTAAAGAAAGAGTAAAAGAACTGATCATTAAAGTCAAATCTGCTCTGCCAAGCCCATTACAATGTCAATAAATCATGAACAGGATTGTCAACAGTGCCTGCAAGAACATGACTTGGGCTTCTAGAACATGCTAAGAAATAATGCCTTGGAAGATTTTAATAATGCAAAATAAAATTGCACACATACACTCACACATCACCTGATTCTCTTCAACTGTTTTAAATTCTAAAACATATGTGATTGGAAGAGAACAAGGCTGACAAGAGTGATCTCTAAGATATAGACTAATTATTTGTTCTTCTAGTAATTTTTGGAGGTTTCTTAATATATATATATTATGCATGTATATATATATGTATGTATATATGTATGTATGTATTTATGTATGTATGTATGTATGTGTGTGTGTGTGTGTATGTATATTTATTTATTTGACACACAGAGAGAGAAAGAATGGGTGTGCTAGGGCCTCCTGCCACTGCATGAACTCCAGATGGAGACATCACTTTGTGCATCTGGCTTTATGTAGGCACAGGGGAATCAAACTTAGGCTATCAGGAAGTTTCTTTTTCTTTTTCCATTTTTTTAAAAAGATTTTATTTTTATTAATTTATTTATTAGAGACAGAGAGAAGGAGAGAGACAGAGGGAGAGAGAGTGAGAATGGGCATGCCAGGGCCTCTAGCCCCTACAAATGAACTCCAGATGCATGTGCTAACATGCGCATCTGGCTTACGTGGGATCTGGAGAATCAAACCTGGGTCCTTAGGCTTCACAGATATGTGCCTTAACTGCTAAGCCATCTCTCCAGCCCCCAGGAAGTTTCTTATTCTACAGATTAAAGGGATGCAGTGAAAATTGATGTTTGATTTTCCAAAAACCATAATCATTTCCAGAAGAGGTAACAGATTCACATAAGTTGGCATTGTGCAGCTGAGTGATTCTGAAGTTGTAGTGCCTTTCTAGTAGAAAATGAGAGTTCGGGGGCTGGAGAGATGGCCCAGTAGTTAAGGCACTTGCCTGCAAATCCTAATGACCCAGGTTCAATTCCACAGTACCCACTTAAGCCAGATGCACAAAGTGGCGCATGCATCTGGAGTTCATTTGCAGTAGCTAAAGGCCCTAGTGTGCCCATTCTCATTCCCTCTCTCTGCTTGCAAATAAATAATTAATTTAAAAAAAAAAAGAAAGTGAGAGTTTTTCCTCTGTAGTGAAAGGAATGACTACACCCAACCAGTCTTGTCCAGGACTTAAACTTCAAAAGAAGTGACTACCAGGTTAGTTCATCTTTCCCTCCCTTGTGTCCTCATGTGAATAATAAAGACATGTATTGATTAATGTGTTTCTTTTACAAAATATATTTTAGCCAGGCATGGTGGCGCACGCCTTTAATCCCAACACTTGGGAGGTAGAGGTAGGAGGATCGCCATGAGTTCAAGGCCACCCTGAGAATACATAGTAAATTCCAAGTCAACCTGAGTTAGAGTGAAACCCTACCTCAAAAAACCAAAAGAAAAAAAATTTATTTATGTATTTATTTGAGAGAGGTGGGGGAGAATGGACAGGGCTACAGCCACTGCAAATAACTCCAGATGCATGTGTCACCGTGAGGACCTGGCTTACTCGGGTACTCAGGAATTGAACCCTAGTTCTTAGGCTGTGCAGGCAAGCACCTTAACCACTAAGCCATCTCTCCAACCCTCTTGCTTCTTTTGATTCTAGTCTTATGAAGCACATTCTGTGCGCTTCCTGTTTCCTCTGACCAGAAACTGCCCAGTGTGTGGAAAGGAGATGCCTCAAAGTGGGCCTGTTCTGGTGCTACACATAGCAGCAAACTGGCATCATGGGAAACTTTGTAGAAAATCAGAATATAAGGCCTCACCCCAAACTACCAAATTTTCATCTGCTTCCCACCCAACTCCCTAAGGGGCAGATCCAAAGCCAAGTTGCTAACCTGTCCTGAGGCACCTTTCTTCTGACTGCAATACCCCCACATAGAAGGACAGGTAGTTATGGAAATGGTGGCCCATTTCCAGCAGATATGACATTGGGGAGCTGCTCCTTATTAATGTGAATCTACATTTATATATATCATCTTATTTAAAAAAAATTTTTTTTTGATTTTTCAAGGTATGGTCTCACTCTAGCCCAGGCTGATCTGAAATTCACCATGTAGTCTCAGGCTGGCCTTGAACTCACAACCATCCTCCTACCTCTGCCTCGTGAGTGTTGAGATTAAAGGTGTGTGCCACCACACCCAGCCCTTATCTTTTATGACTGATAGTTTTGAAGAAAACTGAGTTGGTATTTTGTTCATAGTCCCCAACTTGACTTTGCTTACTGTTTTCTCCCAATGAGACTACTGCTTCTGGATTTGGGGGAAGAAAATTGAGGTAATGTTAGGCCACAGAGGTTTATTTTTCATGTATGAGGACAAGCTGTGAGAAAACAGAAGGCAGAAGTTCGATCCTTCTGCTGAGGGAGGAGGGAGGCGGAGTAGGGCAAGGAGATGATACAGAAATTGAGTTTTCTTTTTTCCCTTTTCTTTCTTTCTTTTTTCTTTCTTTCTTCCTTCCTTTCTTTTTTTTTTTTTTTTTTTTTTTTTTTTTGGTTTTTCGAGGTAGGGTCTCACTCTAGCTCAGGCTGACCTGGAATTCACTATGGAGTCTCAGGGTGGCCTCGAACTCACGGCGATCCTCCTACCTCTGCCTCCCGAGTGCTGGGATTAAAGGCGTGCGCCACCACGCCCGGCTCTTCCTTTCTTTTAAGTAGGGTCTTGCTTTAGCCTAGGCTGGCCTGGAATTCACTATATTGTCTCAGGCTGTCCTCAAACTCACAGTGGTCCTCCTACCTCTGCCTCCCTAGTGCTGAGAAGTCAAGGCATGTGCCACCATGCCCAGCAGAGAGAGAGAGAGCAAAAAGAAAGAGAGAAAAGAATGGGTGCACCAGGGCCTCTAGCTACTGCAAATGAACTCCAGATGCATGTGCCAGAGCGTTTAACTGGGGTCATCAGGCTTTGCAACCAAGCAATCTCTCCAGCCTGAGGAATTGACTTTTCATTCTCCTTTCCAAACACGCATTCCTGGGGGTAAGTGTAGCATCTAGATAGAATGCCCCGAGGAGATTGGAGTAGCAGCTCACTTTCTCCTGACGCAGGCCCCAGGCAATGGTATGCTGGTAAAAGGTAAACAGCTGGGAGAGGGGATGAGAGTGGGTGGAGTTGCGACTGGCTGGGGGAGGGGAAGAGAAAGGGAGGAGCCTGGCCTTGTAGGCTGGCCAGTATCCAAGGAGCAAAGCCTCTCCCACTGTGGCCAGATTTCAAGCTGTGAGAGTGATGTCACTAAACAGAGCTGGAAAAAGCCCTGTGTATTATTTCTAAAAGGCACACAGTAACAAAATGTAGGATAATGAATAGGAAGGGATGATGTTTTCATTATTAATTATTTGTTTCATTTTATTTTTACTTATTTATTAGAAAGGGAGAGAGAGAATGGGCATGCCAGGGCCTCTAGCCGCTGGAAAGGAACTCCAGACACATGCACCACCATGTGCATCTGGCTTACGTGGGTCCTGAGGAATCGAACCTGGATCCTTAGGTTTCACAGACAAGCACCTTAACTGTTATGCCATGTTCCTTGCCCAATTATTAATTATCTTTGTGTGTATGTGGTGTTCGTGTGTGTGTGTGTGTGTGTGTGTGTGTGTGTGTGTGTGTAAAGGTTGATATCAGGTATCTTCTTCAACTGCTCTCTTTTTAAAATATTTTATTTAAGCCGGACATGGTGGCGCACACTTTTAATCCTAGCATTTGGGAGACAGAGGTATGACGATCACCTTGAGTTTGAGGTCACCCTGAGACTACATAATGAATTCCAGCCTGGGCTAGAGCGACACTCTACCTTGAAAAACCATACTTATTTAAGAAAGAAAGAGGAATATCGAGGGAGATAGAGTGGGCATGCCAGCGACTAGCCACTGCAAACAAACTCTAGATGCAAGCGCCACCTTGTGTATCTGGCTTGATGTGGGTCCTGGGGAATCGAACCGAGATCCTTTGGCTTTGCAGGCAAGTGCCGTAACCGCTAAGCCATCCCTCCAGCCCCTTCAACTGCTCTCTTTATTTTACCGAGGCAGGGTCTTTTCCTGAGCTCAGAGCTTGCCAGTTCAGCTAGTCTAGTCAGCCAGCTTGGTTATTAATCATTTCTTTGTGTTATATGTAAGTTGAATGTAAGTTTGTATTATTCAAGCCTCAATGATGGCTATACGTCACAACCCGCAGTGAAACTCCAGAGCATGTAACCATCAGTGAAGGTATGAGCCGCCTGCAGTTCTCCTTCCTCTGCCCTGAAACTGTCTCTTGGGCTCAGAACTGTATGCCATGTGCCTCAGGAGCAAAGACACAGGAGTGGGGCACACAGGACACATGCCAGTCTCGTCAAGACCTTTGGGTGGGAATGGGGGGGCCCACAGAGGCGTATCACATCCCTGCTGAAAGTGCGCATAGGCTAGGGGAGGGCTGCGAGGGGGGGTGAAGAAGGCAGGAGGGGACATGTTTAGGACACGGACAAAGGGCAGCACCCACCGTCCTAACTGGTCAGTGGGACTTAGTCACATGTCAGTGATCCCAGTTTCAGGAAAACGATCAATCTTGGGGCTGGAGAGACGGTTCAGCAGTTAAGATGATTGCCTGCACAGCTTAATGACCCAAGTTCGATTCCCCAGTACACACATGGTGGTGCATGCATCTGGAATTTGTCTGCAGTGACTAGAGGCTCTGGTGTGCGAATTCTCTCCCTCCCTCTCTGCAAATAAATAAAAATAAAAATAAATTAATATATATTATTTCTAGGTAGCTTGCAATTACTGAGGTAAATTTTTTTGGGGAGGGGGGATGAAGTAAGGTCTCACTCTAGCCCAGGCTGACCTGCAATTCACTATGTAGTCTCGGGGTGGCCTCGAGTTTACAGCGATCTTCCTACCTCTGCCTCCCGAGTGCTGGGATTATACATTCATATTGACAGTAATTTATCAAAAACAACATGTACCACTGCCACTTTTCCTGAATAATTAAAAACTGGGTAACCCAAATGTGACATTTCCTCAATATATAGAAACTCTCGTTGTAAAATGACGTTGCCATGACAGCTTTGTATTCGATCAGAGAACTTGTCCTGTTGAAAAAGATATCGGCCCGTTCAGGTGTGTAGACTGCCAAGGTGAGCTGTCTGTGGAGCAAGTAGAATGAATACTGGCCTGTGAAAGAGGATGTGGGAAACATCCGCTCATCCCGAGACTTTTAAAATTTGTTTTTATTAGCCAGGCGTGGTGGCACACACCTTTAATCCCAGCACTCAGGAGGCAGAGGTAGGAGGATCACCATGAGGTCGAGGCCACCCTGAGACTTCATAGTGAATTCCAGGTCAGCCTGAGCTAGAGTGAGACCCTACCTTGAAAAACCAAAAAAAATAAAAAATAAAAAAATATATATATATGTATATATACATATATACATACATATATATGTGTATATATATATATCCATATATTTATTTATTTATTTATTTATTTATTTATTTATTTATTACAGAGAGAGAGAGAGAGAATGGGCACACCAGGGCCTCTAGTCACTGCAAACAAACTCCAGATGCATGCGCCACCTTGTGCATCTGGCTTACCTGGATACCAAGGAATCGAACTTGAATAGGTCCTTAGGTTTCACAGGCAAGCGCCTTAACCACTAAGCCATTTCTCCAGCCCCATCCAAAGACTTTTCAAACCATCACCTTTGGCTGGGAATTAAACTCGGATTAGTTTCAATTAGAAGTTCTGGAAGTGGGATCTGTAGACCAGCAATATCAGTATTACCTGGGAACTTACTAGAAATGTAAATGCCAGGGCTCCAGCCTAGATGTTCTGAATCAGAAGCTGGGCCCGGCACGGCCTATGTTTTCACAAGCCTCCCAGTCACTCGGATGCTGGCTGAGGGGGGGAACAACTGGCTGGAATACTTAATGTGAGCAAATTACGTTGAAGCTGGAGGAGAATGAAACACTATTAATTAAACGTGAATTATCCCTGATAGACTGCAGAACTAGGGCTTAGGAAGACCAAATTGGGTAGAGGAAGAGAAAAGAAAATTTCCGTTGCACATATTGAGTGATGTGCAGGCAAGCAAGAAGACCAAGATGGTAAAATGGAGCGCATTCGTGGGTGATCAGTGTGTGTGTGTGTGTGTGTGTGTGTGTAGTGTGTGTGTGAGTGTAGGTGAGTTGTGTGAGCATGTGCATGTGAGTGTGTGTGTATGTGAGTGTGTGTATATGAGTGTGTGTGTATGTGAGTATGTGAGCTGTGTGTGTATGAGTGTGTGTGTGTATGTTTGTGTTGTATGCACGTGTGACACTCCGTGGGCTGGCCTTAGGTGGCCAGAGCTGAGCAGGCTTGCTGCCCGTCACTCCTGCACCGATCTTATTTTTTTGAAGGGTCTCTAGTCCAGGCTGACCTGGAATCCACTGGAATCTCAGGGTGGCCTCAGACTCATGGCAATCCTCCTCTGCCTCCCGAGTACTGGAATTAAAGGTGTGCACCACCACACCCGGCTGTAATTTGTGTTTTAACAAGCCCTACCACTGATGGAAGCTAAGGGAAAGCAATTGTCTCCTTTTATTCTCACCACGCAATTGCTGGGTTCCTGGCTTTCCCTTCTGGCCCTGACCTGACCCCGCCCGAGGTTCAGGAACCCCCCCCCCCCCCCAGCTAATTAATGTCAGCTGTCCTTTTTGCTCAGGTAGGTTAGCCTGGGTTGTTCTCTCCACCGGGTTAAGGCATCTTTCCCACTCTGTCTGCTTCTGCCCAGAGAAACTGGAACTGATTTCAGCTTCAGATCTTGCTGACCTGGACAATTTTATAGCCCAAAAGAAAATTCTCCCTGTTTTCCACCTGTGGTACATTCTCTTGCTGGGAGAATGCTCCCCAGGGCTCACAGGAGGATCGTCGCCTAAGGAGGCCATTATCCAACTCTGGGCTCACCAACCACTCAGGGACCTTGTCAGTGTTCCGACTCTGGTGCAGCAGATCTAGAATGGAGCCTGAGGACCTCACTTCCTTTCTCTTCACCCCCCCAGCCTTTATTTTTTTTTTATTTGTTTTATGAGGAAGAGATAGAGACAGAGAGGCAGATAAAGAGAGTATGCCAGGGTCTGTAGACACTGCTTGTGCATCTGGCTTTACATGGGTTCTGGGGAATCAAAAACTGGGGTCCTTTGGCTTTGCAGGCTAGTGCCATAACCACTGAGCCATCTCGCCAGCCCTACTTAAAAAATTATTTATTTACACCAGGCATGGTGGCACATGCCTTTAATCCCAGCACTCAGGGAGGCAGAGGTAGGAAGATCACCATGAGTTCAAGGCCACCCTGAGATGACATAGTGAATTCCAGGTCAGCCTGAGCTAGAGTGAGACCCATTTATTTATTTGCAAACAGAGAGAAGACAGACAGGGAAAGAATAGATGTTCCAGGGCTCTATCTGTTGCTAAATGAACTCCAGCTGCATGTGCCACTTTGTGCATCTGGCTATATGTGGGTACGGGGGAACTGAACCCTGGTTGTTAGGCTTTACAGGCAAGCGCCTTAACTGCTAAGCCATCTCTCAGCCCACCAAACGTTTTAAAGACTAAAATGACTATCTCTGTCAGATGTTATCATTAGGGTTATGGTATAAGAGAGGAAAGAAAAAGAAGAAACATACTTTAATGAATTCCAGAGAGTTTGTGCATGCAAGCCACCATTTGATATTCTCCACAGTCCTCAAAGAGCACTGGGGCAGGAGTGATTTTACAACTTTGCAAGTGAGGAGACCTAAGGCAAGGAAGAAGATGTGGGTCACCCAAGGTAATGTCCCTTTTGACAGGTTGGCTAGAGTCCCTATTCTTGGCCTAGAGAAATGGTTTAAAAAGCCAACAGACCCAGAATTGATCCTCCAGTACCCACATAAAGCCAGATGCATGAGGTGGCACATGCATCCGGAGTTCCCTGTCATGCCTATTCTCTCTCTTTTCTCTCAAATAAATAAATGAATAAGAATAATAAAAGAATTCCTGCTCTCTGTGGTCTTGGCCTCTCAAGCCCTCTCACCAGCCTACAGCTGTCCAAAGCCTTCAAATAAATACTTTCCTGAATTTCATCCATTTTGACCTAAATGCAATGATTAGAAGTCTGAGTCCTAGACATTCATTTTAAAAGAATTTATTGGGCTTGGCAGAGGGTTCGTCAGTTAAAGGCACTTGCTTACAAAGCCTTCTGGCTGGGGTTCAATTCCTCAGTATCCACATATAGTGGCACATGCATCTGGAGTTTGTCTGCAGTGGTAAAAGGCCCTGGTGCACCCCTTATGCTCTCTTTTTCTCTCAAATAAATAAGTAAATGAGATTATTTTTAAGTTTAAAATTAGGAAAACTTATTAAGCCTAAATATAACTTATTTTATCATAGTCTGCATTTATTGGGTTATTAAGACTGGAAGTAAAAAAAATAAAATAAAACAGATAAGCTGGGTGTGTGGTACACACTGGAGTCAGATGTATAGATGTAGGAAGATCACTGTGAGTTCGAGGCCACCCTGAGACTACATAGTGAATTCCAGGTCAGCCTGGGCTAAAGTGAGACCTTACCTCAAAAAAAAAAAAAAAAAAAACACAAACTCCCTTCCCTTTCAAAAAGACTGGATGTCTTCTATGTTTGCAAATGTGCTTTATATGATCCTTGGAAAGTATTGTTCAATGCTTTCATCCTATGCACTGGCTGAGCACTGTTATGAGTCTGTGGGAAATCCTTGTAAGCACATCATTAACCTTTTCTGTCATGTTCACATGATTGTACCTAGGCTACTGTTGTAGTTGACTTCACATTGCTGTGACAAAGCACCTAACTGAAATTAGCTGATTGGAGGAAACTTTTTATTTTGCCTTTCAGTCTCATGGGGAAGCTTCATGATGGAGGGGGAGCACGGCATGAGCAGAGGCTGGACATCACCTCCACCACAGCAGGTGGACAACAGCAGCAGGGGAGTGAGCTGAACTCTAGCAAGAGGGAGCTAGCTATAACACTCTAAACTTTTACCCCCCAAACACACCTCCTCCAGCAAGGCTCCACCTCCCAAATTGTCATCAGACTAAGCATTTAGAACACAGGAGTTTACAGGGGACATCGGATTCAAACCACCACACTAAGCTTCTTTGCATTTCTTGCACTTTGAGCCTTGTTAACTTATATGTGTAGAAGAGTATAAAAATTGATTTTTTTGTGAATTAATCATTCCAGATATTGCAAAATGTTTCCCTCCCCATTGATTTGTGCTTTTTGTCATTACCAAATATTTCATTCTTACACAAAATTTATTTGATAATATATTTCCCCTATTAATCTATTTTACTGCTAGTATCATATGATTTTAATTATTGTAACTTAATAATAATATATCTTAATATTTGATATAAATAATCTCATTACTATTCTTTCTCGAAATTGAATTGTGCTAGTCTCAACTAGTTCCTTTGTCAGATTTATGCTAAAATAAAGTTCCCTTTACAACTACCTCAGGCTGTAAAAAGGTAGATAATCATTAAATATACACTTTGGAAGGAATTTAAAATATTATCTTGCCAGATGTCGTGGTGCACACCTTTAATACTAGTACTTGGAACCAGAGGTAGGAGGATCATTGTGAGTTCGAGACCACCCTGAGACTACATAGTGAATTCCAGGTCAGCCTGGGCTAGAGTGAGACCCTACCTTGAAAATGAAAAGAAAAGCCGGGCATGGTGGCACACGCCTTTGATCCCAGCACTCAGAAAGCAGAGGTAGGAGGATCGCTATGAGTTCAAGACCACCCTGAGACTACATAGTGAATTCCAGGTCAGCCTGGGCCAGAGTGAGACCCTACCTTGAAAAACCAAAGAATAAAATAGAAGAAAAATTATCTATTAAACTTGAAACAAGAATCTTTAAAAATGTTTATATATTTATTTAGTTATGAGAAACAGTGGCAGATAGAGAGAGAGAGAGAGAGAGAGAATGGGCATGCCAGGGCCTCTAGCCACTGCGAACAAACTAGACGCATGCATCCACCTTGTACATCTGGCTCTTCTTGGGTCCTGGGGAATAGAACCTGGGTCCTTTGACTTTGCAGGCAGGTGCCTTAAGTCCTAAGTAATCTCTTCAGTCCTAAAATCAGAATTTTGATTAAGATTATTATAGCTTTCCAGTTTTTAATTAGATATGTCATAGAACTTTATATAACTTTTTGGGGTTTTTTTGGTTTTTCAAGGTAGGGTTTCACTCTAGTCCAGGCTGACCTGGAATTCACTATGTAATTTCAGGGTGGCCTCAAACTCACTGTGATCCTACTCCTACCTCTGCTTCCCGAGTGCTGGGATTAAAGGCGTGTGCCACCATGCCCGGCATTTTTTTTTGTTTTTGTTTTTTTGTGTTTTTGAGGTAGGGGCTCACTCTGGTCCAGACTGACCTGGAATTAACTATGTAGTCTTAGGGTGGCCTCAAACTCATGGCAATCCTCCTACCTCTGCCTTCCGAGTGCTGGGATTACAGGCATGCACCACCATGCCCAGCTCAAACTTTATATAACTTTTAAGAAATTTCATTTGCAAGCAGAGATGAGTGAGAGAGAGAAAAAATAAAAATATGGGCATGCTACCAGGGTCTCTAGTCATTGCAAATGAACTCCAGGTACAAGTGCCACCTTGTGCATCTGGTTTTATGTGGGTCTTGGGGAACTGAACCTGAGTCCTATGGTTTTGCAGGCAAGTGCCTTAACTGCTGAGCCATCTCTCCAGCCCAAAACTTTATATAATTGTTGTTGTTCTTGTAAAATGAATCTTTTTTTTTTTTTTCAGTTTTCTTCAAGATAAGATTTCACTCTAGCCCAGGATTACGTGGAATTTCCTATGTAGTCTCAGAGTGGCCTCGAACTCACATTTGATCCTCCTACCTCTGCCTCCCAAGTACTGGGATTAAAGGCGTGCATCACCACACCCAGCAATAAAATGAATCATTTAATAGTGGCTTGAGTTAATGGTATTTGGAAATGCTGTTGATTTATGCTAATGTTCATGTCTTCCAATATTTTACTAATTCAATGGGTTTATTTATGTTTTCATTGATTTCTTTGGGTTTTCAAACTATAAAAGTATTTTTTCAGTATATAAATGATAGATTATATCATTTTTCCCTTCTTTATAGTTCTTACATTAGCCTCTTTTATTCCATTGATTGGGCTTTTAAACAACTATTAAGTACATTGTGGTAAAACCATTATGTAACTTCACCCAGTTTAGTCATGCACACTTCTAGAGCATTTAATTTTAATATTAACAGCTAGTATAATAATTATTATCATGTTGAGGACATATGTTTTTCTCATTTTTTTCTTATTTTATCTAGAACAGCTATTAAATATTGTCTGCTTTAATTCTTTAAAATATTTTACTTATTTACTTGCAAGGGGAGAGAACAAGAGAAAGAGAGAAAATGGGCACAGCAGGGCCTTCTGCTGCTGCATACAAACTCCAGATGCATGGGCCACTTTGTGTCCATGGCTTTACATAGATACTGGGGGATCGAACTCAGGCTGTCAAGCTTTGCAAGCAAGTGCTTTGAAACACTGAGCCATCTCTCCAGACCTGTCTAATGCTTTTAAAAACAATCCATCAGGGCTCTGGAAAGAATGCTTAGTGGTTAAGGTGCTTGCCTGCAAAGCCAAAGGACGCAGGTTCAATTTCTCAGGACCTATGTAAGCCAGATGCACAAGGTGGCACATGCATCTGGAGTTCCTTGGCAGTGGCTGGAGGCCTTGGCATGCCCATTCTCGTTCTCTCTCTCTCTCTCTCTCTTTCTTTCTCTCTGTCTCTCTATCTCTTTCTCTGTATGTGTCTCTCTCTCAAATAAATAAACATTTTAAAGTATTTTAGAAAATAGAAATAATCCATCAAACTAATGATTGACATGACTTTTCATCTTAAACCTACTGCAATGAAATATTTCAGTGTAATGCAAGCTTTTGCACTGCTTGAATACACATTGCTTTGCTGTATTGACTCTAGAATATTACAAAACAGTAGGACTGGCGAGATGGCTTAACTGATAAGGATCTTGCCCCTAAAGCCTAATGACCCTAGTTAGATTCCCCAGTACCCATGTCAAGCCAGATCCACAAAGGGGCACATGTTTCTGGAGTTTACAGCAGCTGGAGACCCTGGTATGCCCATACTCATTCACTCTCTCCCCATCTCTTTCATCCCTGGCCATGGTGGTACACACCTTTATTTTATATATATATATATATATATATATATATATATATATATATATATATATATATTTGACAAAGAGAGAAAGAAAGAGAGAGAGAGAGAGGGTGAGAATGGACACGCCAGGGCCTCCAGCCACTACAAAAGAACTCTAGTCCAGACGCGTGCACACCCTTGTACATCTGGCTAACATGGGTCTTGGGGAATTGAACCTGGGCAGAGGATGGCCCTGAGTTTGAAGTGAGGCTAGCCTGAGACTACATAGTAAATTCTAGGTCAGCCTGGGCTAGCTAAAGGGGGACTGTACTTCAAAAAAACCAAACCAGCTCCGGCTCTCTGATCACTTAGGGGTTTTTCCTCTGCTGTGCCAGGCCAGAAGCCCCCCCCTCCACCCCTCCGGCCCTTACTCTCGGCATGGGCTCTTTATCTCCTCCAGCTCCCCACAAGGCAGGATCTCCTTGAACTTTTTTTTTTTCTTTCCGTGTTTTTCCCCCACATCCGGATCTGGTCACATGGACTCTTGAACTATAAGTGGCCCACATGGGCTTTTGGGCTCCACGTGGTGCACTTCTCTTCTCCCCACTTTATCTCCCCTTACTTCTCAGCCTTCCCGTTTCGGCACTCCTTTGTAAAATCTGAATAAAATGTGCTTTTTTAAAAAATAAAAAAAAAAACACCAAACAAAAAACAGAATATATATATTTTTTGTTCTAACTATTTAATCCTTTAGTATCATTATTCATTGTTATTACATTATTAATAATTATAAAATAGTCTTTTTGTCTTGTTCCTTAGGTTTTTTTGTGTGTGTTTGTTTGTTTTTAAAGGTAGGGTCTCACTCTAGCTCAGGAGGACCTGGAATTCACTGCGTAGTCTCAAACTGTCCTCAAACTCACAACAGTCCTCCTACCTCTGCCTCTCAAGTGCTGGGATTTAAAGGTATGTGCCACCACGCCCAGCCTATTGTTCCCCAGGTTTTGAGAAACACTGCTTGATTTGATATTTGTATTACTGTGTATGTTTTGTGAACATGGTAGGTTAGAAAAAAAGTCTTTGCTATTAAAAAAATATTTATCATTTTCCTTGAAGTAGAACTCTTTTATGCATCACCAAATCATTAGACTTCCATTTTTACTTCAATCTAAGAATCTTCCCATTTGAATACGAAAATTTAAGCCATTTATACTTGTCATAATTTTTAAGCTTGAATGGACTCCTCCTATACTTTCTTCTTTCCTGAGTGCCTTATTGATTCTGTCTCATTTTGTTATTTCCATAGATCATGTTTTTGTTTACATTTTACCATCTATAATAATAATAATTATTATTTTTGATTTTAGAGATAGGGGTTTGCTCTAGCCCAGGCTGGCCTGGAATTCACTATGTAGTCTCAGGATGGCTTTGAAATCACAGCAATTCTCCTACCTCTGCCTCCTGAGTGCTGGGACTAAAGGCATGTGCCACCATACCCAAATCCCATGGATAATAATTAAAGAGACTAGTGTCCCTGTTTTCATGTTTATTTATTTATTTGCAAGAGAGAATGGGCATGCCAGGGCCTCTAGACACTGCAAATGAACTCCAGATGCATGCACCACCTCATGCACTTAACTTTATATGGGTACTGGGGAATCAAACCTAGGTCCTTAGGCTTTTCAAATAAGTCCCTTAACTGTTGCACTGTCTCTCCAGCCCCCCAAATCATTCTTAATTCACTTTGACTTCATTGTATGTATTACCTTATCTTTTGAAGTGGTTAATTGCTTTATTGTTTCAAATATTTTTATTGACAATGTTTTTTTTAAAATATATTTTATTTTTCTTTATTTATTTGAGAGAGAGAGAGAGAGAGAGATAAATAGAGACAGAGAAAGAGAGAATGGGCATGCCAAGGCCTCCAGCTGCTGCAAACAAACTCCAGATGCGTGCACCCCTTGTGCATCTAGTTTATGTGATTCCTGAGGAATTGAGCCTGGATTCTTTGGCTTTGCAGGCAAGTGCCTTAACCACTAAGCCATTTCTCCAGCCCGAGAATGGTTTTTAATTTTGTATTATTTATTTGCAACAGACTGAAAGAGAGCATGAGAGAGAAAATGAGTATGGGTCCCCAAGGGGCCTCTGCCACTGCAAACAACCTACAGACACATGCACCACTTTGTGCATCTGACTTTATGTGGGTGCTGGAGAATCGAACCCAGGCCAGCAGGCAGGTGCAAACAAGCCCTTTAACCACTGAGCCATCTCCTCAGCTCCTACTGAGATTTCAGTATAGGAGCATACTTGTAATCTGATCATATTCCCATCCTATTAACTTCTTTTGTCCCCCTTCTTCTCTCCCTCCCTCTATTCCACTGAGCATCCTCTTCTTCCCAAGTAGTTCTTTTGTTTTGGTAGCTCACTGTTTTCCTTTCTTTCTTTTTCAAGGTAGGATCTCACTCTCTAGCCCAGGCTGACCTGGAATTCACTATGTGGTCTCAGGCTGGCCTCAAACTCACAGAGATCCTCCTACCTCTGTCTCCCTAGTGCTGGGATTAAAGGTGTGCACCACCACAACAGGCTTCTCTTTTATTCTTTTGACTATCCTGTTATTTCATCAGAAATAACTCATGCAGTTTTTCCTCTGTACTTCTGGTTTGTATTTCTGTAGATCAGAAATTTTATTTTGACTATTTTTTTATTTAGTCATTTATTTTTCTTTTTATCTGTTCTTGTTTAATTAAAAACAACACAGTCTCTCTCTCTCTTATATATATATACATATATATATATATGTATATATATATATATATATATATATTTTTTTTTTTTTTTTTTTTTTTTTTTTTTTGAGGTAGGGTCTCACTCTAGCTCAGGCTACCTGGATCTTTATAATCTCAGGCTGGCCTCCAACTCACGGCAATCCTCCTACCTCTGCCTCCTGGCCCTCTTGCTATATTTTTATAATCATATTCCTAAGAAGCCCCATTCATTAATTCAAAAAGTTATGATCTGGGAAAGGGACCAGTACTAAAGTCTCAAATGCAAATAACTGTTTTGTGTGCTACAGTAGGCTTGATGTGTTTTCATAGGTCTAAATGTTTTCAACTCAAATGCAATACATTACAGTCTAAGACACCACTGAGCTTGTTTGGTGCGGATGGAGGCCCTGACATGCCCATTCTCTGTGTCTGTTTCTTTACCTCTCTGCTTGCAAATAAATAGAAAAAAAGAAAAAAGATAAAGATAAAGAAAAAAGATTCAAGCCAGGCATGGTGTCGCAAGCCTTTGTTTCCAGCACAGAGGCTGAGGTAGGAAGATCCTCATGAGTTTGAAGCCACCCTGAGACCACATAGTGAATTCCAGGTCAGTCTGGGCTCTCAACAAAGAGCAAACAAAAGATTCAGAAGTGCAGTTCTGCCTAGTAACAACTTCTACTCTTCTAGCATAGGAAAGTAGGTAAGTCAGGGCCGGCACTACAGAAGACCAGAGGCACATGTCAGAGAGCAAACTGGATTTAAAGAAGAGAGACCAGTCTTCCAAATCACTAGGAAATGCCTATTTCTTATATATTTTTTTAATCACTGATACATAAAATGCTTCAGATGGTTCAAAAGCTTTTAAAACAGTGATTCCATGGAAGAGTTTCTTGTTCATAGACTGCAATTCATTTGGTATCTTTCCAGAAGTCTCCCAAATTGGAATCTTCAAATATGCTTACTAGCATGAAAAACCAGCTTAAAAACAGTTTTGTCTAATAAATCTGCTTTTTTAAAAAAAAAATCAATGAATGATTTTAAAAATTAGCTTCATTGTTTTTTTAATTTACCATCTGTTAACTCAATAAATATGACTTCTTAAAGTTAACCTAATTGTCTTGGAATATGCTATTTTTGAAGTTGATTAAAATTATTTAAATTGATTTTATTATATATCCAGACTAAAACAAAGCCTGTCTGCATTTGGATAGATCCGTGGCTAATAATTTACAAATAAATGTGTCTATTTCTAAAATGAACCACTTGCATTTATGACTCCTAATACATACCTGTCAGTTATGTGAATATTCAGAAAGGGGAGCTGATACCAGATCATCAAAGAGGAGTCTAACAGCATATCAACAGTAGTATAGCCACCAAAACTATTGCCCCCAAGTACAGAACCATCACCTATTTGCTTTCTGTCTATTAAAGAGGAAATGGAGAAGGGATGTTCACTATGTTCTTTATGTATTATCCTGCGTCTGGTCACAGTGTATTGGATGAAGGGTGGCCAATCAGAGTCTTCTCTGAGAATTGTGTATGTGTGGGGGAAGGCCCGTACTTTGAGTGTCTTTTTTTTGTTTTGTTTTGTTTTGTTTTGTTTTTTTGAGGTAGGGTCTTGCTGCAGCCCAGGCTGTCCTGAAATTCACTCTGTAGTCTCTGGCTGGCCTGGAACTCATGGCGATCCTTCTTCCTACCTCTGCCTCTCAAGTGCTGGGATGAATAGTCTGTGTCACCACTCCTGGCACTTTGAGTGTCTTAACTAGAACAACCACCAACCCAATTCACCATGTGAAGTGAGGAGAGGAAGGAACTGGGATGCCATAAGGAAGTCAAAGATGAGGCAGGGAGGAGGCTGGAGAGATGACTCAGCGGTTAAAGGCATTTGCCTGTAAAGCCTGATGGCCTGGGTTCTATTTCCCAGCACCTACGTAAAGCCAGATGCACGAAGATGGTGGGTGCATGCATCTAGAGTTCATTTATAGTAGCAAGAGGCCCTGGTGCACCCATTCTCTCTCTCTCTCTCTCTCTGCTTGCAAATAAATAAACAAATGTGTATATATATATATATATATATATATATATATATATATTTTAAGATGAGACATGGAGAGAAAGGGTTGAATGAGTTCCCCTGCAGTAACTCAGTACTTCTGTTCTTAAGGCCCCTTGATGTTGGATTGCATGAAAAGGCCCCGTGTGTTTTCTCTCTCTTTTATGCAAGCTCAGACGATCCATTTTGAATGATGGTAAATCAAAATAACTTAAACTAAATGTACAAGAGAGGAAACCTTCCCCTGGTCATGTCTATTAAATCAAGGATTTCTAGCTTCACTTCTCAACCCGACTTTTATTTATTTATTTATTTATTTATTTATTTTTGTTTTTTCAAGGTAGAGGTCTCACTCTAGTCCAGGCTCACCTGGAATTCACTATGGAGTCTCAGGGTGGCCTCGAACTCACAGGCGATCCTCCTACCTCTGCCTCCCGAGTGCTGGGATTAAAGGCATGAGCCACCACGCCCTGCAAACCTGACTTTTTTAAAAGGAAATTTTAACATGTAACTTATTTATCTTATGGTGATTGTTTTCTATGGCTTATCTAAAAATCTTTGTCTATTTCCAAATTTCAATTTTTTTTAATAAAGCTTTATGGTTTTAGCTTCTATGTATAATTCTATAATCTATTGCCAGTGAATTTTTATTTACTTAGGTATTTGAGAGAGAGAGAGAGAGGGAGGGGAAATGGGTATGCTGAGGACTCTAGCCACAGCAGATGAACTACAGATGCATGTGCCACCTAGTGCATCTGGCTTTATATGGGTACTTGGGAACTGAACCTGGATCCTTAGGTTTTGCAAACAAGTACTTTAACCTCTGAGCCATTTCTCCAGCCCTGCCAATAAATTTTTCTAAAGCTTTTTTACGATTTTATTTTTATCTATTTATTACAGTCAGAGAGAGAGAGTGTGTGTGAGAATGGGCGTGCCCGGGCTCCTAGTCACTGTAAATGAACTCCAGATGCATGTGCCACCATGTGCATCTGGCTTATGTAGGACCTGGAGAATTGAACCTGGGTCCTTAGGCTTCGCAGGCATGCTCCTTAGCTGCTAAGCCATCTCTCCAGCCCCTGCCAATAAATTTTTAAAATTATTTTTATTTATTTATTTGCAAGCAGAGAGATATAGAAGAGAGACAGACAGACAAGGGGTGTGTGCCAGGGTCTCCAGTTGCTACAAATAAACTCCAGATGCATGTGACATGGGTACAGGGAAACCAAACCCAGGTCATCAGACATTGCAGGAAGGTGCCTTAACCATTGAGCTATCTCTCCAGCCCTGCTAATGAATTTTGAGTGGGGTGTGAGGTAGGGAATTAAGCCTCCTTCTTCCTCTAATTATTCTAACATTGTTAGGGTGAATGTGAAAGTGGAGTGAGAGGATGGTTTTTTTGAAACAAAACTACTAGATTTAGGGCTGGAGAGATGGCTTAATGGTTAAGGTGCTTGCCTGCAAATCCCAAGGACTCTGGTTTGATTCCCCAGTGTACACATAAGCCAGATGCACAAGGTGGCGAATGCATCTGGTGTTCATTTGCAGTGGCTGGAGGTTCTGGTGCCCCCATTTTCTTTCAAGTAAACAAATAAATATTTAAAAATCTAATCGATTCTACTAAAAGGAAAACGTATTTCATTGCATCAATTTTATTTCATTTAAGAAAATCATAGTACCTTGAACAACAAAGATGGGTTAATCATTCATTCATCCGGGGCTTGAGAGATGACTCAATGGTTAAAGGTGCTTGCTTGCAAAGTCAAGCTAGAACAAAACACTGAAGAATGAAGTTCACCAAGGAAAATCCAGAGCAAAAAGGGAATTAAAGCAGAAACAAGCCGGGTGTGGTGGCACACACCTTCAATCCCAGAATTTGGGAGGCAGAGATAGGAGGATCACAGTGAGTTCAAGGCCACCCTGAGACTACAAAGTGAATTTCAGGTCAGCCTGGACTAGAGTGAGACCCTACCTTGCAGTCCCTACCCTGTGTTTTCCAACTTGTGTGGGGAGAAGGGAGAAGTGCTCAAAATGCAACCAAACTAAAAACATAAGACTTTCCTGTTGTTTAAAAAAGTGTTTTATTTATTTAATGATTTGATACAGAGAGAAAGAGGCAGAGAGAGAGAGAGAGAGAGAGAGAGAGAGAGAATGGGCATGCCAGGGCTTTTCACCACTGCAAACGAGCTCCAGACGCATGCACCCCCTTGTGCATAGGTACTGGCGATTCAAACCTGGGTCCTTAGGCTTGACAGACAAGCACCTTAACCACTAAGCCATCTTTCCACCCAAAGACCTTCCTTTTTGAATTAAATTTCTGCCCCTTGACCACATGCCTTTCAAATCCATTGGGATGGCTGGAGCCTACCCGCTTCACCAAATCTGGTCCTGGAACAAGGGTGGAATCTGCATTTTGAACAAGCACTCTCCTCAGTCTGATAGCCATCAGATTTGAGATACACGGCTCCCACCTCTTTAGTTCATGGGCTACACAAACTGAAACTTGTCAAGACTAATTATGTTTCCCAGTAGATCAACACCTATCTAATACAGAAGTCAGGGAATTAGCATGGAAAGATGGTGTGGTGGTTTGAATAGAATAGATGGCCCCCAATATATTCAGTTGCTTATTTGTAGTTTGCATCTCTAGCCACCTGGCTGGAGGCAAGGTCACTGTGTGGATCTTAAGGTGTGGTTGTGGATTTCAGATTACAATCTAAAGATATGCAAAGTGTGCCTAGCTGGAGTTCCTGAAGTGTGCTGTGGCTTTTGACCTTTAGGCTTGTACTGCTCTCTGTCTGCTTGGGCCTGTGAAGGCAGGCCAGTTTCTTCTGCCATTATGGAACTTCCCCTGGATCTGTAAGCTTCAATAAATATCCCTTCCTCCATAACTGTGCCTGGTCTGGAAGTTCATCTCAGAGAACCTGAAGCTGACTGCTACAGAATTTGGTACCAGAAGGAGTGGGGTGAGATGTACCTGGCCATGTGGACGTTGATCTTTTGGAACCTTTGTTTTGGAGGAATAGGCATGGACTTGGTGCTTGCAACTGAAGATGTCGTCTGGAGTGGTAAGCCAAATGTTATGGACTATTATGATGAGAGTCTGAGAATGCTAAGTGCAGACAGCATTGAACTTCAAGGCTTGGCTTATGAGCTTTCTAAGGGGAAGGAAAGACTGCAGAGGACTTTGTTGGAACTGGGCTACTGGCATAAGGGCTGGCTGCGTCCTGCTGCCCAGGCCCAGAGAATTTGATCAAGGTTAAATTTGTAATGGACTGATGTGCTTGGCTAAAGATATTGGACTGAGAGATTTAAGATTTTAAGCTGGAAAACCTCAAGCAAGTTAAAATTACAGGCACTGAGACTGGTTTTAGGTTACTGAATCTGCTATTGTCAAACACATTAGCAATCTTAAGGAAGATGGTCCAACTGCTTTACATTAAAACAATGGACAGGATGCCTAAGGAAGGACTATCATAGAAATGCAAACACTTTTGGAAAGAGTTGACTGGAGAAGGAACCTGCTTTTCAAGGCTATGATTTGCTTTGTCCCTGAATTAAGAATATGGCTGTGTCCTGCACACCTGGTATTGTTTTCAGAAGCATGAAAAATGCATGGAGTGGCCGTGAATTGCACATGCTTCCAGGAGCTGCCATTGAGATGCAGCATGAGGTAGGGCCTGATGCCCTGATAGGCTGAAAGAGCCTTTGGAAAATGTGAAGAGTGGTCATGAATTGCACATGGTTCCAGGAGCTGCTGCTGAGATGTGGCATGAGGCAGGGCACGATGCCCTGATAGGCTGAAAGAGCCTTTGGAAGATGGACCATGGTTTGCATGAAGACCTGAAGATGTTTTGTATATACCAGGACTGTGCAAGGGCTACCATAGAGCACACTGTTGGCCTGGGATGGAAGTGTTCCCCGGGTACTCTGCCCAGCTGCAGGGGCGGAATTGAAAAGTCTGGAGACTGCTACTCTCTGGGTATATTGAACTTGAACTGCAGAAGTTTGATGTTTGTTTGATGGTGGTTGAGTTTGCATTGTTTTAGTCTCTCCTTGCTGTGCCTTATACCAGTTGAAAATGTTTACTCTGTGCCTTTATATGTTAGAAGTGTTTAACTTGTTTGATTTTACAGGTCTTCATATCTTAAATTGGCCAAGACTGTGAGGACCTTTGAAACTGAACTGAGTACAATTTATAATGTGTGATGGTTATAAACCTACTGGGGGCCAGGGGCGGAATGTGGTGGTTTGAATAGAATAGATGGCCCCCAATATATTCAGTTGTTTATTTGTTTGTAGTTTGCATCTCTAGCCACCTGGCTGGAGTCAGTGCCGTGGTGTGGATCTTAAGGTGTGGTGGTGGGTTTCAGATTTCAATCTAAAGATATGCAAAGTGTGCCTAGCTGGAGTTCCTGAAGTGTGCTGTGGCTTTTGACCTTTAGGCTTGTACTGCTCTCTGTCTGCTTGGGCCTGTGAAGGCAGGCCAGTTTCTTCTGCCATTATGGAACTTCCCCTGGATCTGTATGCTTCAATAAATCCCTTCCTCCATAACTGTGCCTGGTCTGGAAGTTCATCTCAGCGAACCTGAAGCTGTCTGTTACAGATGGCCTGGGGAGATGGCTCAGTGGTTAAAGGCACTTGCTTGCAAAGTCTGCTGGCTTGGGTTCTATTCCCCAGCACCCATGCAGAGCCAAATGCACAGACTGGCATGTGCATGTAGAGTTCCTTTGAGGTGGCAGGAGAGCCTGGTGTGCCCCATTGTCTATCCTCCCTGTCCTCTTTGCTCATAAATACATAAGTTTTCTCTCTGCTTGCAATTAAGTAAATTTGTAAAGATTTGTGGGCTGGAGAGATGGCTTAGCGGCTAAGGAGCTTGCCTACAAAGCCTATGGACACAGGTTCAATTCCCCAGTACCCATGTAAGCCAGATGCACAAGGTGGCACATGCATCTGGAGTTCATTTACAGTGGCTGCAGGCCCTGGCGTGCCCATTCTCTGTATCTTCCTCTTTCTTTTTCTCAAATAAATACAAAACAAAAAATTTAAAACACTTTTGAAATGGAGTTCATAATTATTATTGAATTGTGTCCTTCCCTCCTACCATCCCCCCAAGAAACCATCAACTCATACCAGAAGAACTTCTTTCACACACCCCACCCATCAATCAATTGTTCTATCCTACAATTTTTCTATTGTAATAACACTGACAAATACCACATTAATAACAAAGGAGACAACTGATGGTCTTTATTACTAACCTCAGATTTGAAGCATGGTTTACCTATCCACCAATTCTAGCAGATGGATACTATGTTTTTTTATGGGTACATCATGTATTGGTACCATCATTTCCCTCATTGCACAGCGAGCCCTCCTCAGTGGGATTGCAGGTTTCCTCTGTGGGGTTGTGGGTTATGCAGTTGTGGGAGCAGCAGTCAGTTATTGGGGGAAGGAATGCCTCTGGGTATGATGTCCCAACCTGTGGTTCTAACCATCTTTCTGCCCCCTCTACTGCAAAATTCCCTGAGCCATGGTGGGTGAGTTTTAAGTCTCCTTTGGTGACAAGGTCTTAGGAGCCTCTGGATCTCTGCTTTGGTAGGTGTTGAGTATTCCTCAGGGTCTGTCTAGTACACCCTGGTGCTGATTATCAGGTTCAGCATGGAAGCAACGCTCTTGCTCATCTCCCCAGTTCCTCTGTGGTTTCAGCTGGGGCTTGGCTGAGATGCGAGGGGTGGTTGATCTCCTAGGGTCTCAATGCAGTCCAGAGAGCTGAAGCGTGGCACGGAGGACGCCATCTTGACTGGAAGCCCCCTCCACATGGATACTATTATCATCCCTCTCAGACTATGAGGAGGAAACTGAGGCAGACGGGAGACTTGTGCAAGGTCAGGCAGGTAATAACGAGTTAAACCAGGGTTAAGATCCTCAGACTCCTAACACTGCTGCTTTGCCCTGTATACCTTCACTTCACTTAAAATGTACATTCTAAGCCGGGCATGGTGGCGCATGCCTTTAATCCCAGCACTCAGAGGTAGGAGGATCGCTGTGAGTTCGAGGCCAGCCTGAGACTACATAGTGAAGTCCAGGTCAGCAGTGAGACCCTACCTTGAAAAGTCAAAAAAAAAAAAAAAAAAAAAAAGTCATTTGAGCCTGGTGTGGGTAGTACATGCCTTAAATCTCAGCTCTCTGGGGGAGGCTGAGGTGGGAGGATCACCATGAGTCCAAGGCTAGCCTGGGACTACAGAGTGGGTTCCGCCTTGAGGAAACCTGGTCATGCTGCCCCTTTGGACTCAAGACTCAGGAAACACATAGAGTGTGTGATTTTTATGGTACATAAATTATACAATAAAAGTTAACAAAGTTGACTTTCATTTAGTCAAGAGAAGTTGAATAAAAAATTATGACCTGTGGAGCCAAGCTGTTAAGCATTTAAAGACCCGATTGTCCAGTAAGAATACAGTTGTACCCAAGAGACTCGGTCTACAAGAACCTGCACTGCATGCCTTATGAAAGGCCATTTAGTGTTTCTAAGATTTTCAAGTTTATAGGAAAGTGTGGGGGTGTTATTGCACATCCCTGATCACCAAGTGGTGAGCAAATCGGGCCTCAAAGCCAGAGAGGGGCTAGGAGATGAACCGAGCTAAAGTGTAATAATGTAAGGCTATGAGTGTGGCAGTCGCTGGAGCTACAGAAAGTGCGTCAAAATCAGCCTAGGATGAGGGTGAAATGCCTGGGTGCCTTAACATACAGACACATTGGCAATAGTCAATATTTCAATTTCTCATATAACTATGCATTTTTAAATAAATATTTTATTTCAGAGAGAGAGAGAGAGAGAGAGGAGGCAAATAGAATGGGCGTGCCAGGGCCTCTAGTCACTGCAAACATACTACAGAAGCAAGCACTACCTTGTGCTTCTGGTTTACCCGGGTACTGGGGAATTGAACCTGGGTCCTCAGGCTTTGCAAGCAAGTGCCTTAACTGCTAAGCTATCTCTCCAGCCCATAACCATGCATTTTTAGCTTTGTGTTAGCTAACATTTGGCTTGGACAGACTATATCCTCCATGCCCCTGTAGTTCCCAGGACTGATCACGGGCTGTCCTTGGAGCAGCCTTCCTCCTTCTTTCCTTTCTTTTTTCAAGGTAGGGTCTTATTTTAGCCCAGGCTGGCCAGAATTCACTATGTAGTCAGGGTGGCCTCAAACTCACAGCAATCCTCCTGCCTCTGCCTCCCTAGTTCTGGGATTGAAGGTGTGTGCCACCATGCCCTGCTTCCATCTTTCTTTTTTTGCTTAGAGGAATCTCGTTTAGACTCAAGCGTCAGTTCCTCTATGGAACTTTCCAAAATCCTTCCAACTAGCTATCTGCTTTCCCCAGTGTTCTCATAACACTTTGTGCCTCTATTAGTATCAAAATAGCTTTTCATGTCTTTGTGCCCATTTGAAAAATATGTTTCCTGAGAACTCTAAATCATTGATCCTCAGTCCTTAGGACTCAATGAACTTTTAAAAAATTTTTATTTATTTATTTGAGATAGAGAGAGAGAAAAAGAGGCAGAGAGAAAGAGAGAGAATGGGTACACCAGCCACTGCAAATGAACTCCAGATACATGTCTGACTTATGTGGGTTCTGGGAAGTTGAGTTAGGCTTCACAGGCAAGCTCCTTAATCGCTAAGCCATCTCTTCAGCCCTCACTGAACTTATTGAATGAAGAAGTATTTCCATGGGAATGCGTGCGTTACAAGATTATAGAAACCATTTGACGTTATAATCAAGGAAGTAACTACTGTAGATTAACTTTCAAAATTTTGATAATGATCATGTCATCTTCAGATAACAGTTCTCTGAGGTTCCTGCTCATTGCTTACTTGCCAGGAAAGCAAGTCTCGAGAAAAGAGAAAATGTATATACTGACATAAAATTGATAAGGTGTCTCACTGCTGAAGCGGGGGGGTGGGGGGGGCTCTGTGCTGTGTTCAAAGGAGGGGTTGTTGGTAAAGGAAGTGGCGGCATGTCTCCTAACAAGCTGGTGGCCATTCTGGTAGTGTTAACCTCGGAGAATGGAAGGCTTGGGCCACAGTGCGGCGGAAAGGCACAGTTTAGCCGGCAGGCCATCATAGGACAGTACGGGTATCCTTAGACCTGAGCCTTGAGTACCACAACTCCTTACTCTTTGGCATAAGGGAGTTGGTACTATCCTCTGATGGTTCCAGAGAACCATACGGAGAGCCTTGGTTAACTGGTGGTGAGCTCAAATGATGGGTCATTTCATAAATGGCAGCATGAAACCCTCCAAGATGGCCATTATTTCTGTCAGAGCAAAATGAAACATTCCAGATAACGACGGTGCCACCAGCCTGAAACCTGGAGCTCATCTTGCTGCAAATGGATGTGCAGCATGACCAAGAAAGAGCCCAGCACACAGGAGGCTGAGGTAGGGGGATCATGAGTTCGAGGCCACCCTGAGACTACATAGTGAATTCCAGGTCAGTCTGGGCTAGAGTGAGACTCTTATCTCGAGAGAAGAGAAGGAAAGAAACTTGTTTCCAGGCCACTAAAAATTAGAACTGGGCTGGATGTGGTGGTGCACACCTTCAATCCCAGCACTCAGGAGGCACAGGTAGGAGGACCTGTGTGAGTTTGAGGCCAGCCTGGAAGTACAGAACTACAGAGAGAGTGCTAGGTCAGCCTGGGTAGAGTGAAGACCCTACCTGCAGAAAGAAAAAAAAAAAGAATTATTATTCCAGCATAATATAACCTATCCTGACTGATAAAACAGATTTGTTTCTCTGTTAATGTTAGAACTATGACAACTGGTTGTGACTTTCAAGATCAGTTCTGTGCTAAATGGGGGGGGGGGTCAAGTGCACAAAACATAGAATGAACTACTGTCATAATTACTCCTTCATTCACACCATCCTTACTGAACTCTTTTCCCTATGGTAACTGCTGTAGATAACATCACTGCTATTATGGGGTACTCACCCAAGATTTCTTCATAAAATGTCCTTTTAAAAGTTTGATTGAAGCCGGGCGTGGTGGCGCATGCCTTTAATCCCAGCACTTGGGAGGCAGTGGTAGGAGGATTGCTGAGAGTTAGAGGCCACCCTGAGACTACACAGTTAATTTCAGGTAAGCCTGAGCTAGACTGAAACCTACCTCGGGAAAAAAAAAAAAGTTTGATTGAACAAATTAACATTATACTTTTCAACCCAGAGCTACAGGATCTCTATTTTCTCTGCTTCACACAGAAAACGCTTATTTTTAGGGATTCATTGAATTAACCTGTTTACATTTTCATGTAATTTCCTTCCAAATAACTCCCTCAAGGCCAATACTATTATACTCCACCTTTGTGTTGTTTCCATACTATCTCTTTTGTCCAAAAACAAAAAACAGTGTAATATATATATATATATATATATATAAAATTTTCAAGCAGAGAGAGACAGAGAAGAGACGAGACATCCTCTAGATACAGGCTTTTCTTTCTAAACACATATTTGAGAAAGGGAGGGGAGAGAGGAGAGAGAATGAAAGAGTATGAGCAGAGCAAGACCTCCTACTGCTTTAAACTCTAGACACGTGCACTACTTTGTGCATCTACATGGGTACTGAGACATCGAACTTGGGCAGTCAGGTTTTGCAAACAACTGCCTTTAACAGCTGAGCCATCTCTCCAGCCCAAATATAGATTTTCACACTAGCTACTTTATCATTTGATATGTTTCAGAATTACTCGTCTTGAAATCACTTAAGTTACAATTGGACTTGTGAAAAAAAAAAGATTAGAATAAGTATATTAATACATTCTGGCTACTACAACAAAATACCGTAGACCAGGCAATTTTAAAAAATTTATTTATTATTTGCAAGCAGGGCGAGATAGAAGAGAGAGAATGGGCACACTAGGGCCTCTTGTCACTGCAAATGGACTCCAGATGCATGTGCAGCTTTGTGCATCTGACTTTACCTGGGTACTAAGGATATGAACCTGGGCCATCAGGCTTGCAAGCAAGCACCTTAACCACTAAGCCATCTCTCCAGCCCCTAGATGAGGTAATTCCACCCCCACCCCCCCACCGAAGGTTCTCATTCTAACTCAGGCTGACCTGGAATTCCCTATGTAGTCTCAAGGTGGCCTCGAACTCATGGCGATCCTCCTACCTCTGCCCCCCAAGTGCTGGGATTAAAGGCATGTGCCACCACGCCTGGCTTTTCTTTTATTTTTCAAGGTAGGGTCTCACTCTAGCCCAGGCTGACCTGGAATTCACTCTGTAGTCCCAGGATGGTCTGAAACTCACAGTGATCCTCCTACCTCTGCCTCCCATGTGCTGGGATTAAAGGTATGCACCATCATGCCTGGGCAGTTAATTTTTGAACACCAGATATTTATTGGTCACAGCTATAGAATCTGGAAAGTCAATAAAGTCACTAAAGAAGGCTGGGACCCTGTTTCACAGGTGGCAGTATCTTGTTGCTATGTTCTCATCATGTGGGGGAAGTGCTAAACACACACACGTCATGGATAAGGGCTTTCTTTACTCAATGGTCTCAATGTAGTACCAGTTTCCAACACTGAAATTTTGGGAGACATCAATATGAAGACTCGCATTTAACCTTCTTCAAAGAAATCATTTCCTTTTAAAAAATATTTTTATTTGTTTGAGACAGGCAGATAGAGACAGAGAAAGAATGGGCATTCCAGGGCCTCCAGCCGGTGCAAACAAACGCCAGACACATGGCCACCTTGTGCATTTGGCTTACATGGGTCCTGGGGAATTGAACCTGGGTCCTTTGGCTTTGCAGGCAAGCACCTTAACTGCTAAGCCATCTCTCCACCCTGCCATTGTGATTTTCTTCTGAAACCGGCTTTATACTATGGAATTTGTGACCATTATAAGATTTCACTAGCACCTAAAAAGTCAGTAGTATTTAATGAATCCTTACTATGAGCTAGGGACTATAGCAATTAACCTAGGAGAAGTCCTTTCTTCTGAAAAAGTTCTTGTGTCATTGATTTGTGGCTATTATAAGATTTCACTAATGCATTAATTCAGTTGTGTTTAATGAATCCCTGTTATGTACAAGGGATAAGACTTAGGCAAGAACTTATCAAACTGATACTAAATGAACTATACCTAGAATTGTGTAATTCTACGTTCTAACAGAGCCCAGGAGACCTCTGTACTAGACTATTTGAAAGGAGAGAAAAAAACACAATCAGGCCGGGTGTGGTGGCACACGCCTTTATTCCCAGCACTCGGGAGGCAGAGGTAGGAGGATCGCCGTGAGTTCGAGGCCACCCTGAGACTCCATAGTGAATTCCAGGTCAGCCTGGGCTACAGTGAGACCCTACCTTGAAAAACCAAAAAAAAAAAAAAAAAAAAATTTAAAAAAAAAAAAAAAACACAGTCAGGTGGATAAGAGCAACACGTTCAGCTGGTTCCACGCAGGGGGGTAAGTCACACCCTAAATTATGGGTGCTAGTTGATCATCTGGAGAAGTAGGTAAGTATGTAAGTCTATAAAGAAGAAAAAAAAATCCTTTTTTTTTTTTTCGAGGTAGGGTCTCACTCTAGCCCAGGCTGACCTGGAATTCACTCTGTAGTCTCAAGGTAGCCTTGAACTCACAGTGATCCTCCTCCCTCTGCCTCCCCACTGCTGGGATTAAAGGCGTGCGCCACCACACCCGGCTTTTTTTTTTTTTTTTTTTTTCTTTTTGAATTTCGGATTTTTGTTAAACTTCACTTCAGCTACCAGAAATGGAGAGGTCAGCTGCCTGCTACAAGATATTATGAAGTAATAAAACCAGAGAATGTATTTCCTCAGACTCTTGGGTGGAGATACTGGTGTTGCTTAGACAATTCAGCATTTTTTAAATATCTAAAAACTATTTGTATAAATTTTTTTTTTACAAAAAAATAAATTGGGGGGGGGGGGAATGGGTGCACCAGGCCCTCCAGCTGCTGCAAAGGAACTCCAGATGCATGCTCCACCTTGTACATCTGGCTTATGTGGGTCTTGGGGAATCAGACCTGGGTCCCTTGGCTTTGCAGGAAAGTGCCTTAACCACTAAGCCAACTTTCCTGGCCCAATTCAGCATTTTTGGTAAATTAAAGCAGGGGCATTTGATGTCTCCTGGGACCTGTGGAGGAAGAAAGTGGCCCAAGAAGTTAAACCTTAATTTCGATTTATATTGACCATTGCAATCACTTATTACATTATTTTACTCCGCTTTCCAGAACTATGAGTTGAGATGGGGGCACCTGAATCTTTACAAAGAAAGGGCTAGTTCTTAAAAGAACATGAATTTATAATTGATAACCTGCGCCTTTGGAATTGTGTCTTGCCTAAAATAGTGATGACCAGAAAAAAAGGATGGGTAAGTTCCAGTGACTCCAAAGGTAGAAAGTGGGGACTGGAACGCGAGGAAGCTGTAGGGGTGCACACCCTACGTTATTTTTCTTTTATTTAGCAAACACACCAAATCCCAGCACAGTAGACATGTTTGTTACCAAGGCTGGAATCAGATAAGATAAGGCAGCTTAATTCTCGCGGCATCAGACCAGAGGACCTAACAGAGGGAGAATCCTCAGCCCACGGCCACTTTCCAGGAACTTCCTGCAAAAAAAAAAAAAAGAAAAAGAAAAAGAAAAAAAAAAAAAGTGCTCAGGCTGGCGCGATGGGAACCTCAGCCATCTCTCTCCAGCTTCCCCCGCTGCCTGCCTTCTCTCTAAACACAATTATTTATGGGGACTTAAGGAGAGGGCAAGCCCTGTGTGAAAGGGACTGAAGCAAAGTGCGGCTGCTAAAAATACACCTTAGACAGTTTCTAGTCTTCATTGTCACAAACTGACTTTGCAAATTCATGCTCAGAAAGTAACAACTCCACTCCTTCCCAACACACCCGGCGAAGAGGAAAAACTCTTGCTTGCTTTCTGCAGTCTCTTTAACTTGGAGTAAACAGTTGTAATTTTCTGTCGTCACACTCAATGCAAATTTCCCCAAGGGCGACACAGCACAGAACAAAAGACCTGTTAGCTTCCCAAGAGCTGGGGGGTTGGGGGCTGCGGGGGAAGGGCCGGAGAAAGGGCTAAAGTTGAATTCCAATTCCTCCTTAGCCTGGGGTCAGTAGCCTCCGGCCGTCCTTATCTTTCCGAGCTCTTTGGACTTTCTCCATTAGCGACAGAGGTCCCTGGGCCCACAAATCTGCATTGCTCGATCTCTTTGCCTTATCTTTTTTTGGGGGGGGAAGGGGTAAGGGGGGAGTTGGAATCAGCATTTCATTCCTGTGAATGGTAAAGGCGTACCGGTGCTGATTGGAAAATATTGATCCAAACGGGCTGGGGCACAGAATGGGGTCGGCAAGAGGACCCCTCGTCCTCCTTCCCCCACGTGCTCTTCTCTCCATCGGGGTGCAGAACTCTTCTTAAGAAGGGCTGGGGGTTGAGAGGGTCGAGGGTGGGATGAAGGCAGGAGCGGTCAGGCTGAGGGGAACCAGTCTCTCTAGGAAAACATCTTCTAGATCGAACATTGGGGGGAGGGGAAGGGAGAGAAAAAGAGTGACAGAGGGAGGAAGAGAGAGGGGAGACAGGAAGAGAAAAAAGAGACGGGAGAAAGGAAAGGAGAGAGAGAGTAGAAAAAAAAAAAAATTGGCCCACATGCCCCTAGCGGGGAGCGACACCCCACGCAGGATAGGTTGGGGGTGAAGGGCCCTCTCACCTGACTTCCTCCTCGGCGGGCACACACACGGGTCCCCGACTCTCCGCACCCCCAGAACCGAGCCGAAAGGACCGACCCGAAGAGGCAGCGGCGGGTGCGCGCGGTGGGGACCCAGGCAGGTGAGGGGACAGGGTCTCCGGGCATCCCGGGGGGCGCATCCTCGCCGGCTGCCCACACATCTCTCTCCTGGCCGAGGTCCGATCTTCTTTTACACACACACACACACACACACACACACACACACACACACACACAGGCGCGCGGCTGGTGGTGATGCTGGGGGGGGGGAGACAAGGAGTCCTTCCCTGGTCACCTCCCCGGTGGCGGTGAAGGTGTGGCAGCGGCGGCGGTGGTGGCTCGGGCTCGGCTCGGCTCGGGGCTCCCCAAGTGCGCCCGGTTGGAGCCCGGCTGCCGCCAGGGGGAGAAGAAGAAGAAGCCGGGGCTGGGCGGCTTGGAGAAAGGCGGGCCGAGAACCGGCCAACCTCCCGCCGCGCCCCCCCCACCCCCACCCCACCCACGGCGGGCGCCCCGTTCCAAAGCTTCCATCACAGCCGAGCATCCCCGGGGGGCGCGCAGCAGGGTGTGGCTAGGGTCCTTGGAGGGGAGGAGGAGGACGTCCCCCGTCAGCAGCTCCGTGGCCGTGCCTCCAGAAGGCTGGGGGGACAGCAGTCGCTCCCGCCGGTCCCCTCCCTCCTCCCTCCCCCTCCTCCTCCCCTCCCCCGCCCCGCCCCTCCCCCGCTCCTCCGCCCCTTCCCTCCCCTGCGCCCGGCCCCGCGCTGCGCTGCGCTCGCTCGCTCGCTCGCTCGGCTCCCCTCTCGCTCCGCGCCGAGCGCTCTCTTCCTCCCTCCCCCCCCCCCACCCTCCTTTAAACGCCCACTTCGGATGGGGACCGAAGACAACTTGAAGTCAACTTGCCATTAACTTCCGCGCCAGCCTAGCCGGCAGTTCGGCGGCAGTGGCACCAGCCGAGACATCAGGAGCAGCAGCAGCAGCAGCAGCAGCAGCCGGGTCGCTTCGGAAGTCCGACGCCCGCCCGTCGGTTCCCATCCCGGGGGAGGGACCCGATCCCCGGGCTTCTCCGGCACCGTCGTCGCGGTCCCCGGCGCTCATGCCTGAGTGAGTCCCGCTCGTCTGCCGCCCCTTCCCAATGCCGCTCGCGCGCTCTTCATCTCTCGCGCTGCCTCTCTCGATCTTTCCTCCCCGGAACCGATCCAAACTTCTCCACCGTCCTCCCCGCTCGCGGTTGTTCCCCGGGGTCGACTCAGTGGTCACCTCTGGGTCCCCCCAGTGGCGGTGAGGTCTTCCATACCTATGCTCCGAGCGCTCGCATCCATCCATCCCCACCTCCAAGGTCGGGGTAGACCCGAGGAGAGTGAGGGGACCACGGCCGGGATGGGGACTGGATACCCTGCGATCGATCACCCTCAGGGGCTGGACACTTGTCCATACCTGCCCTACTAGACCCTGGTTGGACAGACTCCTCCAGGTCGTCCGGATGTTCCCTGTTAGACCAGAAAGGGGGGGGGTGGGGACAAGCGGTGACAGGGGTGCCGCTCCGTGCGCCCGCTCCGGAGCCCCGTAGTGGATGGCGTGGTCTTGGGGAGTGGAAAGGTCGCCCGCAGATCGCGAGGTCGTGTGGCATCCTTGCCTATGTGCCCGGTCTCTGTGCCCATCTCCGCTCCCTGCCAAGCGAGGCTGGCTGGCAAACGGCGACCGAGAGGGACCCGGGAAGTTTGTGACAACTTCTCCATCCCAGGAGCCACTCGGGTTCCCGGCGCTTAAGTTGGAAACCCAGAGTTTGAAAGCCGAAGGACTGGGCGCGTGGCGGGCTACGGCAAGGTCTGTCCTTTAAGGTGAATGCGGGCTTGGACCCGGGCAGGAAGCTGGGGGACCGAGAGCTGTCCTCTTAGCGGGGACCCGGGACAGCACAGGTGCAGCGTTGGGGTCTCTGCCGCGTCCCCCTCCTGCGGTCCAGACCCTAGCGCAGCGGCCTTCTCCCGGGCTTCTCCACTGCCGAGACTCCCGGAGCGGCTGAACCGAGGTCGGGGACCGGGACTAGGGTAACAAAAGGACCAGGTGGCAGGTCCGGAGAATGACACGTGCGTAACTGAGGGTAAGCATTGAGCAAGACCCTCCTGAGCTAACCCCAAAAGACCTAGAGAGGAGAACAGCGCCTAGAGCTCAGGTTTGAGGTTTTGGCCCTGGCCATCCACTAGGGCCAAATTTCACTCACAAGTAGCAACTACAGGGTCATCTCTCAAAGTGCCAGAGGTTGACCATTTTGACCTCTGCTTCCTTCCTGGGAGAACTTTCTCCGCAACATTCCGGGTTTTTTTTTTTTTTCTTTAGGCAAATGATGTAAGGCTTGGACTCCACAGGGTCGTTAAAGAAAGGTGGGGCGCTGGGGGGTCGGGGGGGGGATTGGAGCAGAAAGAAACCCAGTGTCTTGGAGAGAACCTTTCTGATCCAACTGACCCAGGGTTTCACTTTGCATATTTGGAGGCCAGACCACCTGACTTTCCCAAAAACACAGGCGAGGGGTGCCAGGTTTGGTCCTAAGCAATGCTTGAAATTTACAGCTTTTGGGCTGTTGACAGACCTACTCACCCATTGAAAGTTTATTGAAATTTACACCCTGTCTAAAGGGGATTTTCTGAGACAGTGAGATTTATTCTCTAGACAAATTCTGCTTAAATAAATAAATAAGAGCACACCCTCACCTTCCCTTTTAAGTCCAAAGAAAGTCAAAGTGGCCTTGGTGCTTGCTCTAAAATTCTGAATCTCCCGAGTGGAACTAGTGCTTAGGTTCAGCATCGGTCCTTTCTTTCTGCTGCGTGTCTTATTTCAGTAGAACAGTAGTCCGTGCATACACTGGTACACTGGCTGCTCTAGTCTGCTGGCAAACATTAGCATTCAAGCTTACATTTTTTTTTTTTGACAAATGTGCAGACAGGAATAGCATGAATAGGCATCTTAAATATTAACAACCTAGGCATCTGTTGTGAAACAAATTTAATGTATTTACTCAGTTTTTTTCTCACATTGTGAGGAAAGGTTATAATAAGTGCATAATTTCAACTTTAGTTAGCAAGGAGAAACCGGCTGCATCATTCACTACCTCTCCAAGTGCTTAACACAATCACCAGACAGAAATACTTTAATTAACTTGGTTAAGCACATTATTAGATAAATATACTTTAAAGAATGTGCATAGTACTGAACATGCAACTAGCAAAATAGGCGTCCCGTTTGTTTGTGTACATTTTAAATGACTATGCATTGTATAAATATGCCAAGCGTGGGTATCCTTTATCTCCATTTGACACTTATTACTTCATCTTTTTTTCTAAAGGAAACAATATTTTAAATGTAGAGTTTCTCTATGTACTACATAATATGTAAACAGTTGCTATAAAATCCAAAGCATTGTTAAATTTGAATATGGCTCCACGTAACAAGATTATGCAAGAGAAATAAAATCACAGCTCAATTTTGCATTCCTTTCTGAATAATGAATACAAATGGTGGATGAAAAGAGAACAAATAGGGATTTCCCTCCTAAAGTAATAGCTTCTTAAAATGTATGTGTGGTAGGGGAAAGAGAATAACAAGAGAAAGACCTAAAGAACTTCCCAACGTCTGCATAGTTATTTCCAGAATCAATGCATTCCTTACTTTCCCACAAGCTGAAATATGTAATAAATAATAGTTCTTTGTATGGAAAAGTATTCAAAAGGAATGTCTTTTGTTGTGTTGTTGTAATAAATTAGTATATTCTTTGGTTGATAATCTACAAAAGTAGTTCTTTTGTCTCCCAGCATGTTAAGAAGAACAACAAAATGAATATTAGTTTGCTTTTGTAAAGAAGTCTGTTTGCCAGCTGTATGAACCTGTGACTGAGTGATGTGATATGCTATGTAATGACTGTGGACCACTACATGAAATGAAGGATTGACAATCTAGAAGGGAATTTCAAGTATTTTTTTTTTTTTCATGTGACAGGTTGTGGATTGTAAATTAGGCCTGAAAGGTCAGGTGACAGGCACCTGTTCCTCATTGTAAAAATCTTTTGATTACAAACACTATTAAGCTAAACACAATGTGGATATACCCAGGGACTCTGTAATGCAACCCAGTGGTTTTCATCTGCTATGCAAATTTCCAAAAGGGCCATCCATAGCTAGGCCTTGCCCACAAATGCATCACTTCTTCCATACATGTTATCTTGGACGATTGCAATTAATATTATATTAGTGCTTTGAATGGATGAAGTGCAGAAATGCATGTGAGCCAATCCACCTTCTGATTATGTTTAGACATATTGTAGTCGAATGCAAAAGACATCCGCTCTTTTTGAAAAACCTCTCTCCTTTATAATCTATTAATTATGATCAGAATGGTGTTGGTGTTTTACATAGAAACCTCTCCAAATGGTCTTGTGTACTTTGGAAATAAATTCTCATTTAAAATGATGCCAAAAAATATTTTTCTCAGTACTCCTCTAAGAGGAAAATTAGTTACTATATATATTGTCATAGCTTTGTGACATAAAATAGAGAGGGGGGGGGGAAAGACACATTTTACATGAACATTCTTAGAGGGGTGTCATCATCCAGTCTTCAAACTTGGCACTTGTCTCGGGAGCATTCAGAATTCTTTCTGTTGGAATTAGGAGTGTGGCATAATTTCTATGAATGGTTTGCCTTCAGATATTTCAGAGTGCAACATGTATATAGATAGGTAGGTAGGTAGGTAGGTAGATAGATAGATAGATAGACAGACAGACAAATAGAGAGGCTCAACTAGTCCAAGGTGGCAAAATATTAAAGGCGCTAGTTGCTTTTAATTAGCAAAGGAGCGGGGAATTTTGAATTAAGTAGATAATACAGGTCATTGAATTCTGTTATTTCAATATAGTTTTAGTCCTTTTGGGGGGTTTTAAGTACATTGTTTTTATTATTCCTTTTTAGCATTTGTGATCGAATTGCAATACAGTTCTCTTTGAAATTCATTTGGTTTTTAAACTCCAAAACTCTGTGATGATTTATTTTTTTACAAATTGGTTTACATTTTGACAGAACAGAGTTAAGTTAATTAATAGACCAGGCACGAAAAAAGCATCCACGGGAGGGTCTATTTTCTGGTAAAATGAAAGTTATGTTTCAGCATGATGAGCACCAGGTTTCAGTAATCTGTTCCTCGTGTGCAATGAACACTTCCTACTTCAAGCTAGCAGGCACCTACTGTTTATTTACGCTGCATTAAACTGACAGCTCAGCAATCAGAGGGAAAAATATGACTTACCTTCCTGAAGTAAATACCAGTTTATAGGTTAGTGCACGTATTTATATTCCTGTCACCACTAAATAACGGCTCTGTCTCCATTTTAATATCTATCTGTGCTGTAACCCAGGGACTCTGGCTCTTCCTGGTTGGAATTGAGGGGTCGATAGGAGTCCCAGCCTACTCCATTTCCCAGTGGCAAAACTTTAAAGAACAGTAATTTCATCTTCTCACTTCTGTCATGTGAGAACGAGTTGAAAGAGATGGTATGCACTTTTTCTATGCAAACCTCAACTATCACATCACCCCCGCCCCCCCATAAAGAGTCGGCATGCCACTTCACCTAGTCATCCCCAAGCATCCTCAGGACAGATGTGTTCCAGCACATTCAAGTGTGTGTTTGCTGAATTAACTTTCTACAAAGTTCCAAACAGATTAAACTATTTGATCCCTTAGATCAGGCCGGTGGTAAAGAGTCTTCCCTTCCAAGTCTTAGATGGAAGGCTTCAGTTCTGAATGGACTTCAGCAAATATGACTATAACGTGGAGCCCGCCGGTTGATTGGCTCTGAGCTCACCTCTAATAAACATATTCTTGCTTTCTTTGCCTTCTTATAGATCTGCCAACCTTAAAGTAAGGGTGATTGCTACTTTTTGAGATGTAGTATTAAATATGTTTCTTGTTTCCTCTTAAATTAAAAGTCCCTTTGCTTTCAGAGCCCCCTTTGAAACATCAAAATCCCATTAAACTTGAAATTCCCAAACTCATGATTAACTTGAGAAAAATGTTTATTTTTGCTTTAAATTACCTAGAAATCTCATTGCCTACACACAGTTGTCACTCTCTCCTCACATGTTACTGATATCAGAGGTCTTAACTAGCAAGCATAGAAATCAAATCTGTTACACAAGGTGTTTTTTTCCCCCCTTCACTATACCAAGGAGAAAGCGTCTACTATGGTAATTTATATATCGTTACTGGATGCTATTCTCAATGGTGAGTCTATTTAAACTTGATGTCTTCATAGAGTGTGATCAACACATTAACACATTATTTTGTACTTCTGATCTTATGCCAACGGTACCTTTTGCTGTTTATTTTTTTAAGTCTTTTTTTTAGATCAGATATTTCATTTCAGAGTAAATACAGATTGTGTGTGTGTGTGTGTGTGTGCGTGTATTCAGAGTGAGATTTAGTATTGTAGCATTTCTCCAGCATATTGGCCTATTTTAGTCTTTCAAGTTATTCTCTATCTCTTGCATGGTCGTTGCTGTGTGAAGGCTTGTAATGGAAATGCTAATCATGTCTTCCAATGGATTTTCAAGGCTGCCTTTCAGTTATGAGGTGATCTTGTTTGGTTATAAGAGATGGATATGAGTTCACTGGAACCCCAGGATTTATTTCCCTGGTTTCTGCTGGAATTTATTCAGTCCAGTTATTTGACATTTGGTAGAGAAGCATCTTTTAATCAAAAATTAAGAGTTGATTCAGTTTTCAGTGGAGGAAAGATCTTGTTAGATAAAACATTTAACGGTGCAATATTTTATGAAGCTCATCACTCATTTTAGAGCCCATTTATTGTTGCATGCATTTCTGAGTACCTAGGGGGTGCAAGTCTTCCCCCTCCCCCAAATGAGGCTGCAAAGCTTGGAAGAGAGCAGATGTCAGGCTCCACCTGGTGACTTGACTCAATGTCTGTGGCCCTGAGCCAGTCCCCTCTGCTGCTCCCCTTCCCCCAGGTGCGTGCAGGAAGCAGAGGGCGTCGCACCCCGGTGAAGTGGGTGGACTCTACCCAGAGCTATGACCTGATTTGTGACGCACCCCTCAGAACTGCAGTCGTGGCCCAGCTGCTTCACAGGCAACTGGTGAGCGCCTCATTTGAGACGCCTCTTCCTAGCTAGCATTGCCAGAGAGAACATCGTCCTTGTCATCTCATCAAAGAGCACTTTTTCCAGCCCTCTGTGTTGGGCTAGATTTGGAGAAGAGCCTCTGGTATGTAGCGGGTAAGCGCGCCAGAAAAGTTCCTACAGCTCAAGGCTCCAGCCACTGCGAGAGACAGGCAAGGCGTTGGATACCCGGGGAAGGTCTCTCTGTTGGTGGGTCTCTCTGTTGCATTGTCTCAACTGTAGATACTTTGGGTCCAAATGCCCAAAGTCAGTGGTCATTCATTGTAGGGTGGAGAGATACGGTAACAGTCTCTTGGAGGGAAATTGTTAGACCTTCTTTCCTTGAGGTAAAAAAGAGACAGTGTGTAAACTGTGTGTTGGGGAATTCTTTAGATGCAGTTTTTCCTAGAAGCCAGAGTTGATGGCCGGACAGTCCTCTGTAGTCTTACTCAGTGGTTTCTGATATGCTGTTAAGAGCAAGTGAGATACAGTATGACATATTTCATGTTTAGTATATTAAGGACTTTAAGGTAAAAGAGGTTTTATGTTATTGATATTATATTGTAATAATTGTAAAAATAAAATAGAACTTAACTATATGCAGATATCTTTTGAAATGAAGCTGTGAATAGAGCGTATTCATATCAAGTTGCTGGATGGAGAAGGAACTCAGTTTTCCTGTTCCATGAACCAGACAACAGAAATCATTGGAGATTCATAACAGACTGCATGATTCTTGATAGACACAGCTCTTTGTGCCCTTCAAAATGTTTTATTAGTGAATAAAACGTTAACTAAAAATGCTTATAGCTTTACATTCTTTTTTAAAAAAAATCTGTGTAGAATTGATAAAATAATCTCAGTTTCCCATTGTATTTTCACCCACATGTCCTGTTTAATGGTAGTCAGATGCCCCAGACTGTAGGAGGAAGGGATATTTTTTAACTAATTTTAGTAAGTATGTTTTCACAGGAGGGGAAAAAAAAAAAAACTTCTTAAGGGTGGGCTACTTTTTGGGTGGTTTGAGAAGAGCAAAAGACAATTTGGAACATTATCTTAAAAGTTTAAAAATAATACCCTTACTTTGTATGGAGTCATTGTATTTTAATAATACCATATACTTATTAGTGTTATTAGAGCCATAGACAGGTAATTACAGCCTTTTCTGAGACATGTTAACTGTATATTAGCAGTCAGGTTAAAAAGGAGTGATGTACACTCTTGCATGCAAGCTACTGCTTGCTAAGTTCCTTAAAAAAAATCATTTAGAATGTATGGAATCACACTTTTTTGGGGATTCAGAATCATCAAAGGTTTTTACTAACATAATTTAATTTGAAAACTTTTCTACAGGTGATAAATGTCTTCTTTCTTTCCCTGCTTTATTGGCTTGATGGGTCTTGCTGGTGACTGACGCTGGACATGATAGCCCACTCTGCCATATTGGCTTCCCATGCCTGAGACGCCCGTAGTTTCTTAATGACTTTGATCTGCATAAGAGTTGATTTGGCACCACTTAACCTATTTTTTTATGAAATCATTTTAGTCCCTGTATCTTAGTCAAAATTCATTTCTTTCAACTTCTGTATAACCCAATATTTAAAATGTATTTGAGCAGCTGGTCACGATGATATTGCTAAGATAGTTTTGTTGTCCAAAATCTCATACCTGGCTCATCTGTGGCTGGAACTCTGGGCTTTGAAGGATAGGCAGTGCTATCAGATTGGTCAGCTATTTGAGATCTGTTGATTAACTTGAATTTGAGACCTTGTAGCTCTGTAACATAGCAGTGAAATACACATGAACAGTCTCATTTTGTCAAGCTTGGTACTGCTGTCCTTTATGAATTCCTATAGGCATTAAACTATAAATAAGGCTTTTTTTGTTTGTTTCTTTGTTTTTTGAGGTAGGGTCTCACTCTAGCCCAGTCTGACCTGGAATTCACTATGTAGTCTCAGGGTGGCATTGAATTGAATGCAATCTTCCTACCTCTGCCTCCCAAGTGCTGGGATTAAAGGTGTGCACCACCACGCCCAGCCAAATAATACATTTAAGCATAGGCTACATGCCTGTGCTAATAACAGGAGAAACTCAAGTTAACATCATTCTGTGCCTTGCCCATAGTAAGTTTCCTTAGAGGAATGGAGAATTGCTAATTGAAAAATTATTGAATATAGCTTATGCTGATAAAAATTCACTGGGGAAAGAGACTTTTTCAGCTTGCTGCTTTTGCTGGGGTTAGCTGAGTACTTTGATCTCATGCCCCTCCACTTTGTGGACACTTGATTATTTTTCATCCTTAAGTATGCGGTGTCATTTATTTATTTCTTTGGTTTTATTCTTATTTATTTATTTATTCTTTGGTTTTTCAAAGTAGGGTCTCGCTGTAGCCCAAGATGACTTGGAATTCATTATGTAGTCTCAGGGTGGCCTCGAACTCATGGCAATCCCCCTACCCCTGACTTCCAAGTGCTGGGATTATAGGCGTGCACCACCATGCTCAGCCTATTTTTTATTTCTAGACAGTAACACAAGAGTTTCTGTTTGATCCTCACCTTCAGGATGAGGTTAAACGTCCCTGTTTAGATCCATGGCCCTTTGATATTAGGCTGGAGTAACAAATTTCATCAGTGTCAACCCAGAGGATTGCTCTAAACTTGCAGATTCTGGACAAGTGGCCAAGGCTTACTAACTTCCATGTCAATCTCCACCTCCTCTTTCCTACCACAGTGTTTTTGGCTTTTTTTTTTTTTTTAAGGGCCAAAAAACAAAACAAAACAAAAAAGACAAAAACTGAAGCTATGTACATTGTTTCAAAACATTATATAATTCAGGGTGTTTTATAATGATGAAGATGTCTTTTCCTTAAAGGTAACATCACACTTGCCATAAGGCTGTGTTAACTGCATCTAAAACATACTTAAAAGTTCTGGACATTCTATGAAAGCTATCTTAAAAAAATACACTTCCCTTTAGCATGTATTTCCTTTTTTAAAGCATGTGTGGGACCACTTGCCAAAGCTTTCTATTTAGTGACACCCAAAAAGATACTGTTGAGGTGGCACACTGCTGTGTGACCTATCACATTATCATGTACATTCTGTCTCTTTAAAAACACTGTCTCCTCTATTTGCCCTATTAATTGTTGATATGTTGCCATCCACGAGACAAAAATTAGAGCTGTAATTAAATAATCATGTGATGCTCTTTAGCGCCAGTGAGAGCAAACTCATTTTTCCAAGCCCTGATGGTCACTGATTATTGTATTATGACTGGCTTGGATTTTTTTTTTTTTTTGTAATGATTCTCTATCTGTAGTTTACCTAACTACTGTTCTTCTCAAAATTAAAAAAAGAAAAAAAGAAAAGTAGCAAACATTGAGCCAGCAAATTGGCCAGAGGTCCTCAGGGATGTGTAAGGTAAGCATACCTTTCTTTGCGTTTGGTCACCTGGTAGGTTCTTTGGGAAAGCTACAAGAGTGGTGTAGTTGCCTGCCATTTAATTTCCACTGGTGTTTTGGCTGGGAAGGAGGCATATGGGGAATGCCAGGAGAATTACAAAAGGAGCCGGGTATTAAAATTCAGAAATGATTAAAATTGAAATAAAAGGTTGCTGCTTCTTGGCCAGTACTCTGGCAGTCATAATGACACACACAGATTTCCACCTTCATCTTCTTCTTTCTCATTTCCTCTTGTTTATTGTCGACACATTTTCCTTATGTCTGTCTCTATCTCTTTGTACCATTGATGCATTTCTCCTTGTCTCACTTTCCTTAAGCATGGGGAAGCCTATTTAACCTTATTATAACAATAACAGAATAGGTTATTAATATTTAATATGCACATGATTAAAATTTCTCTCCCTTAAACATAGGTCAGCTGTATTAGTATTAACCAGCATGTAATTTTTCATTTAAAATAGTCCTATTCTGCCTTGGCTGTTTCTGAAACGCAGTCCACTTTAGTAATGATTTAGTATCTAAAATATTTAGAAAACTGTGGTCGGCTAGTGAGAAAAGAACTTACCAGTCATGGATAATCAATTATGCATGAATTCAAATGTAACAGATGGAATCTAGTGAGTTAAAGTTTCTCTTTGCCTCAGTGTTTTTTTCTTTTCTTTCTTTTTTTTTTTTTTTTTGTTTGTTTGACACCTGTCTCTTATGTAGAGATAAACATCTCGTTAGCCTGCGAGAAATTTCCTTGTGTCTTTATTTCCTCTTTAAAGTGAACATAATGCTTGAAATTAAATGTTTAGGCAAAGAAAGACATTTTTGGCTGTCTTCAAGATGACCCGGTCTGTCCCAGCATTTTATAGATAAGGAATCTTGTCCTGCTTAATTAATTCAAGGTCATTTAGCTGCATAGTGGAATGAGACACAAGGCCCACACCTCGTTTCCCTATTTGTTTTTTTCTCCATGACTTTTTCCACTGTGTCATTTATCTTTATAAGAGCCACTTAATATTAGAAGTGTTACACTCTCTGTGGGTTTTCAAGGATTTCTGATGAAAGACAGTGATAGCCCACTATTAAATCGTATTTCATGTGGTATAAGTATTAACTTTACAGGTATCATGTTATGCCATATCTACATTATGTGTATATATATATATATATAGTCGTAAACACACATACTTGGATATTGGCCAATCCATTGGATTTTTCAAATCTACTGAAAATACCACAAGATTTGGCTTTCCACCCTAAACTGGCCTGTGGCCAACTTCAAAGGTGCAGTTGCACTTGCTTAAAGCTTTGTAAATTTTCATTGAAAAATTCCCTTTGTGCAAAATGACTAAGTACTTTCTTTGGTGGGGGGGGGGGGGCTCTTATTAACTCCAAGGAGAGAGAAAACATTTCATTTTCATTAAATAAAACATTTCATGTTTCTTCAACTGTAGAGGTAATAGAAAACAGTGGGTATTGACCATCTTTGAAGCACTGCAGTCTTAAAATAGTTACAAGCTGGTTCCTATCAAAACTTTTCATAAATGTGCTGTTTCTTTTTCTCTCACATGTATTTATATATGAAAATTACAAATGGAAAAAACTCTTTACAAAATAAATGAAATGATTAAAAAATAGCCTCAAGGCTCTCTTGTGCTTTTTATAAAATTGCAGTGTAGTATTATTTATAAACTTTTTGCTTTATATCAGCTGGATATTTGCATGTGTGTGTATAGCCCATGTTAGGTATCTAATGAATTAAATTTCACAATAAAACACACTAATAAAGAGGCACCTTCAAAAGAGGCAACTAGGCAGGCAACAGTTATACTGTGGGACTATTTATAATACTTAATGCTTTTATACATAATAAATATATCTTTACTTTAGCTTTACCATGTCTTGGTATTCCTTGGTCATGAATATCAGAACAAAAGTACATGTACATAAGTCTGAACCTCAAAACACAAATTAAAACAAATTTCCAACACATCGAAAACTCCTTCATTAAGATAAAAGTTCCTACTATAAAATCAGTGGGAATAGTTGATATGACAGAATATAGAAAAGCATAAACTTGGAAAATACATTTCTTGTAATTGTTATATCAGCAGTAAATCCTTTAATCCTTTTTATTTTTGTTTTATTTTGCTTTTTTGTTTCTTTTGAGGTAGGGTCTCATTCTAGCCTAGGCTAACCTGGAATTCCCTGTATAGTTTCAGACTGGCTTCAAACTCCCAGCGATCCTCCTACCTCTGCCTTCCAAGTGCTGGGATTAAAGGCATGCACCACCATGCCTGGTGTAATCCTTGTCACTGTCACAGAAATTAACTGATAAATTTGAAAGCCTTTAAAAAAAAATCTTGCCTTGTGCTGGAGAGATGGCTTAGCAATTAAGGCACTTGCCTGCAAAGCCAAAGGACCCAGGTTCAATTCCCCAGGACCCATATAAGCCAGATGCACAAGGTGGCACATGCATCTGGAATTTGTTTGAAGTGTCTGGAGGCCCATGCCCATTCTCTCTCTGCCTATTTCTCTTTCTCTAAATAAATAAATGAAAATAAAAAATCTTGCCTTTAAAAAACAGAATCTAAAGTCTTTACATAAACAATTTATTAAATTGTTATATAAACCATATTTATACAGTTATCACAAATGTGCTGTGTTCCTGGGAAGAGAGATATTCTAAGCACTGTTTAACTGGAAAGGTACATGATTTCATGTAGTTAATTTTTAGGTTTTTAAAAAACATGCAAGAAGAATTTTTGGACTTAACAGTACTCGTGTGTTTGGGTCTATGTTTCTTCTGCTTCTCTTGCTAAGATATTGTATTGAATAAAACCTTAAAAAAACATCTTCTTGCATTTAAGAGGACCCTCAAATTGGGTGAAATCTTGGTCTCTAATTACCAATCCATGTTAATTATCCTTGGGTCAGACATTCATCTTATGAATTAATTACCAAGCAAAAACTGCTCTGTGGCTAGCAGGTAAGGACAAGGCAGTGTGGTTGGGGTAAGGGTGGAGTTATTCAGTGGACTATATCCCATTGTATGACTGAAGCCTGGCAGTCTTAGGAATTTATTAGGAATTGCTGAAAGATAGTTTTACTTTGTCTTTTTTCTTTTTAACTGCGGTAGAGCTATAAAATATCCCATTCTGATGATTTTAGGTGACCAGTTTAGTGACATGTCATCCACCCTGCCATACAGCCATTATCATGATCTCCTCTATGTCGGTTCCCTCAGTTCAGCTAGAACACACTTCAATTTTGAATTAACTTTCCTTTGAGCTTCCACAAATTTCAAGCTTTTAAAGTGGTGTTTAATCATTGCCAAGTCTGAAACATTTGTCTCAGGTGGTGGCCTTGCATTCCAATGGACCATCCTCTGGTCCCGTGTCCCGTGATGTTTGTGCTCATGGCGGTATGATATCAGGCATCACCTTTGGCAAATGGCCCCACAAAAGTGACCCCGACTCAGATTGCAGGCCCATTGTAAGCTTAAGCTCTCTAGGCCTACAACCCGGCCAGCAAAGACGATCTGGTTGGTGCGTCTTGGCTAAAGGTCAGTTGGAAAGGAAGGCTTGCTGTTTGATTTCATGGGATTTAAAATTCCCTCAGCCTCTCATGAGTATTAAAGTCCCATCAGTGAGGGTCGAGATGTCCCTCAATTGACTTCAGGGCATGGACAGTGTGAGACTTTGGTTCTGCTCAAATGGAAGAAAATGGGAGTCGTCTTCACTGTTTAAGAAGCCTACTCAAGGTTGAATAGCTTTTAAGGGGGTGGGGAATCACATTCAACTATGTTGAAAGAAAAAGAATTAGAGGAAACTCGGATAGTTCTGGCTCCAGTAAATAATAGACTGGTTTTAGAACTGTACTTCCATGTGTAATTTTGTGGTTAGTTGCTTATGTCTGTGATGATAAATCATATACCTGCACAGGATTTCTGGCACCCCAGTAAATCTCAAGCAAGTGCCCAAATGCTAATTTATAATGGTTCCTCAAAGAATATACCTCTTTTTACCAAAGCAGTGATCTAATAGCTTGCCTTCCCCATGTTTTTTTGTTGTTGTTTGTTTGTCTGAATTCCGGCACATATACTTATTAAATTTTGAAACTCTGCCGGTGCCTAGAATAAACTTACCTTTAACAAGCTTTCCAAGATGAGGGTGTATTCTAGCAAGCTTGTTTGATTCTCTCTCTTTCTCTCTTTCTGTCTCTCCAAAATACTGTCTGACCCAGTGAATGGTAGACCTGGATGTTCTTCAGAAGTATCATGGGAGCCTTAGAGGCACAGGTTGTCTGGCTCCCACCCGCAGCCATTCTGGTTTAATTACAGTGGACCTGTTCCCAGCACCTGGCTCTCCTACCCAAGAATCTTCAGCAGCTTTCGGAAGCCCCCATTCGCACCAGTAGCTCTGGAATTTCTTTTTCATAGTGAGAGGATCCAGGAAAACAATGAATACATATATCTGTATGCATGTATCTGTTCGTGTGTATCAATACATACACACATATATACATGTAATAGGCCTTAAGATGCTCGAAGCCTTGCAGCTCGGAGGTGCAGACATAGATTGCTGGCCACAGGGCTCTCAGGACCGGTGGTGTGATAGAACATCAAAGGAAATAAACCACAGCTCATGCCCTGAAGCTTCCACCTTTGGAGGAAAAGGCAAAAGCAAGCTGCATATTAAAGGAGGTAGCAGAAGAAAGGTCCTGAGTGAGAAGGAACAGGAATGGTACTTACTATTAGCTCCAGGAGCTTTCAGACAAAACGAGAAGTCTGGAGCCTTAGGTGCTGTGGTGGTCGTTACGTAGGTGGACAGAGGCATTTGCAGGAATCTTTACTGGCTGCTCCCTACTCAGTTTTGGTTGTGGTTCTAGACAGAAACACCAATTTGTTTTTGTTTTTGTTCTGTTTGTTTTTGAGGTAGGGTCTCACTCTAGCCCAGGCTGACCTGGAATTCAATCTGTAGTCTCAGGGTGGCCTCAAACTTGTGGCGATCTTCCTGAGTACTGGGGCCAAAAGCATGCAACCACCACACTCGGCTAGAAACATCAATCTTTCTTTCTTTTTTTTTTTGAGATAGGGTCTCACTCAAGCTCAGGCTGACCTGGAATTCACTATGGAGTCTCAGGGTGGCCTTGAACTCACGGCGATCCTCCTACCTCTGCCTCCCAAGTGCTGGGATTAAAGGCGTGCGCCACCACGCCCGGCTTTAGAAACATCAATCTTGATGAAATTATTACTATTGTGGCATGTCAAGGAAATGATTCCTATTAACTTTGGGGGTAGAAAAAGCAGCTTTAAAAATTTTTGTCCAGTAAATTTTTTGCAAGTTAAAAAAATACTATTTCTGGCCCCAAAGGCCCTGGTTATCTTGTCAGTTCTAGAAGCCAGCTATGAAAGCTGCTCTCACCCAGCTCTCCCATAACTGTCATAAACATCAGCCTTTCCTTGCTTCTCTGTAATGAAAACCTTTGTCAACTAAAATCATATAATAATAAATGACCAGTATTTACATCCACCGGGAGACAACTTCTGATCGTTTTCAGTCTGGCTATAACTGAAACCTAACTTTTTTGTGGAGGGCAACCCCAAACTGTTAAGCCTTGGATTTACAGTTGATCAACACCTTTTGATCTCCCCTGCAACATTTTCCAGCCTCATGACTTTTCTGTAGTATGCCTGTCTTTGGTACCCGGATGCCATCCCAGTTTGCGTAGGTATCTATACTTGAAGGCTCCCAGAGACCCCTGGCCACTAAGTGCTGCTGTGTTTGTATTATGTGGGGCTGAGGTAAAGGTGAGCTGACCCTGTTTTGTTTTGTTTTATTTTTTCTGCCACTTCACCTATGTGACATTTAAATGTCCATGACAAAGGAAGATTTGTAATAAGTGCCTATTACTCCAGATGTATTACAAGACCAGAGAAAGCCGTCTTCAATTTGTATCCAGCAGTACGCAAGTCTCATTCCACACAATGTTCCAGATATATGGGCTAGTTGTAACGTGGAAGATGAGACTGAGGCAGACATTATTAGAATGTCTGAAGGCCATTCAGCACCTCTGCAACTTACTCTTCTCCTACAGGAGTTGGTTGGATAAGCGCTGTCTAGTAGAACTTTCTGTAATGGAAAAGTGTCCTGCAGTGTGTACTGTGCTGTCCAAAGAGATAGCAACTTGCCCCTATTGGACACTTGAAGTATGACAGAGGAACTAACTTCTACATTTTATTGAATTTGACTTAATTGAGCATTAAGTGATCAAATCACCTTCTTCAGTGTTCCATTCCCCTCACTTCTCCAATCTCTGAAAAAGTATTGTCTATGCAATTAATTGCAAAAATTGTTTGTAACTGACATGGGGGCTTTTTGCTCTTATATCTTCGTTAACAACAGACATAGTATAAGGAGATACATTTGGTTCCTGTTAACAGAGCAGACATCTGCATCCACAAAGCTGGCAGTCTAATAAGGGAGATATGTGCTTAGCTAATAAGGACCTGAATGGTTAATTGGTTAAGACTGTGATTACTGTTACAAAGGAGAAATACAAAATGCTACAAGAATGTATATTGAGGGCCAGAACTTCTTGGAGGATTGGGTCAGAAAATTTAGGAAGAACAAAGCATGAGGCAACACCTCTGGAGTGTTCTAAGTTCAAGGCTGAGTCAGGTTGGCTGCAGGACCACCAGTATCAGAGTAAGACAGCACTGCAAACTGCTGAGCCCGTGTCGAGTTCTACTTTTGTTGTTGTTTTGTTTTCTTCTTTTGGTTTTTTGATATAGGGTCTATTTCTGTAGTCCCAGGCTGGCCTCGAACTCACAATGATCCTCCTGCCTCTGCCTCCCAAGTGCTGGGATTAAAGGCGTGCGCCACTGCACCTGGCTAGCAAGTCAAGTTCTAAACTGTAAGCCCTGCCGATGATAACCTGGGATAAGAGACTGCACATGTTTACAGGATGTCACATTTCCTTCCAGTAAGTGTGTGTGTGTGTGTGTGTGTTGGTTTTTTCGAGGCATCACTACATAGTCTTAGTGTGGCCTTGAACTCACAGCAATCCTCCTACCTCTGCCTCCCAAGTGCTGGGATTAAAGGTGTGCGCCACCATGCCCGGTCAGTATGTGTTTTGAAAAAGTTGGGCTGCCAGCCCCAGCATTTCCTCCCTGCTTTTACCAAAGGGTATTTGGATCATTCAAGAAACGATGTGGGAAATGAGTACTTGACATCCCAGACAGACAAAGTGAGACATACGACAGCTTGAATAGACATCCTTATATGGCCAATAAAGACCATATTCCCCTGAAACTCATATATGGAAAACACCACCTGCAGCTAAAGCAAAAAAGAGAAAGAGAGAGAGAGAGAGAGATGACATGACAAAAGAAATCAATATGCTGCATAGATTGTGTTGCTTTGAGAGTATAGAGAGGTGGCTAACTGTATTGGAATTTCAAAAGATGAGAGCTCCCCATGTCCTCAGAAAGTGTGGTGGTGGTGACTTTCCTCATACTCCCCGGTGGAGCTGCTCTCTTAAAAGCATTGGAATTCAAAACGCTTTCTCCCTTTATTACCAGTGTATGAGCTGTTCAGAACTTTGAATGTGTTTTAATGCTTCCAGATATCTGCCTGCATTTTTATCTTAATACATTGCCATCTGAAACATGCAGAACGCCTTTCACTAAGCTTTTTTTTTTTTAATCTTGTGTATCTGTTATGATATTTTCGCTCTGCTTCCTCTGTGTAGCAGGTACAGATGCCTTCTTCTGTGAGAGAAAGTCGATGCTCTCCGTCTTGACTGGACGTCCACGTGCTAAATAGTTTATGCATCTAAGCTGCAGTGTTTCAGGTCCTGAAGTTTTCTATTTTGATAGTAAGATTTATAAAGTTTAATTTGGTTTTACTATTTTTTTTCAATACATGCTTGCATCTTTTTGGTTAAATTAAGATCCCTGCATAGAATCAGGTAATGTTTTCCCTCTACCATGATAGCTTATGCTCATATAAGCCTAGAAAGATGGTAAAATTACCTTTTGGTTTTTGTTTGTTTGTTTTGTCTCACTCTAGCCCAGGCTGACCTGGAATTCACTATGTAGTCTCAGAGTGGCCTCTAGCTCACAGCAATCTTCCTACCTCTGCCTCCCAAGTGGGATTAAAGGCGTGCGCCACCACGCCTGTCTTGTTTTTTTTAAATATTTTTAAAAATTATTTATTTATTTATTTGCGAGAGAGAGAGTTAGAGAGAGACAGAATGGGTGCGCCAGGGCATCCAGCCACTGCAAACGAACTCCAGACACGTGCGCCCCCTTGTGCATCTGGCTAACGTGGGTTCTGGGGAATCGAGCCTCGAACCAGGGTCCTTAGCCTTCACAGGCAAGCACTTAACCGCTAAGCCATCCCTCCAGCCCTTTTTTAATATTTTTGATTGGCTTTATACTGGTCAATACTCAGTGGGTATAATGAGCATTCTAAGGAGGAAGATAATATATAGTAATGAAGCTCATCAATGTGGTGTATCACTGGGATAAACCCATGTGCCATTTACCTATGTCCTTTCTTATCATATGAACTAAAGAATGTGTAGACCTTATTGAAATTAGTGTATGCATGCATGATGAATAGATTCATGAGTACATTGTATTATTCCTCCATAATAAAATCATTATTGGATATCATTATGCTCACTTATTGTTTAATCCTCTTCCTAAGGCCATGCCAGCCCCTATTACACACTTTGGTATTTGTGTGTATTAACAGGTGATTCTTGGAAAAAAAGATGCTGTTGAGATTTAAAGACTCTTAGTTCTCATGTTACATTAGCACTGTTCAGTTCATCAGGGCATTAAGACAACAAGACGGCATTGGCCTTATTATTTGTTTAAACTTACTGGAGAAGCATTTATAATATTTCATTCTAATATCTTAATATTGATATTTTCACTAACTGTTTTAAACATGTTCTTTTAACTTAGCTCAAGTTTTGTTTTGCCCAACAGCTTTCTTCCTTTTATTTTTTATGTATTTATTTATTTATTTTTGTTTTTTTTCAAGGTAGGATCTCACTGTAGCCCAAACTGACTTAGAGCTCACTCTGTAATCCCAGGCTGGCCCTGAACTCACAGTGATACATCTACACCTCTGCCTCTCAAGTGCTGAGATTAAAGGCATGCGCCACCACGCCCGGCTACCTCTTCCTCTTTTTATTTTTTTAGGCATCCAATTTAGGTGGAGTTTCATGCGCAAATGACATATTCTTCTGTAGGCCGGTATAATTTCTCTATATTTTTCATTATTGCTTTAAAATTTCACCCAAGATGATACCAGCACACATTGTTCCTATGGAAGAAAGTCAAGTTTCAGGGAACCATGTCAGGTATTCCCAATGTTAGGCAAATGTTCAGATACCCATGTGGGAAATTGTAATTTTTACCTGTCATCTTGAAAACCCCATCTGCCTCTATAACTATTTGTTCTTTTAAATATCTTCAAAAATAAGTTTAGTGTCTAATCATAACATAATCTCCCACAACGTGCCACATTTTGCCACCGTTGTGTATACATTTCCTTACCGATTATACTTCTTATACTTTTAACAGCCTCTTCCATTCTTCCCCACATTTCAACATTTAAGAATGTAGAGTCATTTCTGCTCTGTAGTGAAAATTGTCTAAACTTCTTTCCCTTTGTTTTGATTCTGTTTTGTGTCTATTTTTGCTCAAGGCTTTGGCTTATGTGCACCAAGATTCACGGCTGCCTTCCCAATTTTGACTAACCTTTCCGGTTGGTTTGTGGGTGAAACCTGGGTGCTATTGGAGTGATATATTTTCATTGTGTTTCTCCCAAACTTGTATTCCCCCAGGAGGCCATAATTTCCTGTATTTTATCTTCTGCTTTTCTTAGCTTTCTAGTGTAAACAGTGTGTCTGAGAGTGTATTGGTCGCTTTGAAGAGCTTCATTTGCATATTTCCCTCTTATCTCAGTACTTGTGCGAACTTGTTGCTTACAAAAAAGACTCTAAGGGTGTTTATCTGACCGATTTCTGTCTTTTTCTACCATTCAATAGTTCATAAAACATTTCGTTCTTGTTTGATGAACTGCCTCGGAGGTGCTAAGATGGTGGTACTAAAAACCTTAGTGATAAATGATGCATTTTTATTTTGAGTGAGATGTCATGCCCTTCATTTTTTTAAAAAGTATTTATTTATTTATTTGCAAGCAGAGAGAAATAGAGAGAAGAGAGACAGACTGAGAGAATGGAAGCTCCAGGGCCTTCATTTTCATAGGAACTCTATTCAGTATCATATTGGGTGACGGTGAGGTGACCATTAACCTAAACAGGGACTTTGTCTTGACCACAGCTCAGTAGAAGTGTTGATCGCTACCACTGAGACTTGTATCAGCCAAACTTTTCTGTCATTCATTCTCCCGGTGTATTTTCAGAATGACGACATCTTTTCCTTTGTAATACCAAGTCAGGTGTCTTTCAAGTGACCCAAATTTCATTTAACCCCAGCACCGTTGGCCCATGGATTTCCGAAGTCACAGTCTTGTACGTCGGTGACTGGGGAGTGTTGACTCGGACAGTTTAGGGACCACTCTCCTTTGAGAATAGTATTTGAAAGGGGATCTCAAGGATCCCGTCCTCTCCCAGACCCCCAGGCCCACGTCCCTGCACTCTGGGAAGGGGCGGGGAGGTGAGCTGTGCTCCCCCGTGGAACCCTGGTGCCACTTCCCGAAGCGCCCACCTCGGCCCTGGGAGCCCTGTCCCCTCCTCCCCCTTCACCCTCGCGCGCACTGTCCCCCGGGCTTCCCGCTAGTCGCGACGCTCCCGGTGGTGGCTTTTGTGGCATGTGGGTGGCTGGTTAGTTTCCCGGGCCCTCCCGCCCGCGCCCCCTCCTCCCTCGCGTCACTTTCTCTCTGCCCCTCCTCCGCCCTCTCCGCGCGCACCTGCCCTCGGCTGCGGCGGCGGCAGCGGCGGCCTTGGCCCGGGCGGTCTCACCCCGCCCCCCGCGCCTCCTCCTCCTCCCCGCTATCTTCTCCATCCTCCCCTCCCTCCTCTCCTCTTCTTCCTCTCCATCCTCCCCTCCCTCCTCTTCTTCCTCTTCTCCATCCTCCCTTTCCTCCTCCTCCTCTTCATCCTCCCTTCACTCCTCTTCCTCTTCACCCTCCCCTCCCTCCTCTTCCTTTCCATCCTCCCCTCCCTCCTCCACGTCCTCCCGCAGCGGCCAGCCGAGTCTGTGCCCCCTCAACCACCCCCCCCCCGCCCCGAGCGCGCAGAGCCCTGTTACCCCGGGTATTGTGTGGCACACATGTCAGCTCCTCATCCTCGACCTCCCCCCCGTCCCCGCCACTCCATCACTAGTTCCCAGGCTCTCCCCTCCCCTCCTCCCCCTCCCCCCCGATCCCGGTCCTCCATCCCGGGTTTTAAGGCCGGTCCCCGCGCCCGCACCCTGCCCCCCGCGCTCTCCAGTGCGGTCCCCGCCCGCCCGCCGCTCGCTCCTCGCTCGCGCTCCCGCTCCGGGACGGCGACGGGCCGGGTCCCCGCTGGGGGGACAGAGAGCGAGCGTGCGAGCGAGCGAGAGAGAGAGAGCGAGAGCGAGAGAGAGAGAGAGAGAGAGAGAGAGAGGAGAGGCCGTGCAGGCGGCGCTGGCGCTGGCTGGCCGGGAGGAGCCGCGCGCGCTCCGGCTGGGGCTGTGGGGCGGCGAGCGGGTGACTCCGTATTAAAATGAGGAGGAGGAAGAAGCGGGAGCCACAGCGGCGGCGAAGGCGACAGCAGAGGCGACAGCAGCCCGAGCAGCAGCCGCAGCAGCAGCAGCAGCAGCAGCGACCACAGCGGAGACGCAGGCGAGGCTCGCAACCCGGGACCACGCTCGGCGGCGCAACGGCGGCGGCCACCGGGATGATGAGTCAACTCCTGGTTTAATGGGGACAGAGGCGACCGCGAGGGGGACACGAGCGAGCGAGCGAGCGAGCCAGGGCAGACCAGGCACAGCCGTCCGGGGACCCCCCGTGCTCACACGCACGCGCGCACACACGCACACACACAAACACACGCGCGCGCGCGCGCCCCCCTCCCCGGGCCACCCGGTCACCCCCGGGGCCTCGACGCCGTCACAGCAGCAGTCACGGCCACCCCCTTTGCCCGCCCGGAGGAGGAGGAGGAGGAGGAGGGGTGGGGTGGGGGGGAAGAGGAAGGAGGACCCAGACGACAGCCAGGAGACACTCTCCCACCCCCACCGCCCCTCCTTGCTTCCTTCCCATCGCCAAACTCCCTCATCAGTTCCGTGCCGTCCCCGCGCGCGGGCGGCTGGTGCCACCACCACCACCCCCCTCCCCAAAGTCCCAGTGCCATTGTGGTGCCCGTTGTTTACCTCGGACTCGGGCTGAGGGAAGCGCTTGGTGACTTTCTTTTTAGGGGGGGAGGGGGTCAGAGAGCGAGTGGTGGCCGAGGTGGTGGCGTTGGCTGGGGTCCCTTTGGGTCCCCTCTCTCCCCTCCCCCTTCCTCGGTTGGGGGGTCCCCAGACGCTCCGAGGGACGTCCATGGGCACAGGGAGAGGGTCTCCCCGGGGCTGTTGTCGCCAAATCCAAAGTGGTCTCTTAGTGCCTTCCCCGGAGGAGCTCTTGTCTGCCCCTCACCGTCGCTGTCCCCTGCTAGATGCCCAAGGTGGGGGCTGCCAGGCTGTGGGCAAAAAGTTTAAGGTTTGTTAAGAAAAAGAAAAATCAGGAGCAATTGTTGGGGAGGGGGGAGGGGCGCCTGGGAGCCTGCGAGGTGGCCTGTCCCCTCTGCGCCCCTGGGGGTTGGGTGGACAGCCCCTGTGCAAGTGACACCCAGAAGTAGACTTTGCCTGCTCAAAGCCCAGAGGGAGGGAGGACAAGGGACCTGCTTTGTATTTTGATTTTTTTAATCTTCCCCCACCCCCGCTTTCGGGAGACCTGGTCCATAGTGATTTTTTTTTTTTCTTCTTTTTGAGAGATTCCTCAGTCACCACCTTGCCTCCCCCAAACAGCACCCGCAGCTCACAAGGGGTTCCGCTTTTATTTTAAACAATTCCGCACCCCCCCCCCCAAACGAATCACTTGTCAGATCAATATACCTTTTCCCTCCTTCCTACTTCCCTGCTCCCCATCCAAAACCCGTTCTGAGGTTAGACATTTTACAAACCATCTATGCTGTTTTCCGTATTGTGATTTTTTTTTTTTTTTAAACAACCCCACTCCCATGACTACTCTGCCAGACGTTCATTTCTGCCCTTCCCCCGCTTAGGGGGGCGGGGGTAGGAGAAGAGAAAATAATACAATTTCAGGGGAAGTCGCCTTCAGGTCTGCTGCTGCTGTTTTTTTTTTTTTTTTTTTTAATTAAAGAAAAAAAGGGACATAGAAAACATCAGTCTAGAACTTCACTTCAAGAACTCGGGCTGCAAAGGAAATCTCCCTTTGTTTTTGATATTTATATGCTGTCAAGTTTTGAAGTGGTGAGTTTCAGGTCGGTTTTGCTCATTTCACTCCGTGGAACTGCAGCGTTTTCTGTTGCTAGATAGTACTTTGGCTCTTTGTCTCTTTAAAAGGTCACAGTAAAAGCTTGGCCTGGATCGTGCCGGCCATATGGAACGGATAAGGGCACAGGCTCTTAAAATGTGATTATGGGGCTCTGTGGGGGCGAGGAATGGATGCTGCGAGAAACTCAGTTGAAAAAAAAAGATCCCACGATGCAAAAGAAAGAAAGGGGGCGGAAGTGGAGAAAAGAATCAGTTTCTTGGAGTCAGTTTCGTGATATTTATTTATCTATTTATTTTTGAAGGAAAGAACTGCTTATAGGCCGAGTTCACTGTTTTCATTCCAGGACTGCCCGAACCTCTATGATCTTTAGTTGATGGGCAGAGAGATGGGATTTTGAGGAAGTAGCTTGTCGCTTGATGATGCGCCAGCCACACGTTGCACTGAAAAGGGGTTTAAATGTGGAACTAAAACTGTGGAGCTGGGCATGTGTTGAAAGGAGGGCTAATTTCCCCTGTCTGTCCAGTCCACAGCAGGCCCCTTGGAGGTTACTGGATTCAGCTCCAAACTGAGAGGTTTGGTGAACTTTTTTTTTTTTTTTTTTTTTTTTTTTGCCTTGGGCATGGAGTTTAAAGGAGTAAATTGGGTGTTTTATGTGCATGTATTTTTGCTGTATAACGTATAAAGCTTTTTTTTTTTTTTAACAGGATGACTTAGTGTTGTGAATAGAGATACTTTGGGTGGGTATTCAAAGGACAGTTTTGCCTGACCTGTGTGATGTTTTGATTGTCAATACATTAACTAAATTATAATCTATCCCTTTCATTTGCTATACAGCTTATAGTGCCGCCTAAGCCTCATGATTACTTAATATGTTTTATAGCATTAACTTTAATGCTGTTGTCTGCCTCCCCCTCCCCCCTTTTTCCTCATAAGTTGCCCAAGGGTTAATTTTTTTTTTTTCCTTTTCAATTCATATGCTTTAAAATTTGTCTTCTGCTCTAGGGTAAGACAACCAATTTTAGAAAAAGCAGCTCTATGTTATCATCCACACGAGGTGTTATGAGGAGTGTTCTGAATAAGTTAATAAGCATCACTTTAATTTTGGCTTTAGACTGCAGTGTGATCTAATGGGAAAGGGTAATCTTGATAAAAAGTGGTTTTTAAAAAAGGCACATTTATTGTTAATGAACCTCATAACCAAAAACAGATGGGACCCTCGATCAAGGGTGAACCTTGACTTCTCAGGGTGCCGCCCTAGAGTACAACGATGAATAGCTATTATTATTGCTCAAACTTTATAGTTCTTCACTGGCATTCTTAAAGTTGGTTTTTGACCCTCCAGATTATTGTTCCCCCTCCCCTATTCTTGATTAGGTGGGACAAAGTAGTCTGTAGTTAAATAGAGAAAAAAGTGTTTACAGAGAAGCTCATACTATCTTGTAACAAACCCAGATCCAAATAGTTCAGGTATGGTATTTTGTTTGTTTGTTTATTTTAGAAAATACAAGATTATTTCAAAATTCTACATAGCTGGAAGAAAGTTGTGGAAGTTTTCATATCTATTCTGGTTTTTCTAAATAGGCTTCCCTTTCATGTCCAGTGAAAGTTCATGCAATAATTCTACTTACCTACTAACTAGTTCTAGTTAAAATGGTAGTTTCAAGGTAACTTTGATAGTGTTCTAATTTTCTATAGTGGAAACAGAATGAAAATTGAAATCTACTATATAATAGAACTGAAAATTATTATTGTTTCTGAAATGAAGGATGATGTTAAATTCCTTGCACACTGGGATTATATTTGAATAGTGGAGATTGTATTTGATCAATATCATTAACATTTCTTTTGAAAGTAAGCTTGGCCTTTCAACCTCTTGTGTGTACCACAAAGTATTTTCAAAAAAAATTTTTTTTTTTTAGCTATTTAGCAGCACTATATTAGTAATGGACTCATATATTACCTCTAAAAGACAAGTTGTAATGTTTCAGTATATGGGGCATTTGAAGAAACACCCCACTTCTTCCTGTTTGCTTGCGGGTGGTGAGGTGATCCAGTCCTATGTTTGGCCCAAGGCCTGACTAGATCTTTAACAGCACAGAACTATTGAAACTTAGAGAGTAGAAAACTTTTTCTCTACATTAGCCTGTAAAGCCAGTGGGCAGTTTTAAAGAACACTTGGTTTTTTGTTATGTTCTGTTGAGATATGTATCTGTAATCTAAATTATAATATAAGTGAAAATGTGAAAGATTAAGTTTAGTATTTTAGACTGCAATCATCTTCCATGCTTCATTGAAAGTATTATCATTGTAATCTGTAATGAATTTCTAATTTTTAAATTCCAAGACTGCAAAAAACAGCCCATTTTCCTTTCTGAAAGTCAGCCAGTTTCTCTTCTTAGTTTTGTGGGGAGATGGAAAAATGGCCTTTGTATCACCTATGTTGAAACACTTTTCCATAAATTATTCTGTCAATTTAAGTAGAAATGCAAGGCTGCTATCTGGAGGTAGAGTATTGTAGGTAGATACACAGTTTTACAAATGTATTTTACAAGGACATGTCCAGAGGGGTAGGTGTCTGGAACTGTAGAGATGCAGATCCCTCCTCCCCCAGCCCCGGATAACTTGTCTTTTCTTTTAGTTCAGGCAGGTAATCTATAGACAGTGACTGAGCATGGATCATTTGAACGAGGCAACTCAGGGGAAAGAGCATTCAGAAATGTCTAACAATGTGAGCGATCCGAAGGGTCCACCAGCCAAGATTGCCCGCCTGGAGCAGAACGGGAGCCCTCTAGGAAGAGGACGGCTTGGAAGCACAGGTGCTAAAATGCAGGGAGTGCCTTTAAAACACTCGGGCCATCTGATGAAAACCAACCTTAGGAAAGGTAAATACTTGGGGATCCAAATCCTAGAAAGCAGTGAAAAAAAAAAAAGCAGTGCCCAAGGCTCCCCCACCCCCACCCCACCCCTGGGCGTGGAGGTCGCAGGTGGAATGTCCTTTGTATATTCTTTCCCTACATTCTCTTTCTGATCTAAAATTAAGTGATGTTTTGGACTATGGTGTCAGTCATGTCTTGAAAGCATAGTCTGTGATTTGGGGTGGTGCCTCCGACTCGCTGTGGACTGGAAGTGGAGGACTTTTTGGATGGTAAAGCCTCAATTCAATAGCCTGATCTGAGCTTCCCCAAGGTCCTGCCCTAGAGTAGGCTGAAGAATATAGAGATGGCTGGTGCTTGAACTAACTCTGCTTAGGAATGAGACCCTGAGATAGTTTGAAAGCCGCACTAGGTTTGGAACAGGCTTACTAGTAGTGTGGTGGTTTGAGGAATATGGAAATCTGACATGAGAGGATGTAAAAGATTTGTGATGTGATTTTATCTTTTTTTTTTTGATTTTCTGAAGAGCAGACGCAAAAATTAGTTAATGGTGGAAATCCTACTGATTCTAGTTTTTACATTTTTGCAGTGCACTATCAAGTAATTTTTGGTATAGGAAGAACAGATTTGGACAAGTTAGTGTGACTTGTTTCCTTCCAATATTAAATGCATAAAGTTTTAACCGCTTTATGCCAGACATTGTTGCCCCCACAAAGTAGCACCTGCACTGGGTGTAATGTGTGTGCCTCGGAAGGGTCTTTATTTTGTCTCTGAATAACACACATAGGACTCAGAGTTTCTGTGCATTTGCTAAGCAAAGCATAAAAATGTCATCTTTTTCCAACCAAGAATATTAAGTAGATAAAGTTAGAAGGCAGAGGAATTTCATTGTGTTTGATGCATAACATTTATCATACAATCATTTGTTTTTTTTTTTTCCCTTGGTTTGGCGAAAACAAAGAATATATTGATCTTGAAATGAAGACACAGCAGTCCGTATTGTTAGATCTTTATCTATTAAAAATGAAAAAACAGCACTTCAGCAAATTCTTTGGCCTCTCCTCATGATTACCCTATTTATTGATTGTTTGCCAAGAATGTTTGCATCTTAAGAAAGCCAGGGTAAGAGCATTAAAAATATAATTTATTACGGCTTTTCAAACAGAGTGCATTAATATTGTACTGTGGAGCACTGAGGCTCTATAAAAAAAAAAAGACTTTCTGACGCCTGCAAACATATAAGTTCCATAAATTCCTAAATAGGAGATTTCAGCTGTCTCTGGTATTATGTGATATTTGCACAGCAAACTTTAATGCCAGGACAGTTTTAGACAAGGATTCTACAGACTTCTCTGCGCCTTATGGCAACCGTGCTGTTTACACAGGCTCATAAACCTTCAGCAAAAGCTGCCTTCAGGTTTAAATCATGTGGTATTTTTAGCATTCAGCAAGTGACCAGTGCTCCCCCCCCGCCCCCCCCCCCCCCCCCCCCCCTTGAATGCAGGAAGGTTGTGGACTTGCTGTAGTTGGAAGGCTAGCCAAACCCGAGCATGCATAATCAGGCTGTTCAGACAAGACTCCTGGTTAACATTACTCCCAGGAACAGGAGGGCACCCCGTGACAATTCGCCAGGCGATCTAGCAGGCGGATTGGTAATTAGATGAGACCGGTTGCTGCTTTATCCGTAGTCACCTTTATTATCTACAAATAAGACACTTCTAAATTTGATCAATGAAATACCAAGTCAATCCAGCCTATATCGGGGGTTTTAAAAGCCCAGAGTTATTTCATGTATCTGAGGAGTTCTGTCCATAGGTGGGCACACCTCTTTGCTCCCGTAAGAGGAGAAGGCAGTGTATGCATTTTTTGGGGGGCATACTAACCCAATTTTGTAGGCACTAATCAGGGGGAAGAGAAGAAGGAAGCTGGGTGGAGTTATTTTACTCTTGCTCAAATGTTTTCACCATACGTTAAACATATTATATTCAAACTGACTTATTATAAAATGCATTTTAATTGTACAAAGCTCTGTGCTCAATACAAATAACAAAATTGCTACAGCCTTTTGGTAAGGTTTTTTCCCCCATCTTATTTTTTTTGTGCATGGTTTCTGTTTGACAGGTGCTAGATAAAAATTGTGGCTAAGCTAAGAAAGCAGTCCTAAGGAAAAAAAAAAAAAAAAAAAGGATTGAATGTTTTTATTTGTTTAGGAGATTTTGCCAAAATACCTTCAAGCCAAGGAAGCAATCACCAGTTTGCATATTGCTATTTTTGCTGTGGTCTCCCCAAGTTGTCTCCTGATTCCTGACGGGTCCTCTCTCTGGTATAAAACAGCTGAATGAATGACAAGAATATTGGCAAGCTCGTGGGCTTGTTTTGCATGCTTAGCCTGCTGGTACTTCCGAATGAGTTTTTGAGCTTTTCTAAGTAACCCTAAAGGGGTTTATTTGTCAGAGCTGGAATCTCTTGTGAACAGTTCACAAAGCTTTGGTGAGGACATGCGTGCAGAAAAAGAAAAAAAAAAGAAAAGGTAGCTGTTTTATTGTCGGCTTTTGTTCAGCAGGAACAAGCAAAGAGAGAATTTGTAAAGGGCCTCTCTGGTGTCAGTAGGAAATCCCATTTTTTTCGGTGACTGTTGGTGTGCACATAACACCTTCAGAAGTTGGGAGGATTCTGAACCCGGAGCATGGAGTTGATACAGGCAGGAATGTTGTAGGAACTAATTGGGGATCCTGGGTGCCCTGTTAAAGTACCCTTGTCATCATTTATGCTAAAGATGACACCCCCCTGGCATTTTGCCACAGTACAGTTCAGATGCATCTGTCTTTAACCCTTTTCTGTTACCAGAGGAAGGCTGACAGTGTGCTGTGCACTACCTTGAACTCGACAGCATACCTGCTTTCTCCTGGAGCCAGGCCCTTTCCCAAGGTGGTATGGCCTGTGTGTGTTAATCATCCGGCCCCTGACTTACTGCACGGGATTAAAGTAAATCAACAGAGGACGCATCAAATCCATGCAGATTCTGTGATCCTAATCTCCCAATACGGCCAGCTTCCTCCACTCCCTGCCATTCTCAGCATGTTCCCTGTGACAGAGATTGTTTATGTTACAGACTTATGGGCCACCATGGTCTCTTCCCTCAGATGGAAGGAGCAGTCACAAGAGTGGTGGTGGTTTTTGTTTTTGTTTTTTTTTTTAAGTCCACATTATGCAGAGATGAAATTGTCTTTCTAGGCATCAGTTGGGTTAAGTTTTGTGTTTCTTTTCTAGAATCAGTTGTAGTACATAGCATTTTGTAGTCAGAAATAATTTGTTGGGACATGAGCAGGTAAAGTTTATTATTAACCAAAGTGTGTAGGCAGTAGGAAGGTGGGTGCCACTGGAGACAATTCCAGTCAGCTCTGTTTGCATGCTGTAGACTAACTTACAGCAGATCAGATAAGACACACACTTCTCGCTCTTTCCCTCTCATCACCATTACTATTTGATCCAAAAAGGTAACCCTGCAGTCCCTGTTACCTGAAGACCAAGTTCCCATGCTATTTAAGTATTTCCTTTGCAACTTAAAAAAAAATAAATAAATGAGTGTGCGTGTGTGTGTATGTGTGTGTGTGTGTGTGTGTGTTAGCATTTCTCTATCCAGTCTGCCTGGGAAGCACACTTTCTCCTCTCACTGTGGAGAAGAATTGAGTTTCATAGCTTAGCGTTCTCTCCCCCCACCAGACTGTATTTCTGAAGACTGTTGGGTGTTCTCTGTCTTCTCCCTGTCTTTGCTAGGAACCATGTTACCAGTTTTCTGCGTGGTGGAACATTATGAAAACGCCATTGAATATGACTGCAAGGAGGAACATGCGGAATTCGTGCTGGTGAGGAAGGACATGCTTTTCAACCAGCTGATAGAAATGGCATTGCTGTCTCTAGGTTATTCACATAGCTCTGCCGCCCAGGCCAAAGGTAAATAATGCATACAGTGGGGTTGGGGAAAAAAAAATCACTTGCTATTATCGTCTATGTACCTCTCAGAGAAAGCAGTGAGGAAAAAAAAAATTTTTTTTTTATTCAAAAAACTGTAGCCTGTGTTTTACATTGGTTCCTTATAGACTGTGGCTTTAAAAAAAAATTGGCTTAATTCAGTTTGGTTTAGTTAACACACATTTTGCTCATGTGGAATGTCGAGGTAGATTTTTTTTTTAAATTACTTCAGCTGAATCATTAGTGTGCTTATTGACCTTAATAATCTGCTCCACTGAGGACCCACAAGGAAGTGAGGAGCGTATTTGAGCAGATGGACTGTTGAGAGTCAATTTGCATTTATGACTGAATATCTAGTTCTGTTTCTTTTATTCTGTTTCTGATGGTTTTATGGGCTGTAAAGTATTTTTCAATGCAGATTCCCATCGCAATAGAGAATCTTATCTAAATCGTAAAACCATTTAGAACTGGTTAGGCTATGTCTTATTAGAACTTCCTATAAGTTAAGAAACTGTGACCTGATGCAGAGGTTTTATTGATGGTATTTTTTTCCCCAAAATATAAACCCCTATCATTGTTTATATAACTTCACAATTTGGAAAGCTAAGCTGGGAGTATTTTCATTGACCTGCCTGTGGATCAAACATAAATGACCATGTTGCTTGTGGTGGGGGGCAAAGAAGAGAGGGGACACAGCAAGCTTCTACTAGACTTGTTACCTGAGAGCCAAAATTTCAGCAGCCATCCTCTCTTTATCTGGACTAGGGCTCATCCAGGTTGGAAAATGGAACCCAGTTCCACTGTCTTATGTGACGGATGCCCCAGATGCTACGGTAGCAGACATGCTTCAAGATGTGTACCACGTGGTCACGCTAAAAATCCAGTTACACAGGTGAGACAAGGTGGCCATTCTAAGGCAAAATATTCTCCTTACCTGGGTTATGAAAGAAAGCATCTCTGGTCCTTTCGTGGCTTTTATTTTCCCTGTGTTTGAGAAATGTTCATCCAAATCAATTCTGCCACTTTGCCTCGTCTGTTTTCCCCAACTTCCATGTGTAATTTAAAATCAGTCCCCTCCCCCCAAAAAATGTAGTTTTTTTTTTCCTTTTTGTGTGCTATCAAAAGACAAGACTTTTTTACTTTTAGTCAATTAAATGATGCATTACAAGAAGGCATTTTACATAAAGTTTACTTAAGAAAAAAATATTTTTGCATATCATGAACAGTGCCATCTGTGTACATTTTGTGAGAGAATGCCTTATTCGCTATTGCTGCAATCTTATTTATTTATATATATTTCTTTCCATTTTAATTCGTATGAACAGAGTCATGTAAGGGAATCAGTTGATACGTTAATGCTCTTCACGGCGGTACACCTTAAATTCTCTTCCCAAGCGCATCAGAGCAGGAAGGTAGAAGTCATGAAAAAAATAGCCACCACAGGCAGCTGATGTATAATTCATGCATCGATACAGCAGATGTGTTGTATAAAGTAATTAACTAATCGGAACAATCAGGAGACCGAGAGCAATCTCCAGATGCATCTGTTTGATGCGCAAAATGAAATCTGTCTGTCTTAAAGGAATGTTCTGCAGCGGGATGCAATCTTGTAATAATCCCCTTTCTAATCTGTGTCTCAAATAGTTGCCCCAAACTAGAAGATCTGCCTCCTGAACAATGGTCGCACACCACTGTAAGGAATGCTCTGAAGGATTTACTGAAAGATATGAATCAGAGTTCGTTGGCCAAGGAGTGCCCCCTTTCACAGGTACTCAGCATAGCACGTTGTCAATAATCAGACACCACGGCCAAGAGCCTTGGCTGGAGGGCTGATGGGAGCTCGCTGGTCTCCAGCAACTGGTATCTGAAGCAAGACTTTGGCTCAAAATGCAAAGTGGCTTGACCACTGGTGACCTCTTAACATCTGCCTGATTCACTCTGAACAGAGCCTTTATACTTTTTTTTTTTGTCCTCGCTTCTCCCTTGAGGGGGAAGGGAGTGAGGAGAGCAAAGGATCATGTAGAGGCAAAACAGTCCAGCACTACCTTACACTGGCTGATGTTCAGATCCAGCTACTGAGGGCTCAGAGCCTGGCAACCTCAGTTCTCATGAGTACATTCTGTGAGGTGGAGTCATGGTGGCTTGGTACGAGGCGAGGATAGCATTGGCGTTAACCGACATGCAAGATGTGCTCGCTGAATAAAACCATTACCATTATGGAATGCTTTCTTCATTATGGGGGGAAAAATAGAAAAGGTTTATTAAGATAATTGTTAATTAGTGATATATATATGATGAATTTACTATATGTATATATACATATATATATATGTATTAAAAATATAAGAAGAGAAATCTCTTGCCTGATTCAAAAGGTCCATCAATATTTCTCACTAGGATTTTATAACCAATTCTGAAGCATTGGTTCATTTTTTTTTAATGGAATCTTTTTTTTTTTTTCTTTTTCTCGAAGATGCTTGTTATACCATTAGGGATTTTTTGAAATGAGACAGATTTATTATTATTACACTTCAATTTTTGGAATGAATTTTGGTAGAGGGCAATTAAAACTCTAGCTTGTTTCCAAATTTAAAAAACCAAACGTGATTTTTGTCAGCGTTCAGCTGATGTTAAATGAGAACGGGAAGGACGTTGCGGGCCTCCTTTTATTTGCCTCTGTGTGGTCGTGGTGGAGAATGGTACAACACCAAGTTTTGGTGGAGAATAGTATAACACCAATTTTTGGTGCCTCAACCTCATGAAGATTACTTCGTGATATACTATAATAGAAGTGATTGTTTAACTAGACTTTTTCCCCCCCCACTAAATTTTTAGTTTTCTTTCAATTCAAATTTAAGCTGTAATTCTGAAGGTTGGTCTGCCACCTGAACTTGGATGATACTACCTCCTATAAGCATTTCTGCAATTGAGAGGTTCTCACCGTGTATCTGTATTATATTCTGAGGAGTAAATATGCTCACGACATATATTTTTAGCCACAAGGCTTGTAAAGAAGATGACTGGGTACGTTAGGAGAAACTGAGCTTTTATGTTGCTATTTCATGGTGGCCCATGCATTTTTTGTCTTTGCTACATTACAGACCTACAAGTTCGTTTGATATTTGCTGGCACTTTGAGGAATGGAGCAATTCTAGATTAAGCTGTAACCATAGGTTAAATAGTCTCTGTTTTGTTTGATAATCATTTCTCGTGTGTCTTAGAGCCAACTTCTTTTTTTTTTTTAATATATCTATTCAGTTATACCTTTAGTTGATTGCTGGTGTGCCTGTCACCTTTGAAATAGGATGTGAATTTATAACTAGCAAATAAAAATAATTTCAATTCATTAAACAGATTCAACCAAGAGGATGGCATAATGAAATAGGGTAACTTGCTTCTGGAACTTTGTGTTTTGAAGACAACTCCAGGTAGCATGTCATTTGAAATGGCCTGGGAAGAAATTGTTTTGTTTTAAACTCAGGTTAACAATATAAGGAGCCAGTATAGGAATCTCCTGTATGTTCATGGGATCAACTGTCTTGTTGATTTTGGAAGTGATCACAAACAAAGTCTCAGGTATTTACTGTGAGCTGGAATCATTGATCAAGTAGTTGAGAGGTAGTTACTAAAGGGCAGTGACAATCAGCCAATAAATAACCTTCACTGCCTTGTAGCTTATAAATATAATTGTAAAGTCACTTAATGTTGTAGAAAATGAATTGAGTGTAGATCATTACAGCACTAAAGCAGAGTGACAAAATGAATTTCAGGACTTGGCTTTGGGGTTGTACATTGGTGAATTTCTGTAGAGAGAACTTCAAAACACTGGGGTATGGGTGGCTGGAGACCCCAAAGCAGTCACTAAGTAACTGAACAAGCCTGTCATTAACAAGCATGAGTCACAATTATAATCTTCCTTTTAATTTTATTTGTTTATTTATTAATTTTATTTGTTTATTTATTAATTTTATTTGTTTATTTATTGGAGACAGTGAAGAGAGAAAGAGGCAGACAGAGAGAGTGAGAGAATAGGCGCACCAGGGCCTCCAGCCACTGCAAATGAACTCCAGACGCATGCATCACCTAGTGCATCTGGCTTACATAGGTCCTGGGGAATCGAACCAAGGTCCTTTAGCAAACGCCTTAACTGCTAAGCCATCTCTCCACCCCCCTAATCTTCCTTTCTTTACAAAACAAAATCTTTGGAAATAATTATGCACATTTTAGCAGTGGCAATACATTTGACATTATATTTTGAAAAATATCAACTTCTACAACTGAAGTTAATTTTGTACATTACTATATCATCTTTTATGTCTTCCTCTAGAATAAATCCGTGAATGTGATACTTAGAATGTTTTCATTGTATGCTATTTTCCATTTGCTTCTCCAGGATTATTTTTCTTTTCTTTCCTTTTCTTTTTTTTTTCAAAGTAGGGTCTCATTCTAGCTCAGGCTGACCTGGAATTCACTATGTAGTCTCAGGGTGGCCTTGAAGTCAGCAATCCTCCTACCTCTGCCTCCCAGGCACTGGGATTAAAGGCATGTGCCACCATGCCTGGCTAGGATTATTTTTCTTTCTAAAGATAAGTGATAAAGGGTCCCTCAGGTATGACAAAAAATGCCTAGCAAACAAATATTGCCTGTTTTTTCCAGAATGTAATAACCAAGCAATATTAGACTTCTTCCATGCAATTTTGTGATTCATTCATGTGGGAAGATTTAGCCTATGATTTAATAATTGAATATATCCATCTATGTATCTTACTATAAATTAAGGGCTTTGTTTAATATGAGAAAATACTCCAGTCCTAAGAGGGGCTATAGGTTCTGTAAGTATGTTTAGCAGAAAATCCAAGAGGAAATAGGATTGGGCCATCACCAGGAACTTGCCTGGAATGCTTCCGTAGCCTTCTCTACCTCTAGCATTTTCAGAAGAATTATCTGATACTTGTTAAGCAAATGTCCAGTTGGACCTTGATTCTTAGAACTAGAAGGGATTATCCTTCCCAGGCTTCTCCTTTTACAGTGGCACCCCAGAGAATCAAGGTGGGGGCTGGAGAAGTGGCTCAGTGGTTAAGGCCCTTGCTTGCAAAGCCTAATAGCCGGGGCTCACTTCCCCAGTAAAATTCCCCACATAAATCCTTCCCCAATAACCACGTAAATCCAGATGCACAAAGTGGCACATGTGTCTGAAATTAGTTAATAATTAATGACTTAGAAAGTAAAAATATTAACATCAAGGTGCTAGTTAGTGATTAAACTCAAAGTCCTAACTTGCTCTGTCCTGGCCCAATGGTTAATTAAATTAATTTTTTTAAAAAATGATGTTGGCTTTACAATAGATATTTGTGTTTTGATGTAATAATCTGCAAGTTTTTCTCCAGCTGTAGAAATTCCAGAAGTGGGTATGTGGTTTGATTTACAACTCATACCTCTGCATTTCTGTTACTTTCCTATCATAAATCTGCCCAAGTTGATTGCCTTATATTTATTAATGTCTGTGTGTCATGTGTTTGTTTTTGCAAAATGTCCTAAGGTATGAAACCCTTAGTTCACTGTGGAGGGGGCCGTCGAGCCTTCCTGCTTTAGCTTTCTTCAGTGGATGTGGTTAGATAAGTTGGACGTTACATTCTAAACCTCAATTAAATAGGAGGAAACTATGATTTGGGAACAAAACAAACCAAAAAAAAAAAAAAAAAAAAAAACAAAAAAAAACCCTCCTATCATGAAAGTTTTGAGAGTTATGGATTCAGGAGGTAAATTAGGAATTATAAAAGTAAAAATTTTGATTTACAATAAACATTAATTTTGATGCTTGCTTACCCTGGAGTTTTTCAAATTGGATTTAAACATTGGATAAATATATACATTGGGATACAAGGCCAGATTATTTTGTTAAAAGTACCATAAGTAAAAGGTCAGCTATTATTTCTGCCAGCCTAATGTTTTTTTTTTTTTTTTTTTTTTTTCTAGAAACATTTAGGTCAAATATTCTGGAGAGATTTTAATCTGCCTTGTGCATTTTTTTAAAAAAAATATTTATTTGCAAGCAGAGAGAGATGAGAGATAGACAGAATGGGTGCAATATGGCCTCCAGCCACATAAATGAACTCCAAATGCAGGCACCCCCTTGTGCACCTGGCTTTACTTGGGCACTGAGAAACTGAACTCAGGTCATTAGGTTTTGTGGTCAAGCACCTTAACTGCCAAGCCATCTCTCCCTGCTTTGTGCATTAAAAACATATTTATTTATTTGAGACAGTAAAAGAGAGAAAGAGGCTGCAAAAAGAGAGAGAGGAGAGAGAGAATGGGCACACCAGGGCTTCTAGCCACTACAAAATAATCCAGACACATGCACCACTTTGTGCATCTGGCTTTATGTGGGTACTGAGGAATTGAACTCTGGTTCCGTAGGCTTTGAAGATAAGTGCCTTAACCACTGAGCAATCATCCAGACCCTGCTTTGTGCATTTTTAACCTTCCCTTCTCCTCCATACTTGACAGTGTACATGTGTGAGCACACACACATCACAAGTCTTAGATTTTTAAGGCGTTGGATCATTTTCTGTTTCACATCTCACCTGGGGAAAAAGTAGTTCCAAGCCAAGTCCTACATGAAGCGAAAATTGTCATTTTTACTTTCAGTTCATAAAAAGTACATAAAATAGACTTCAACATTCTGTTTAGAAGTAGTATTGAGAAAGGTAATTTTTTTCAATTTTTCTTTTCTTGATACCACTCATACATGTTGGATTTGTTTTTTTATTAGTGACTGGGAAAACAAATTATAACAGAAATTGTCCTGTTTTCCTAAGGCTTAGCATTAATTTTTGTTTATTTATTTATTTATTTGAGAGAGAGAGGGAAGCACCTTAACAGCTAAGGCTTAGCATTTAACTAGGCTTTATGATGCAAATCTTTTTTTTTTTTTTTTTTTTTTTCTGTTTGTCAAGGTAGGGTCTCACTTTCGCTCTAGCCCAGGCTGACCTGGAATTCACTATGTAGTCTCAGGCTGGCCTCAAACTCATATCGATCCTCCTACCACTGCCTCCTGAGATTAAAGGCATGTGCCACCAAGCCTGGCATGATCTGAATCGTGATAGTCATTTCCAGAGAAATTTCATAAACTTATATATTCACTTGGTGGTGTAGTCAGCTTCATGCTGTTGAGATGAACTTCTAAACCAGACATAGCTTAAGGGAGGAAGGGGTTTATATGAAGCTTACAGATCCAGGGGAAGTTCCGTCATGGTGAAAGAGGCTGGTCCCCCTTTCACTGATCCGAGCAGCATCCTAAGCAAGAGCAAAACCTACGGCTGAACAGACCTTTAGGTTGGAAGACCAGATCCGCCCCAGACATTTTTGGGCTGGACCCCAGGATAAGCCCCCCAGTAACACCTTTTCCAGCCAGGTGGCTGCAAGCTTTAATAAAACTCCTGAGTCTGTTGGTGTGTATGTGTGTGTGTGTGGGGGGGGTACATTCATTTGAAGTACCACACTTGGTTTTCAGTCTGTAGTAACAATGGTTTTAAAGCAGCCATTTTAAAATCCATTATGCTAGGTGGAAGTGTTTTTCCAAAACCCCGGCACCTAGTTGTAGAGAATTGCCATCTCAGGATTCCTATCGTATTGCACATGAGAGACTCTGAAGTTCATTCACATATTTCTATATTTATTCATTCCAAAAATATGCAGTGAAAAATTTTGTAACATATAGACAGTGTCCTGGGTTGTGAGCCACCCTGTGGCTCATGTCATCATGTGGATAACACGTCTGAATCACTGAAATACCAGTGCCCAGTCACCTGTCATAGAGTGCTCATTGTGGAGCCGGTGGTTCTCTCACCCCCCTAGTGGGGACTCTTATCGCCACGTTCGGAGAAGGAACCCTGGGTACCGAATTTTTGCCTTAATGTCCATGGCTTAGTGCTAAGCGGAGGGGTGCTACCTCATACCCCAAAGCCCAAGAGCTTAACAGTGTCCTTCTTGGTCATATATAACGATGAAGGATATTTTAAAAGGGTTTTTTTAAATTTAAATATTTTATTTATTTATTTATTTGCAAGCAGAATGAGACACCAAAAGAGAGAGAATGGGCATGCCAGGACATCTATCCGCTGCACACAAACTTCACATGCACACGCCACTTTGTGCATCTGGCTTTACATGGGAACTGAGAAATGGAACCCAGGTCATTAGGCTTTGCAGGCAAGCACCTTAGCCACTGAGCATCCTTTCTTAAAGCACTCTTTTTTAAAACTAATTAACTTATTTTTATTTGAGAGAGAGAGAAGCAGAGAGAGAAAATGGGTGCACCAGGACCTTCAGCCTCTGCAAACGAGACTCCAGACACATGCGCCACCTTGTGCATCTGGCTTACGTGGGTACTAGGGAATTGAGCCTCGGTCCTTTGGTTTTGTAGGCAAGTGCCTTACCTGCTAAGCCATTTCTCCAGCCCTTTGAGCACTCTTTCATTGAGATGTCTTGTCTGCGTTAATATTACAGTTTATCTAAACTACAAAAAAGCATTCTCTGAATTGCAAGATTTTCTTTCTAAGTATAGTATCTGGCCATTCTTAGCTGATTTAAAGACCTGAAGATTTTTACAGTAGCTCTGTAACCTTTCAGATATATTAATTAAAAAAGTCAAACTTTATAAAGCATCTATCTTAAAATGGATTGATCTATAATATTTTATAGCCATTATCTTTTTTTTGGAGGGGATGGTTTGAGGTAGGGTTTCACTTTAGCCTAGGCTGACCTGAAATTCACTGTGGAATTCACTATGAAGTCAGGCTGGCCTCAAACTCACAGCAGTCCTCCCAACTTTGCCTCCTGAGCACTGGGATTAAAAGCATGTGCCAACGTGCCTGGCCTAATATCTTTTTTTATAGTAGTTAAATATAAGAGTTTAAACCATGCTAATTTGGACTGCTTAACCAAGTGTAAGTGCTTCATTTCCACTTAATAGATTTTTACCTGTGCTTGTTTAAATCTGAACTTTGACCTCAGACTCACTAACACAAGGAGAATTACCATATCATAAGAGCATTTTCCTCTTCTATCTCCTGATATCTAGAATAATAGATATTTCAAAAGTTTAGGATTAGGCATGGTCGGAGAGAAGGCCTATTAAATGCTATTTTCTAGGTGAAAAAAAAAACAACCAAATAATGCTAATCAAACTAATTCTTTTGTTAAGCAGAACTAGTTTTATAGATTGCTTTTGGAGTATTTTCCTTATTAGTAAGAAAGTTTCAAGTTGTGTTCTATCTGGATTCCCTTTCTCTCTCTCTCTTTTTTGGTTTTTCAAGGTAGGGTCTTGCTCTAGCCCTGGCTGACCAGGAATTCACTATGTAGTCTCAGGCTGGCCTTGAACTCATGGCGATCCTCCTACCTCTGCCTCCCAAGTGCTGGGATTAAAGGCATGCACCACACCCGACTAGATTCACTTCTTTTTTTAGTATGAGAGAGAGAGAGAGAGAGAGAGAGGGAGAGAGAGAGGGAGAAAGAGAGAGAGAGACAGAGAGAGAACGAGAAAGAGAATTGGCATGCTAGGGCCTCCAGCCACTGCAATCAAACTCCATGCATCACCTTGTGCACGTGTGCGACCTTGACCTTGTATACTTTGTATCACCTTGTGCATCTGGCTTATGTGGGACCTGGAGAGTCGTATATGGGTCCTTAGGCTTTGTAGCAAGCACCTTAACTACTAAGCCACCTCTCCAGCCCTGGATTCACTTTTCTTTTCTTTTTTTTTTTTTTTTTTTTTTCTTTTGGTTTTTCCAGGTAGGGTCTCACTCTAGCTCAGGCTGACCTGGAATTCACTATGTAGTCTCAGGATGGCCTCGAACTCACAGCCATCCTCCTACCTCTGCCTCCCAAGTGCTGAAATTAAAGGTGTATACTGCCATGCCCAGCTTCCCTTTTTAAAAGAAATATTTATTTATTTGCAAGTAGAAAGAGATGGAGAGAATGGGTATGCCAGGGCCTCTAGCCACTGCAGACAAACTCCAGATACATGTGCCACTTTGTGCATCTGGATTACTGGGGTAATAAGGAATATAACTCCATTCATTAGGCTTTGCAGGCAAGCACCTTAACCATTGAGCAATCTCTCCAGCTGCTGGATTTGCTTTATAAACTCCTTTCATGTCATGTCAGAATTGAATGCCTAACAAGTTCATAAACTAACACCCTCCCCCCAGTTCTGAATAATCAAACAGGTACACACACCCACTTTTCCCTCTTTCTTTGGAAACTGCTTTATTATAACATGTTGTGCATATTCAAAAATAAATAAATAAAACAACAACATAAGTGAGCCTTTAACATAACAGGGGAGAGCCAGGGGCCTGGCTCTGCAGCTCACTGCCAATTGAAGCAAGGAACGTACTGGCTGTTGGGACTTTTAAATCTAGACTTAAAAGTTATTTGTTCTGTTTAGCATTTTTAAAATGATTCTATTAGGAATTGTCTGTGTTTCAGTTTTAATTTTAACTCATAATGATTGTAGCGTGCACTGGGACATTTGTATTGAAGGGCGCTACAGAAATATAAGATTGTATTGTGTTCTAATCCAGTGTTATAATGGGGTACTGAGTTTCATCACAAACACTTCCTAAGGCCACAGAATTCCTCCTTGCATGGAAGGTGGCTGACTGCTTTTAACCCTTTTTTTCTCTTTCTTTCTTTTTTTTTTTTTATTATTTGCAAGCAGAGAAGGGAGGGAAGAGGGAGAGAGAGAAAGAATGGGCAAGCCAGGGCCTCTGGCCACTGCAAACAGACTCCAGATGCATATACCACTTTGTGCACCTGGATTTATGTGGGTACTGGGGAATCAAACCCTGGTCATTAGGTTTTGCAAGCACACACCTTAAGTGTTGAGCCATCTCTCCAGTCCCTATCTTTGCTTTTAGACACTCTCTAATCCATACTCTAAAGCTCCATTTTTTTCTTTAGCAAATATTATTTTGCATTACAATGATTTCCAATTATTAAAAATGCTAATCTAATTTAGTTTGCTCTGAGAGGTTAAAAATGTAAACCAGGTTATACATTAGAAGTTAAGAAAAGATTAATTTAAGAGCTCATTCTCATCTGTGTAAAAAGACATGGTCTTCATTACTGGGTACCACTGACTGTCCCAGGCTGGTGTTTATAAAAAAAAAAAAAGCAATTAAAACCATGGGGCTTTAATCCCAGCACTCTGGAGGCAGAGGTAGGAGGATTGCTGTGAGTTCTAGGCCAACCTGATACTATATAGTGAATTCTAGGTCAGCCTGGGCTAGAGTAAGACCTGACCTCAGAAAACCGAAAAAACAAAAAACCAAAAACAAACAAACAAAAAAACCAACAACAACCATGGGGGCACTACTGGAACAAGAATGTGCGAGATGGAATGGGCGTGTCAGGACCCCCAGCCACTGCAAACGAACTCCAGACGCAAGCGCTACCCTGTGCATGGGGCTTTATGTGGGTACTAGGCAATCGAACCCGGGGAAATCAAGCTTCGTTAGCAAGCACCTTTAACTGTTGAGCCACCTCTATAGTCCCATCTTTTCTTTTTTTTTTTTTTCTTACTCCCTTTTTCTTTTTCAGTAGAAACAATCAAAAGGTTTTCATTTGTAGAAAAATTAATGACCATAATGTGACACTACCTCACCTTTCATGGATACTTTTAGCACCGCCCTTGCAATCGCTATGACATTATGACATATTTCTAAGTAGAGTAGGAACATAGTCCATTTGCAAGTTAAGCAAATTTGCTATGTTCAGTTGTGCTGTTTCAAAGAGGGGAGTCATGCTTCCCAAGACTTGTCAGTATGTCAGTCCAGGCTTTCTCCATGCCATAGCTACCTTCACCCGCTCTCTAGTTCCAAGGCTTCTTTTTGCACCTATGAGTCCATATCTTTCTGAAATTATCTGTGGACTAACTAGACTGTCAGTGTACACTGTAATCGACTATGCCAGCATGACCAAGGTTTTCTAAAAAAATAATTAATTAATCAATTAATTTGAGAAAGAGAGAGAGAGGGGAGAGAGAGAAAGAGGCAGACAGAGAGAGGGAGAGAGAATGGGGGCGCCAGGGCCTCTAGCCACTGCAAATGAAATAAAGACGCATGCACCACCTTGTGCATCTGGCTTTATGTGGATACTGGGGAACCAAACTTGGGTCCTTGGGCTTTGCAGTCAAGCCCCTTAACCACTGAGCCATCTCTCCAGTCCAGGACCAAGTTTTATTCATCCTAATAATCATAGATACTGGCACATCATAGGAACTCAGGAACATTTGCTAAACTGGGGCAGCCTCCTGGGGTCCCACCATGTTTAGTTCATGAAGCAATGCACGATGTCAGTAGTTTTCTTAGTAGAACTCTACCTGCGGCATCCTAGTTTAGAAAGTAGTTTTCCAGTTATACTTTGTTAAGGATTTAAAACTTAGCTCACCAAGAGCAGATAACTTCTGAGGCTTTCTTTAGGAAAACCTTTTGACATTCCAAGCTATATCCTATTTTTATATATTTTTTAATGTTCTTGAATAGATATATAAAACTTGTACGCTGTGGCTGGGTGTGGTGGCACACGCCTTTAATCCCAGCACTTTGGAGGCAGAGGTAGGAGGAGTATTGTGAGTTTGAGGCCAGCCTCAGACTACATAGTAAACTCCAGATCAGTCTGGGCTAGAGTGAAACCCTACCTCAACCCCCCCCCAAATAGCTTGTATGTTTATATGTGAACAGTAGTCTTGGAGGTACAAGGGACCCAGCAGTCTGAAAAAAAAATGTTACAAATGACCTAATTATAATGCACCACAGTTAACAGAGACTTTAAAAATACATATCTAGCATTGTTTTTAAAAATATTTATTCAGGGCTGGAGAGATGGCTTAGCGGTTAAGCGCTTGCCTGTGAAGCCTAAGGACCCCAGTTCAAGGCTCGATTCCCCAGGACCCACGTTAGCCAGATGCACAAGGGGGCGCACGCATCTGGAGTTCGTTTGCAGTGGCTGGAGGCCCTGGCGCGCCCATTCTCTCTCCCTCTCTCTATCTGCCTCTTTCTGTCTGTCGCTCTCAAATAAATAAATAAATAAATAACAAAAAAATTTAAAAAATATTTATTCATATATTTATTAGAGAGAGGGGATGAAGAAGAAGAAGAAGATGATGATGGCAGAAGGAGGGAGGGAGAGGATGGGCATGCTAGGGCCTCTAGCCACTGCAAACAAACTCCGGACTCATGTGCCACTTTGTGCATCTGGCTTTATGTAGGTGCTGAGGAATTGAACCTGGGCCATCGGGCGTTGTAAGCAAGTGCCTTTAACTTCTGAGCCACCTCTCCAGTCCTCACAGTTTTTTTTTAAACTGTTATTTTCTTTTGTCCATTTTCATGTATTATTTAAGAGAAAAATAACAGGGGGAGATTTCACTAAGAGCCCAGTGATTTACAGACAGAACTGCGCATGCTTCCAACCTAGAAATGTCAAGGGTCAGCCCCAGCCTTTGTTGGCTCATGACGTCTGTACCTCAGATGTGTTCTAAAGCCCACATTTGGCACAGGGGAGTCAGTGTAGCGCTATAAACACACGATGTTTTCAAGGCTGCTGTACAAAGGGAGGTCCAGATTCACCTGAGTTTAGAGAGAGCTGCAAATGCAGATAACTGTTTAGCCATTACAGACGGTGCCTTAGGGACTTCCATGTCCATCTGTATGCTGAGCACCAGCTCTTCCAGGGATGGACAGAGCTCTTTATTTCCTGACACGCACCACATCCCAAGACAGTGGAGCCATGTCACTGTAGGGTTGGTGACCGGAGGAGGGGATTTTCCAGAAATGTGTAGGATTTTCATGATATTGACAGAGATAAAGCCAGACCAGTGGCATTGCTTTCCCTTATGTCCTGATCCAGAGGTGACAATGGTTTATATTTATGTTGTGGGCATGGGAAGTCTTGGCTAGAAGCTAAGAGTATTGAGTTAAGCCTGGTGTGGTGATGCCCGCCTTTAATCCCAGCACTCAGGAGGCAGAGGTGGGGAGGATCTCCATGAGTTCAAGGCCACCCTGAGACTATATAGTGAATTCCAGATCAGCCTGGACTAGTGAGATACTACCTCAAAAACAAAATGAACAAGCAAACAAAAAAAGAGTGTTCAGTTAAACACAGAAATCTAGGGTAAGATTTGTCGCCTCTTCTTCTAGGAGGTCTCAGATCATAGGTGAATGAGGTCTGTCGATCCCACAGTAGACTTCTGAGGGCTTGTGCAGAATTAAAGTTAGAAGCTACTTAAAAAAATATTTATTTATTTAAGGGAGAGAGAGAGAGAGAGAGAGAGAGAGAGAGAGAAAGGCAGTCAGGGGGAGGGAGGCACATCAGGGCCTTCAGCCACTGCAAATGGACTCTGGAGGCATGCTCCACCTTGTGCATCTGGCTTTACATAGGTACTGGGGAATCGAACCTGGGTCCTTAGGCTTCACAGGCAAGTGCCTTAACCACTAAGCCATCTCTCCAGCCCCAGAAGCTACTTTTTGAGGATATATAAAGAGCTGCCATAGGTCATAAGTCTCTGTACTTAATTAAATACTGGTAGTACTTCTCTCCCCTAATTTTCACACAATATGATTTAATCACATAACAGTTTTCATATAAAGAAGGTTTGCAAAGAGAGAGCTGAGTCCCTTGTGAAAATTATGATAAAGTCTGATTCTGTCTAGTATTTGTGCTTGGAAGTAATGAATTGCAATGTATTTGAATTCTTGTCTTCACTCTAACCTATAAAGTTTGTTTGTTTGTTTTTTCAAAATGCTCTATTTAACACCTGGAATGAATCACAAATCTGTTGTCTTTTCCCTTCTAAGTACAATATGAGAAATTTTGGGCTGTTATATAAGAGATGAGAATCAGTCACACACCCAAGGACATTGAAGGAGAAATGAGCAAATGTTGCCGAAATATGTAAATTAGTGTAGCGTTTTGGATTCATCTAAATCATATGTAATTAGATTTACCTAAATTCAGGTTTGTCTAGGGAATAAATTGTTGAGCTGGAGAGATGACTCAGTAGTTAAGACACTTGCCTGCATGGTGAAATGACCTTGGTTCGATTCTCCAGGACCCATGTAAAGCCAGATGCACAAAGTAGTACATGCATCTGGAGTTCATTTGCAGTGGCTAGAGGCCCTGGTGTATTCATTTTCTCTCTTTCTCTTTACAAATAAAATAAAATATTAACAAAGAGTAAATTGTTAAAATTCTACATGTTTAACTTAAAATGACTATATTTTTAACAATGGTATTACAAACAAGTTGCTAAGGCACCTCAGCCTTCCTAAACTTATTACACTGATTGGAGACAGTTGCTTAGTTTATGTCTCAGAAGGCTATGTAGCACACAATCCATGATGCTCTATCCCCTGTGGGAAGACACGCATCACATAAAATCTGAAGATTATCTGTGTACATTAAGTTGACATATTATATACCCTTACTAACAACACACCTTTTCTAAAAAAAATTTAAATATATATATATACGTGTATTTTTAAATTGTACAATGTAAGTCTAACAAGCTTTATGATGGACTTAAGGAAGTGAATTTCTATTCCCATGGTTCTCTTACATATGATGAAGTTCAAGTAGATCTTCCTTCAGTTCTAAGGAATTCTTAGAGTTTCAAATTTAAGAGCCCACAACAAAGACCAAAATAAGATATCTGAACCTGTGATCTTTCTGAATTTAAAACTGAAACACATTACACAAATTTTAATCTACAGAATCAAGATATGCATTATTTTTTTTTGAGTGGTCAAACTGGTCCCTTGCAGACAAACATAAATCTTGGGATGGAGAGATGACTTAGCAGTTAAGGCGCTTGCCTACAAAGCCAAAGGACCCAGGTTTAATTCCCCAGGACCCATATAAGTCATATGCACGTGTCTGGAGTTCGTTTGCAATGACTGGATGCCCTGGCATGCCCATTCTCTGTCTCTCTTCCTCTCGCTACCTCTCTCTCTGTGTCTCTCTCTCTCAAATAAATAAATAAAAATAAAAATATTAAAAGAAAAACATAAATCTTGCACAGTACCAGGTACGCTGAACTGACTCCAGCCACTTTTGCTTCTCCAGGACAGTGACTAGAATAAAACTCAGAGCTATCAGACTCTAAACACCTCTGAGTGTTTAAAGCTAAAGTTAATTCTGAAGAAGTGGCTCATGAAAAACAACAACAACAACAATTAATAGCCAGGCATGATGGCATACACCTTTATTCTCAGCACTTGGGAGGCAGAGGTAGGTGGATTGTCATAAGTTCAAGGCCGCCCTGAGACTACATTGTGAATTCCAGGTCAGCCTGGGCTAGAGTAAAATCCTATCTCAAAAAAAAGAAAAAAAGAAAAAAGAAAAGAAAAAACAGTTTATAGTTTGTCCGGTTCACATTGTGCAAAATTTCCATCATCCACAATGTAAGAACAGTGACTGAAAAACAAAGGAGAAAAAAGGGGGGGGGAATGTTTTATAGTGTACATAGTATATTACATTGAATAACATACCTTTCAACAAATATTGTAATTTAAGCTCATCCTAACATTTAATTGATTTGAGAACAAAAGTCATAAGAGAGATGTAGACAGAATGGAGATTTTGGTTGAAAGACATTATCTGGGCATTGTGTAATATTGCCTTAATTATATGGAAGATATGTAACAACTGTGTATCAGAATTTTTTTTTTTAATTATCACTTTGGTTTTCTCTGGTTTGTTTGTTTTATTTTTTTGAGGTAGGGTCTCGCTCTAGCCCAGTCTGACCTAGAATTCACTATGTAGTCTCAGGGTGGTCATGAACTCATGGCGATCCTCCTATCTCTGCCTCCCGAGTGCTGGGATTATAGGTGTGTGCCACCACACCTGGCTTCACTTGGGTTTTAAGTAATTAAATAATATGTCCCTGCTTTGGAGAATGGTCACATTTTCATCTTCAGGAAGTGTGCTGAAAGCAGAACCTGGTATGTTCTCTTTGGGCCCCTTTTGTGTTCCTTTGGAGCACTGTACAGAGTTTCTTTTTTGTTTTATATTTTGTTTTTATGAAAGGTTATACTCTTATATCCCCTTTTCTTCCCTGAGGGCCTTCCTCTATGGGGTGGATGGTACTCACTGTGGAGTCTTGAAGGCCTCAGTCATTCTCTGTGTGGGAGGCAGGTGGGGGGGGGGGACTGTTCTTCAGGGTATTTCTACCCACCCTGTAGCTCTTACAATTTTTCTGACCCCCATCTTCCACGATGTTCTCTGAGCCTTGGTGGGCCTATTTGTGATCTGATTTAGTGTTGAGTTCTCTGTAGTTTCTGGGTTTCCTGCTTTGATGGGTTTTGATTGACCACAGTGTCTTTTGTCATCTCCCTGGAGCTGGTTGTCAGGCTAGCAGTGAGAGAAGCACTCACATTGCCATTTCCCTTGCAATGTCTTCCAGGCCCTGGCACATGTGGTAGAGGTGGCATATCTCATGGTAGGCACTTGACTGTCTTTTCATGTCATGTTGTTGTATTTTGGACCTCCTCAATATCCTGTGGCATCTTCATTTTTTAATTTTTATTTATTTATTTTTTACTAACAACTTCCATGATTGTAAACAATATCCCATGGTGATTCCCTCACTCCCTCCACTTTCCCCTTTGAAACTCCATTCTCCATCATATCCCCTCCCCCTCTCAATCTGTCTCTCTTTTATTTTGTTTATTTTTATTTATTTATTTGACAGTAACAGACAGACAAAGAGAGAGAGAGAGAGAATGAGCATGCCAAGGCCTCTAGCCAATGCAAACGAACTCCAGATGTATGTACTACTTTGTACATCTGGCTTACATGGGTCCTGGGGAATCAAGCCTTGAACCAAGGTCCTTAGGCTTTACAGGCAAGCACCTTAACTGCTAAGCCATCTCTCCAGCCCTCTCTTTTATTTTGATGTCATGATCTTTTCCTCCTATTATGATGGTCTTGTGTAGGTTGTGTCAGGCACTGTGAGGTCATGGATATCCAGGCCATTTTGTGTCTGGAGGAGCACGTTGTAAGGAGTCCTACCCTTCCTTTGGCTCTTACATTCTTTCCGCCACCTCTTCCACAATGGACCCTGAACCTTAGAAGGTGTGATAGAGATATTGCAGTGCTGAGCACTTCTTCTCAGCACTATGGTGCCTTCTGAGTCATCCCATCTGAAAAGAGAAGATTCTCCAACCAGAAGTGAGAGTAGCATTAATATATGGGTACGGACATTAAGAGAAGTGCTTACTGCGAAGTTTGATGAGCATAGTACATACATTTAGCCAGACAGGCATTACACCCCTAGGGCTCATGACTACCCCTGTTGTAGGCTTTGAATATCAGGGATGTATTCCTTCCTATGGAGTGGGCCTCCAGTCAAATTAGAGGGCAGTTGATTTCCCCCATAGTAGACATGCAACTATTTTACATGTTAGTTCATTTAAAATAATTGATTTATTTATTTGAGAGGGAAAGAAGGAGAAAGAGAGAGAGAGAGAGAATGGGCATGCCAGGGCCTCTGGTCAGTGCAAATAAACTCCAGATGCATGTGCCACCCTGTGCATTTGGTTTTACATGGGTACTAGGGATTCGAACCTGGGTCCTTAGGCTTTTTAGGCAAAGGCCTTAACCACTAAGCCATCTCTTCAGCCCCATCATCTTCATTTTTTAAGAAGAAGGGCATATTGTGCCATATCTAGCCTTTCCCCCACCCCCACCCCAGCTTCTTTGGTGTGCCATCTTCCTGAGTTTCTTTAAAAAAAATTATTTTTATCTGAGAGAAAGGTGGGGGCAGGAAACATACAAGCATTGCAGGACCTCTTGCTGCTATAAACTAACTTTAGACACACACACTACTTATGTGCATCTGGCTTTACGTGGGTATTGGGGAATTGAACCCAGGACCAACAGGCTTTGCAAGCAAATACCTTCAATCACTGAGCCATCTCTCTAGCTGCTCAGTGCTGAGTTTCTATTTTCAGTGGCATATCAAGTTTTCTTTGTGTGAAAAGGCCATTTCCAGGCCTAACAATTGGTCGACTTGATAAGATCCCTCACTTTGACAAGTGAAGTTTAGTCATATTTAGAAGTGATTAGCCTCTCCCTAACAAATTGAGATTTTCATGTGTCCCAGTCCTATCTCCCAAGAGAATAGCTAAGAAAGAAATAGAGGATACAGAGAGAAAGAGTGGGGAATATCCACGAACAAGCACAGACAGCGTAAGGCACCTAGCAATTCTGCCACATGACTTTCATAAGTCGAAGCCCATTTTCTGTCCTTCCCACCCTCAAATACCAGATGGAGACTACCTCTTAATTTTCTATCAATTCATTCCGTGTCATAATCTCATGTGCCTGTTAAAGAGCTTGTTCATAGTTTTTGTTTTAAAGTATCCTTTGGGATTAAAAGAAAACCCCTTTTTGCAGAGAATCACTGTGAAAGTTGTATTTGAATGTGGAGTTGAAGTTAAAGCTGGACTTTGAATTTTCTTTTTCTTTTTCTTTTTTTTTAGATAGGTGAAAATTGCTAAGAAATTTCAAGGCATAGATTAACCAGGTCTTTCATAAAGATGGTGGGCAGGGGGATCAGACTATGAGTTTTGCTTCTCAAAAATGAGAATATAAAACAACAAAAAGCCAGCAGGTTAGCAGATTGTTCAATAAATGCTCATTTTATTGAAAATTATAAAAAGGTACTTAATGCCTCAGTACTATTAATATAATACATAAAAAGATTACTGTCAACATTAGTATTCTAGCCCTAAAAATTATCTGTAGCTCTTTATACATTACTCTGTATAATGTTTTGAATATACATTGTGAATGTGTGGACGTTTCTTTCTGAAAACAATTATTTGAGACTTTATGCCAAAGACATCAGCAGTGATGTGCTTTCATTGAAAACATGGGCACTGGGCTGAAGAGATGGCTCAGCAGTTAAGGGCACTTGCCTGCCAAGCCTAAGGCCCAAGAGTCAATTCTCCAGTACCCACATAAAGCCAGATGCACAAAGTGGCCCATGTGTCTGGAGTTCATTTGCAGTGCCTAGAGACCCTGGCACACCTATTCTCTCTCTCTCTACCTCTTTCTCTCACTCAAATAATTAAATAAATAAAATAGATTTTTTTTAACAAAAGAAAAAAAAACATGGATATAACAGATACATGTTGACAAGGAAGTAAAAACATGAAATTCACCTTATAGAATTAAACCTATGCAAGATTATTTCTCTTGCTGTCTCTTTAGAGCATTCCAATTCAAAACATACATTCCTTCCTACAGGAAAAAAAAAAAAAAGATATTCAGATTCGTTAGTTGAAATTAATTAGCATTCAGAAACCAGATAGCATGTTTTTGGGTATTCATGAGATCTCTGTTTGAAAAAAATGTTTTTAACTTGTAGAAATGTGTTGCAACACACAGATGGGAAGAAAAAGAAAAAAAAAATCTCTTTAGCAAGCACTGTGTGTAAAAGGAATATTACATTTTGCACGTTCCTGATTGCTCCGTGTAAACAGTTTTTGACATCTGTCTTTATAGTTTCTGAGGAGAGAAGGACTTTGTTAAAAGAATCATTTTTATACAGCAGTCACCATTTCAGGCTTGCTTTACCTGTATTATGAAAGCAGATGGTCTGCATGTCTTTTGAATATTTATAACTATCAAAAACAATCTCTTGCTATTCACCCTTAGGCTTATGAGATGTCAGGACTGTTCTGGTTGGAAAAAAAAAAATCATCTTGGATGTTTACAGAAAGAGGATTACATTAAGCTGAAATGACTATACATTTTCCAGTTTAATATTTGTCCATCAGCTGTTTAATCGTATTTAGATAATTGTGTAAATAAGATGTGGTAGCCCTTGCCCTCTCTGCTGAAGGAGCCTGGGAGTTTTAAACATGGGTGAGCCACCATTTTGTGCATGCTACCTCCTCAGTCTCCCTCCTCCCATTCCAGTCAAGTCCATCCCCAAGTCCTTAGGAAGTTTTGATCCTGTCCTATGTCGAAAGAACCAGCAGCTCACAGACAGCCAGCCTGGAGAGTTCACATGAAATGCAGGGAGCTGCTTGGCTTCTGGTGCACACTGTGTAATGTACCAGTGTATTGTCATATGCAAATCTGGAGCGACACTCCCATCACCCTTTAAAAATGGCCTGGCTCTCTCTCTCTCTCTCTCTCTCTCTTTCTTCTCATGAGCACGCAGGGGCTCTTGGGGTATTTGGGGGGAAACTTTTGGAACTGTGGGGGTTAACTGTTTTTTTTTTTTTTTTTTTTTGACTGAAGCTGAGCAATCAGAGATAACAGATTTTGCTGTGGTTGGCTGATTTGGCAGAGAAGCATGAACAGTTTTGGTTTAAATGATTGAATAACCTGATTAGCATTGTTTTGGGGTGGGCTTTTTTTTTTTTTTTTGGTTGTTGTTAAAGGCACAATAAAGCGATTTTTCAGGGGACACACAGCAGTGTCTCCTCCCCAGTGGATGCTTTGTTGGAAAGGCCTCACCTCTCCCAAACCTACCTCTACCCATGGGCTCCTAAGATGACCAAGGCGGAAAATCAAACCATCCCCCTTCGTCTTCTCAGTGTGGTATACATATGTACCTACAGCTCGTGCGATTGCCTGGCAGGGGTTTGAGAGAAGGTAACATTTGGAAAGATTATGTAACCTCAACTGATTCCGTGTGTGTGTGTGTGTGTGTGTTTGATTTTTTTTTTTTTTCTTTTTCAAAATTGAGAGATCTCGGCAGATTTTTAGAGCAAAGGTTCAGAATGTTCTGACGACGATGCGATGTAAGTCAGGCTTTAGAAAAATTCCACCCTTACCTTTTCACAATTAGAAAGGTTATAAATAATGTATTTGGCTGAAAAGGAAGCTGAGCCTGCGGCAGATGGCATAATTCTAGAGGACTAGGGTTTCTGGGAAGATGGCATTCTTACAGAGCGGAACTTCACCAGACTCTCAGAAAGAGCCCAGGCTCCTCATAGGGAGTAGACATGTGCTTTTTGGGTCTTAGCAAAGCTTCCAACTTGGCTCCTAGGATGAGAATATGGAATCACACTGGGGTTAGGAGACCTACAGCCAGTTTCTGCCCAGACTGGAAGCTACAGTCTGACTTATTTGTGCAGCGTTAGAACTTTGGATTTCGACCACTGAAGTTTTGTCAACTGAATAATTGGATTCCTAGAGCATTGGGGGTGGTAGTGGTGGTGGGGTTATACCTACCGGCCACTAATGAGGAAACTTGCCATGCAAGTTGTGAGCTTTCCAAAGTGCTCTGGAGAGCTTGTATCATGAGATATTGAGAGAACTGGAGTAGCTGCAAGCCTCTCTACAAGGATTGCTGTGAGTTCGAGGCCAGCCTGAGACTATATGGTGAATTCCAGATTCCAGGTCAGTCTGGGCTAGAGTGAGACCCTACCTCAAACTTCCCCTCCAACCCCCGGCCACCACAAAGAAATTTATAAAAATAACAAGCCTTCCCAGGGGTATCCCTGTGGGTGCATCTTGAAAATCCTGGGGAAGATCTATTGCAAAGAAATGTACAAAGGCTGTTAAAGCTAAGAAGGTTCATGCTGCTGCTGTTGACCTTTGACCTTAGAAGAATGTCCCAGTGGCCTGCAATCACAGCTTCTTTCTGCTGGTCATTACGTGTACCCAAGCCTGCGGTGCACCCAGGCTGTTCTGAGATACGACCTACAATTGGCTATTGGTAGAAAATTAAATAGCACGCTGAATGGCTAACTATGGAGGTCGTGTGTGTGTGTGTGTGTGTGTGTGTGTGTGTGTGTGTGTGTGGTGCTTGGGAAGTTAGGAGTGGCCTTGCAAAAGTAGATGTACCTTGCCTTAAATTCCAGCACTCCCTGAGGTAGGAGGATCACTGAGTTTGAGGCCAGCCTGAGACTACAGAGTGAATTCCAGATCAGCCTTGGCTAGAGCAAGACACTACCTCGAAAACCCAAAAAACAAAAAAGAAGCGCTTACAGCATGCCGTGAGGATGAGTGGCTGCTAGCCAGAGACAGGAGAGGGCACAGGGCTACACCCGTGCCCGGAGAGTGAGGCCTGTCTTCCGTGCCGGGGCTGCCAGTTGCGGGCCACTTCAGAAAGTACCAGCAAACTGGGATGTTGGAACACACAGGTAGACTTTCTTGACCAGGCTTCTTATTTCACCATTTAGTTAATGTATTCTTTAGCCTTCTGAAGGAAATTTATGTGACTTCAAAGATATCATTTTGAAAATTTTATCTGCTGCTCTTCTGTCATGCAGAGCTTCATTGACCCAGGTGTGTGGTCATATGATAATAGCCCAGTGAGGAAGTAGAAGGTTTCTTAATTTCACATCTCCTAAGAATATGTTTGATGTGTTCCAGAGCCTGGAGTTGTGTTCCTGGCATCCTTTTCTCCATTGCTTGAACAATAGTAGATGATATGTCTCTCAGACCGTAATTTTTTCCTGGTGACTTGCCCTCTGTTGGCGCATAGCAGGCATTCAATAAGTACACGTTGAATGAATTAAAAAAAAAAAAAAGACTGAGTAAATATGTTTTTAAATCAATCCCTTGAGGTAGCTACTGTGTCACACGCATCCCGTATGAAGAATTGTCAGCTACGAGACCCAAGTCACACTTTCTAGTGTGTGACATATCTTGCACTTGAATGCAGATTTACTTATATTCTGTTTCATCCTGTGAACATGCAGTATGTGTTCAATATATGCTAGGCCTTGGGAGAAACATAATATGGAACTTTAATCCTTCATGAATTCATAGCTTACTGCAGTCCTCTTAAACCAGCACGTCTTTTAAATGGACATAAAAATACCAGGGTTTTTTCTTTTGAAAATATTTGCAAATTTTATGTATAAAGAGAGAGGAGAGAGAAAGAATGTATACCGAGGCTTCTTGCCACTGCAAACAAATTCCAGATGCATGTACCACTTTGTGTATCTGACTTTACTTGGGTACTGGTAACGAACCCAGGCTGTCGGGCTTTGCAAGCAAGTGCCTTTAACCACGGAACTATTTAACCAGCCCACCATTTTCTTTTAAAACATGAAACTTAGTCTACCCTGAACGGAGAAAAATATTCATCTTGACATTCTCTTACTTGTTTCACCAACACAGCAGGCGTTTTTGATTTTCTGAACACAACATTACAGTATTGAACATGATTTTTCATATGCCATGGGCACCACAGGATTCTGTAATCACCCTTCCCTGCCACAGAAACCCACCAGTTCATTCAAATGCCATGCCTATGTCTACAGTAGAGATTTTTACCACAAGGGGGGAAAACGTGTCACAAAGTGGCAGATTGGGCAGTTTAATTGAATTAGATTCTTGTTTATTGTTTCACTAAAAATGGTGGTAACCCCAAGTTATAACTAAGGAATATCTCCAAGCCCCACAAAAACACAGAAAGACTGGAATTCCAGTTCCTATGGCATAAGTGGATTATAACCTGTAAAGTGGCCTTTCTCTTTATGCCTTGAGTGGGCTTACATTTAGGAAACTGAACAGTGTTCTAAGCACACACCTCCTGACAGAAGAAAAATAAAATAACTTTAGGACCTAGCCTTCTAATTTAGGGTTAAACAAGGCCAGGGGAGAGGTTGATGTTAGCACACATATGGACAGTAATGAACCAAATAGCATGATTACATATGGGCTTTGGTTTTACAAAAATATTTCAGAAAATTTTTTCGCACATATTCTTCCCATATAGTTCTCACTATTGGTACACAGAATCATATTCGGCTGGAATGATGTTGGAATGACCCACCTTCCTAAGAGCTGGTCAGCTCCTAATACACACAACACTCATGTCAGCCCAGATTTCGTATCTAGAACTACAATGTTGGGCATTCATTAACCTTCTCAAAATTTAGGTGGTCCACCCGTTCATGTCTAAGGTGTGAGAAATCAGCTAACTGCATCTAAAACATATGTACCCTATCTATCTTATTAATGCATGAAAGTGTTGGAATGTCGAGGGAAAGAGTAATAATTTTTTTTTTTTAATATTGGGCCAAACGACAAGAACATGAACTGTCATCCATTTGTAAAAACCACTATTATCCATCAGCGAACTCAATAGTTTTATTAGAGTCTAACATTATTGATCCGTTATCACAGAGTAAGTGAGATGGAAGCTGACGGATTGTTAACTGGAGCAGGTAGTCTCTGGTTTTGGCAACCTTGCTAAGAGCCTTTTTTTTTTTTTTTTTTTCCCTCTGTGGACTGGAGGAGGCTCTTAGTGAAATTGCCAGCTATTGGATTAATGGCAGAATTTCACAAGCACATTAAGAATGTCTTTTAGTGAAATAAAATGTGAAAATGACTATAAAGTAAAAGTGTCACCAAAAAAAAAAAAAAAAAAAAAAAGATATCACAGTGCCTGTTAGAGGAGAGCCGTGTTTTACATAAGTAATGGGACACCAGTGGAGCAGATCTGTCATTCCAAGTCCTTTAGCGATTCCCCCAAAACTTACACTTTACAGAAACGTGTGCACGCCTCAACATTAACACTGATGATGGATGTGAGAAGTAATAATCGCCCAAAGAGCTTTACATGTGAACTCACTTAAAGAAGATAATGATATGAAAATATTCTTGTCCCCAAACTGGCTTTTCTGGTTGTTCTGTCCCTCCCAACAATGCAGCCCTCTGTAAACCCTTCCCTGCAGGCCAGACCATTCTCAGGTTTCTAGTCAGTGTGAGGGATGGATTGGTGTTTAAGAATTTTATTCCCGACGCAATGAGGGAATTCATTTAGCTACTAGTGACTACAGGTGAACCAGGAATTAAGTCAGTACAATTACTATAGCCAAAATTTTTCTGGGAAGATTAAGTCATTGCAATTACTAGAACCAATCTTTGTCTGGGAGGAAAACATTTCTGCTTGTTGAAAGCACAATTTTGTGTTTCTATTTCTTTTCTCTCTCTCTCTCTCTCTCTCTCTTTTTTTTTTTTTTTTTTTTTTGCCCTTTTAGTGATCCATTAAAATCATTGGCTTCATTTTTTGTATGTTAAATGGCTGGCTGTTTGTCAGGGCTTTGTTAAAAGCAAGATAAATAAAGGTGAGAAAATTGTTCATTTGTTTTGTGTATGAAACCCTTAAAATTTTAATAAGCATAAAATATATATAGTAAATGTTTTATGGTTAGCTCAAGTTCACGATTCCAGCTTTGCTATAGGTGAAGCTTTGCTATAGGTCTGTAAGGTGTGTGTGTGGTTTTTTTTTTCTGCTAGGATTTCTGAAAAGTTTTGTTTCTTCTCCAAAGTGACCACTTAGCCTTTGAGTAGTGCTCACACACCGTCAGCTGGAATCCACATCAGACAAGTGACAATATTTCTCAAATAGGAATGTGCATGGCTGTCCCCTGTGGGTATTAGTAAAGTGTAGGTACTGTTTGTGTAAGTCTGAGGAAGGGTCCCAAATTGTGCATTTCTTATAAGCTTCTAGATAGTATGCCCATGTCACTGTTTCCTGAGGGACCATGGGTTGAGTTGCAAAGCTACTGAGTCCAGTCATAGAGCCCACAAGCTATCATATGTTCATGAATTGCCATGGTCATATCATCTTTGTATATCTGTATTTATTGGAACCCATGCACATAATCAAGCTAGAGTAGATATTTTAAAAATATTTTTTTATTTTTATTTATTTACTTGAGACAGAGAGTATGGGCACTCCGGGGCCTCTAGCCAAGCTCCAGATGCATGTGCCACCATGTGCATCTGGTTTACGTGGGTACTGGGGAATCAAACTTGGGTCCTTAGGCCTGACAGGCAAGCGCCTTCATCACTAAGCCATCTCCCCATCCCTAGAGTAGATATCTTTATACTGATCTCAGTGGGCTTTTGCTTGCAACTTACCTAAGCATTGGATCTACACAATAAATGTTAAGAAGTTGAAGGTTTAGGTTAAAGTGCAAGGCAAAAGTGTATATTCGTTCCTCCTGGTTACTGTCAGCAGAAGCACAGTTTCCACAGTGGAAGTGGCGTCTTTCTCACACGCGCTCTCCCTCTTCTCGCAGAGTATGATCTCTTCCATTGTGAACAGCACTTACTATGCAAATGTCTCAGCAGCAAAATGTCAAGAATTTGGAAGGTGGTACAAACATTTCAAGAAGACAAAAGATATGATGGGTAAGCAAAAAGAAAAAAAAAAAGCCTCGTTACTTTGGTGGCTACATACCATCGCATGTCATTTGGGGGTTTATCAAAGTCACATCGAAAGCCAGATCTTTTGATTGCCCAATTAGAGATCAATTTGGAATGTTTCTTTGGGGGGGGGGTAGTGGGGATGAGTATAATGAGATAATTAAATTCAATAAATGTTTGTGTTTAAATCAGCTAAACTGAGTCGGTTGTCAGACATGCAGGAGATCCAGGCGTGAGGAGGAGAGCTGTCATTTCTTAACATCTCAGTGCAGACCTAACCAGGCCTTGAATAACTAATATTAACTGTGATTTCTCGCAGCGATAAATCATGCTTTGGGGATTTTTGTTTGAGAGAAAGAGAAAGGGCCTGTGTTTACACCCAAGTTTTAAGGTACTTAAACTATTTTCGACTTAATAAATTAAACCAGATTTAATCTCCAACCATGGTGATGGAGTGTGACTCCTTCCCAGCTCCAGTGCCACCCTCCTAGGTGGGCATACCACTTGACTGTCAGTACTGGAGGGCTCACTGCATGTTCTTTAAAACCTGGCGTCGAACCTTAGTGTGCTCGCCTAGGTGAACATGTGTTACGCAGGGAGTGCATCGAGATGGTCTGAGATGTAAACGACACATCAAGGTTGTGGGCTCTGGCTTGATCTTGGCATTTTCTCTGCTGTAAGTGTCTTAGTATTTACAGAAACAAACACTGTGATTGAGGTTAATGCTTTAATGTCTATTCATATCTTTCATTGGTACCTTCCAAGTAATGTATTTTAAAATAAAATAGAAATGGGGTGTTGAATATGCGTAGCATTTTGCCGAGTCTTAAAGCTTTCTGTTTATCTCCATTCCATCCATTTAAAACTAACAACAACAATAACTTTTCCTAAAGATTTTAGGAATGCTGAACTTGTTTTATATTTTAATATTTGAAGGAAAGCCATCCGTCTACCAAAGCAGATTCTCGCCTTTCTAGCTGAGGGCTGTAATGAAGATAATAGATCATTGCTGGAATAATTGAATGACTATTCTCTGTGAATGGCCTGCTTAGGCTGATATCTCTAGTAGAAATTGAAGACTTCTTCCCCAATTCTTAGTTATATTTTACGTACATCAGAGACTCTAGCAATGTGATAAGTTCCTAAACATGAAGCTGCATATTTAATGAAAAGAGCAATGATGATTAAAATCAGAGTCTTAATGGAAGTGCAGCATTAAGTTTGGAAAGGCTTTCCTATTTATACTGAGCTCCAGGTTCTGCCTCTAGTCAACCACATCCAACCAGTCTTCTCTTGATAGCAGCATTTGACACACTTTGAACTGACTCTCAGCCAACCTACACAAGGGCTCCAGCCAAGGGAGACGCGCTTGTCCTGGGGAGGTGGAAATACATTTGAAAACCATGATAGCATCATCAGTCCACTAGAACAGCATCCTGCCCTTCACAGTGTAAGACTGTCCTTAGCATTTGGTGACAACCACAGCTTCTGGCAAAACCAGCAGCAACATACACACACACACACACACACACACACACACACACACACACACGCAAACATGTGCGCAGTCTTAGCAGCACTGAATCTACTCACTCGCTATATCACCAGGCACTGGCTTCGTTGTGAGAAATATTTGCTGATTATTCGATCATCCCTAATAATGACTTAAATAAAGCCATCCATGTAAAGATACCAAGCATGATAATCAGCCTAACCGCCAGTAATTATGCCTCGATTATTACATGCCTGTCTTATTATATCCTTTTTGTATCAACTACTTTTTATTAACCACTGTACAAAAGTGGGATGTGGGGTAGCATTTTGCATTCTTTTTTTTTTTTCTCCTACATCTCTTGCCTAGATTACTAAAATTAATAGCATGAGGAAAGATTTGTCATTTTTTTTAAGTTGCTGGTTACCACAGACATCTTTTCTTAGTTGAGTTCACTGTTCCTAGTTGCCATCAAGCAAATATGTCTTTTTGAAGCATTTGTTTAAAAAAATGCTTGTATTTATTTACTAGAGAGAGAGGACGGAGAGAAAGAGACAGACAGAGAGAGTGAATATAGGTGCACCAGGTCCTTCTTCCACTGCAAATTCCAGACACATACACCACTTTGTGCATCTGGCTTTAAGTGGGTACTGTCAAATTGCACCCAGGCCATCAGGCTTTGCAAGCAAGTGCCTTTAACCACTGAGAGATCTCCCCAGCCCTTTTTAAATCATTTTAAAAGCAGCACCATGGCTTATAAACTTTCTTAGGGTCATAAGTCAATCCCTAAATAGGACACAAAGAACTGGCATATAATAGAATTAACACCCCAATTGTCTTACTGTGTGGAGTTGCCCCAAATTGGAAAACCAAAACGCAGCCCGGTGAGTTCTGTCTTGAAATCGTCTTGGTTTCATTGACTGTTCGGTGTGCCCGTCCATGATATCTTTTCATTATTATTTTTCTTTATCATTATGGAAATGATCAGACATCCCTATTGATGCCCACGGTCATTATCTGAACGTGATGTGACTTTTCTTTTTTATCCACTATAGTTGAAATGGATAGTCTCTCAGAACTGTCCCAGCAAAGTGCCAACCATGTCAATTATGGCCAGCAGCCCGTCCCAGGGAACACAGCCGAGCAGCCTCCATCCCCCGCGCAGCTGTCCCACGGCAGCCAGCCCTCTGTCCGGACCCCTCTTCCGAATCTGCACCCTGGCCTTGTGTCCACGCCTATCAGTCCCCAGCTGGTCAACCAGCAGCTGGTGATGGCCCAGCTCCTGAATCAGCAATACGCGGTGAACAGACTCTTGGCCCAGCAGTCCTTAAACCAACAGTACTTGAATCACCCTCCCCCTGTCAGTAGATCGTTGAATAAGCCTTTGGAACAGCAAGTTTCCACGAACACAGAGGTGTCTTCCGAAATCTACCAGTGGGTACGGGATGAACTAAAACGAGCAGGAATCTCCCAGGCAGTGTTTGCACGTGTGGCTTTTAACAGAACTCAGGTTAGTGTGCCTTTATTTGCTCTGCCTCCTCTCTACTTTCTTCCTCTTGTCTTCTTCCTTGGGCCCCCATCGAGGCTACTGTTTGCTCTTTCACCTGTGTGAGGACCCATGTGTTGTCTTTCTCATCATGGGGATTAATGCTTATTGTTGGTGGTGCTGAGATTTTGTCACTCTTCTCCCTATACTTTCTTATTTTACTTAAATTTATTTGAGAGAGAGGATGGGTGCACCAGGGCCTCCGGCTACTGCAAATGAACTCCAGACACAAGTACCACCTTGCGCACCTGGCTTACGTGGGTCCTGGGGAATCGAACCGAGGTCCTTTGGCTTTGCATGCAAAGGACTTAACTGCTAAGCCATCCCCCCAGCCCCTCTTTCTTATTTTAAAATATTTTTACTAATATTTTATATTTAAAGAGAGAGAGAGAGAGAATGTGCACAGCAGGACCTCCAGCCACTGTGAACTAACTCCAGATGCATGTTCCACTTTGTGCATCTGGCTTTACGTGGGTACTGGGAAACTGAACCCTGATCATTAGGCCCTGGAGGCAAGCACCTTAGCTTCTGAGTCATCTCATCTCATCTACAACTTTGAGGTAGGTTCTTACTCTAGCTCAGGCTGATCTGGAATTCACTGTGTAGTCTCAGGGTGGCCTCAAACTCACGGCAATCCTCCTACCTCTGCCTCCCAAGTGCTGCGATTAAAGGCGTGCGCCACCACGCCCGGCGACAACGTTTTAAAAATTTTATTAAGGCATTTGTCCCTGCACCTGGCTTATCTCACTTGATTTTATTTTATTTATTTTTTGTTTTTCAAGGTAGGGTCTTGCTCTAGCTCAAGCTGACCTGGAGTTTACTTTGTAGTGTTAGGGAGGCCTTGAATCCACAGCAATTCTCCTACCTCTGCCTCCCAAGTGCTAGAATTAAAGGTGTGTGCCACCACGCCTGACTTGATTTTATTTTTAAATGTTTTTATTTATTTATTTGAGAGAGAGAGAGAGAGAGAGAGAGAGAATGGGTGCATCAGGACCTCCCACCACTGCCAATGATCTCCAGACGCATGCACCACTGTGCATCTGGGTTTACATGGGCACTGGGGAATAGAACCCAGCTGTCAGACTCTGCAAACAAACGCTGAGCTGTCTCTCCAGCCCCACAACTATTTTTGATAACTTGAAGCTTAGTAGCATTTAATTCTATGCAGCCATTTTGACAAAAAAGAGAGAGAGATTATACGGTTTATTAGCATAAAGGTTTTTATTTGTTTGTTTGTTTTTTGAGGTAGGGTCTCACTCTAGCTCAGGCTGACCTGGAATTTACTATATACTCTCAGGGTGGCCTCGAACTCATGGGAATCCTCCTAACTCTGCCTCCTGAGTGCTGGGATTAAAGGCATGTGCCACCATGCCCAGCAACATGAAGTATTTTTTTTCATTCTTTTCTGTTTTTTTTTTTTTTCCCCTCACTGCTTTAAAAACAATATATAGGGTTTAGTTATTGTACAGAGTTGTGGATTTCTTGTATAGTTTCATACATACACTATATATATATATATATATATATTATATGTAATATATATATATATATATATATATATGTATAATTTATTTATTTGCAAGCACAGAAAGACAGAGACAGACAGAATGGGCACACCAGGGCCTAGTGCCACTGAAAATAAACTCCAGATCCTGCTTTATGTGGGTACTGGGGAATTGAACCCAGGTCGTTAGGTTTTGCAAATAGGTGCCTAAACTGCTGAGTCACTTGTCCAGCCTCACACTATCTATTTTGATGGTGCTCTATGCAATCTTCCCCCTCTACCCCTTTTCACTCTCCCACTTGGTCCCCTTTCTCTTCCTAAATATTCCCCCTTCCACTTTCATGGGGCCTCATTCTTTAGACAGTTCAGAAACTGAGCCACAGCACACTCCCCCCCCCCCCCCCACGCCTTAAGGCCACATAGTAAATATTTTAGGCTTTGAGGGCCATGAAATCTCTATCACATGTAGCGGGACAAGCATTTAGCTATAGACAGTTAAAGAGTGGGTGAGGGATGGTCATGTCTAACCATCTAACTATTAGCAGAACTGGCCCAGAGGCAGGTTGACCTACAGGCATTCCTTTGCAATTCTGCTTTAGATTCCCCGTGGAGACCTGCATATGGCCCCAGGGTTCACACCTTTGCCCTCCGAGCAAATTCCTGAGAAGACATTATCTATCAACAAGCCCTGTACTTAGACTATTTATAGTGGTATAGACTAAAGGTGACCCATGGTTTGAGAAGTCCCAGGGTAAAGATATTTGAGAAGTCCTAAACAAATTGATTCTACTAAACTGTGAATATGAATACTTTCCCCCCTGCGGGGCTGGAAAAGATGGCTTAGTGGTTAAGGCACTTACCTGCAAAGCCTAAGGACCCAGGTTCGATTCTCCAGTACCCACGTAAGCCAGATACATATGGTGGCACATGCATCTGGAGTTCGCTTTCAGTGGCTAGAGGCCCTGGCATGCCCATTCTCTCTCTGTCTGCCTCTCTTGCTCTCAAATAAATAAACATTAAAATATATTTTAAAGCCGGGAGTGGTGCCACATGCCTTTAATCCCAGCACTCAGATGGCACAGGTAGGAGGATCTCTGTGAGTTCAAGGCCACCCTGAAACTACATTGTGAATTCTAGGTCAGCCTGAGCTAGCTTGAAACCTGCCCCCACCAAAAAAATATATTTTAAATAATATTTTTTCTTTGCTTAAGATTTAGTGGTCATATATAGTGTTTATTTTTAACCAAAGCACACTAAAACAAAACAAAGATCATGTAACTTTGATTAGACTGAGGACATAGTGTCTTTTCAGCTTTCTTGTTTTACCACAGTTCTTTCTTTTGTTAGTCTATTTTTGGTGTTCTTGGCCTGGTATGTATTTTCCTCTTGTACTTAAGTTATTTTGTTTATTGCATTCTTATAAGAATAAAATTCTGGTACAAAAATAATCTAGTATTAATTCCTTATTGGCAGTGTTTCTATACCTAGGGGAATCCCAGCTGTGACTTATTTTTGGCTCGCCTGACTAGATTTGGAGTCAGGAGACCTGACAAAGCCTTTAATTCAGTGTTTGTTTTCAGTTTCTTCATCTGTTTCTGTACATCATCGGTCTGTTTTTAAAGGGTGGTAAGACAGGGGTATGTCTCAGGTTAAAATTGAATGCTTTTACCACGTTCCATGTTTCTACAGATTAAAGACTGTTCATTGTTAGCTAGAAAATTTAATATGTCACCTTAATTCAGTTGAGGGGGGAACAATAATCTTTTTTTTAAAGGTGACCCTCTAGATAGTTCTGTGTATGATAAAATCTTTATTTTGTAAACATGGTAATTGCTAGTAACTTTTAGCACTGGGCAAAAATTAAGACTCTCTATAAAAGTCCAATACTGCTTGCTGAATTCAATTAAACAAAGACAAACAGACAAAGACAACATGGGTAGACAGTAATTGTAGATGAATAGATTACTGTTAAGCGCTTTGAAAAAGTGTGCAAATAGATCTTAAAGCACTAAGGAAGTGTGTTGTGTGTAGAAGAATAGGGGAATGAGCTGAGAGAGGGAAGGTAGGCCCACTGTACATCATAGGTTTTCTCTTCCTGGGCTATGACATGATAGCTAAGACTGGGAAAGATGGGTTGGTCTTTCTGTCTTTGGAATTTACACTGAAAAATTCAATGACTATCTGTAGGTAGAAATTTCTCTTTTAATATGAAACCATGAGTTTATTTTTTTTTCTTTCTGAGGATGAGAAGAGATTAAAAAATGAGCATAACTTGATACAGGTATTTCTTTTTCAATAGCCAATTTAGGGGAAAAATTATTACCAAAAAAATTATTTGGAATGTTGGAAGATAAAGAGACTTATTTTAAACCTTTATGTTGGTAGTTGGTACTCCACAGTCGAAAGTTGAAGCTGTTTGGTTTAAATGGCAGTTATTTTATATGTATATTTAAGTGTTCACAATTGAGAACTAGCTTTTGCACACGCAAGCATGTATGTGTTTTCAGTGGTCATACTTAAAAACTACACGCGCGCCCACACGCAGCTGCATTTATTTTAATGATTATACATTCATAGGAATGCATGTAGCGTGTTTACTTCGAAGTATGCATTTCAATAAAAGCAGGTGCAGCGTGAGTCGGGTGTGAGTGTGGAGAACGAAAATACACATGCTGATGCATATGTATAGAGGAGGAGCGCTGTGAGTTAAATCGCACCTCACGTTGGTGTGCACTTATTACAATATCCAATTCCAACCCCAAGTCGAAAAATCACTATACAATACGTGCATGAAGAGACAAAATTATGGTATGGTTGGATAAAGGCACTGGACCCTATGCTGAAATATGACTATCAAAGAAGGCATGGTTATGAGTGCAGAGTTCTTGTAAACCAGTGACAGCGCTGAGTACCTTAAAAAACCCTGCTTTTCACATTTCAACTCTCAATTGAGAATTTTTCTCATCGTCTTAATAGGGTCCGCTAAGTAAAAACCTAATTCTCTCTGAAGACTTTTTTCACACATGCCTTTAAAAACAGAAACAAAAGTCTACCATTTTGTAAAATTTATGGTGAAATTTATCAAATGACCTGTTTTAAGGAATTTTTCCTACTTCTGAATTGATGGACACGTGTTCTTCAATTGCTATGGAGATCCCAGTGTTTTAACATATGTCATCTGTTCACTTACGTCTACTTGATGCTTTTTTAATGAAAATCTATGACTAAAAATAATTGCCAGAACTTCTACACATGGGCTTTCCAACTCACCTCTCTGTAATATTGCTACGAAAGGCTGTTATATAAGAAAATATATTCTTAGCTGCCCTTAAAAAAGTAAGACCCAGAGTTTACTCTGACTCCCCCCCCCCACCCGGTGGCTTTTCCCTACTCTTCTCCCCCACCCCTTCTCTTTGGCACACGATTTTCCAGTAAAATAAAGAATGAAGAAGATGGATTATTCAAAACTGATAACAGTAATGGACCATCATGTAATGTTTTATTGAATTTGAGTTCTGTAAATTATGTGGTGGAGAGAAATTTGCCTGCTTAAGTAAAACAGAAATTGGTACTGTGTTCCTATAATTCCTCACAGTGTAATTTCAGAAAAGTCCACTCTCCATATCACTATTGAATAAAAGGTAAAAAGGTACCATTACCCTGCCGTGACAGCTCTTGTCGCGCCTGCCGAGGGACAGAGACGAGTGTATCTACTTAGAACATACTTGGCGCGGTGCCACGGAACAGGTGGAGTTTCAAAATAGTCTTTCACCTGGACATGTGATTAAAAATTCACCGAACAGCAGACGCAGGTAGCCTTGAAGAATATTCTATGTCTTTTCTCTTTAGGAGGGAGGTTTCATCATATCATCTTTTTTTTCCCCCTTTCTGAGGGCTTTGAAGTTTCGCGAAGCTGATAAAATCTATTTGAATCAGTGATTATGTTCAAAGAGGAGACAAACGGGAGGCCAGACAGGCTTTTTGTTCAGATTGGCAGTCTCTTTCGCTTATCTGCTGTTTTAAAGAATACTTAATGAGCTTTTGGAAGTACTGATAATATTTATTGAAGGTTTTTTTCCCCCTTTCCTTTTACGATTACTAATGAATTTTACTTGTAATAACTTGTAAACTCATGTTGGAATGTAAAAAAGAGAGGTTTAGGAATTCATCAGTAAATGCATTCTTTAATTGAAAACACAGGAATCTCACCTACCCAATATGCAATGACAAAGCAGAAGAACTTCATGTTTTCATACATACAGCACACATCTAATTACTTCTAAGATGTGAAGTCCCAGTGAAAGGTGGCTTCTCATTTCCCATAAAATTAATATTCATGAGGTGCTAGTAACTTCCCACATTACATACAAGCTTTCAGGTTCTTTTGAGAAATAAGAACGACTAATGATTTTGTTTAATTTAGCAAATTTATTGAGTACCCATGGTGTATAGTATTGATACTTTTTATTTTTAAGTTTTATTTATTTATTTGAGAGAGAGAGAGATAGAAAGAGAGGAATGGGTGCTCCAGGGCCTCTAGTTATTGCAAACAAACTCCAGATGTACGCATTACCTTGTGCCTCCAGCTTTACTTGTATACTGGGGAATTGAACCTGGGTCCTCTGGCTTTGCCAGCAAGCACCTTAACCATTAAGCCATCCCTCCAGTTCCTTGATATTTTTTTATTATCAGTCTCGGCCATGTGTGTAACACTAGACACATGCTGCCCTTCACATGCTATTTCTTTAGTATGAAGGATTTTTGGTAAGAGTACCTTTGTCAATCATGAGGAATTAATACAAATTACCTTGACCTTACCTAGTGAACTTATTGTATTTTCAACTGTAGAAACTGAGGGAAAGGGCCAACATATATACAACTTGAATTCATAAATGCAACTCTTCAAACAAGAGTGACCCACATAGGAGCCAAAACACATACTCTCATAGCTGGGTTCTAATAGTCATGTGCATATAGAATTATTCTAATATATACATATTTTTAATTAACACATACATTTTCTAACAATATTTTCAAGCATTTCCACCAGGGGGCACTCCCCTCATTGAAAGCTCTGGGCCAAAAAAAAAAAAAAAAAAAAAAAGAATCCTGAAACACAGGAAACTGTCTACATTGTCATTCTAGAGCTCTGTAAGTGTGCTAGGGTTTGTTGAAGCATGGCTTTTGAAAATCAGCATATTCCAGGCAGAAAAAAAAAAAACCAAAAAACTGCACGTGTTCCACTAGGATGATTAATTTCGGCAGAAATAAAGTGCTTTGCCCAGGCACAACTGGTGTGCTTCAGTGGGAAGGTATGCCAACCTCAAAACATGGGCAGAGAGCACAGGACTTCCTAAATTGTCTTTCAACTCTTTAAGCCACACACCCCCGATGGAGTCACGTGTTCACAAGTCTTGAGAGAATATGATTCGGTAGTTTTTTTTTTTTTTTTTTTTTCATGTGTTTGATTTTTCCAACTGTAGTTCTCTGCTGCAGAACAGCTTGGGTAAAAATATGTGATATATGTGTTATTTAAGATTTTAAATGTGTAATTAAGTTTCCTAGGTATAGAAACATACTACATGTTTATGGGATATCTTGTGCCCTAATCTATTTTCATTTTGTTTTGTTTTGTTTTTTTGTTTTTGAGGTAGGGTCTTGTTCTAGCTCAGGCTGACCTGGAATTCACTATGTAGTCTCAGGCTGGCCTTGAACTGACAGCGATCCTCCTACCTCTGCCTCCCAAGTGCTGGAACTAAAGGTGTGTGCCACTATGCCTAGCCCTTATGTATTTTTAAAAATATTTTTATTTATTTGCAAACAGAGTGGGGGGGGGAGAATATGGGCAACACCAGGGCTGCCAGCAACTGCAAACCAACTGCAGACATGTGCACCACTTTGTGCAGCTTTACGTGGGAATCAAACTCTAGTCGTTAGGCTCTGCAGGCAAGTTCCTTAACTGCTGAGCCATCTCTCCAACCCCCTATTTTTAATTAATTAATTAATTTATTTATTTATTTATTTATTTTTGGCTTTTCGAGGTAGGGGCTCACCCTGGCCCAGGCTGACCTGGAATTAACAATGTAGTCTCAGGGTGGCCTTGAACTCATGGGCAATCCTCCTACCTCTGTCTCCCGAGTGCTGGGATGAAAGGCATGTGCCACCATACCCAGCTCCCCTATTTTTTTTAAATTACTGAACAACTGGCAGATGTATAGCTAAACATTTCATAAAGCATTGAGTAGCCATCACATTTCAATGAAGGCACCCTGAGTGCCTTGAACAAAATAACATATGCCTATTATTCTGTAACATTCCTTTTTTTTTCTTCCTTTGATTTTTTGAGGTAGGGTCTCCCTCTAGCCCAGGCTGACCTGGAATTCACTATGGAGTCTCAGGGTGGCCTCTAACTCATGGCAATCCTCCCGAGGACTGGGATTAAAGGCGTGCGCCACCATGCCCAGCCTGTAACATTTCTTATAGCTCTAGTTACCATTGAGACTTGCTCAAAGTTTGCATACATTATTCCTATTTTTAAAAAATATATTTTATTTATTTATTTGAGAGAGAAAGACAAAGTAAGAAACAGAGAGAGAGAGGGAGAGAGAGAGAGAGAGAACTGGTGTGGCAGGGCTTCCAGCCACTGCAAATGAACTCCAGATGTGTGTGCCCCCTTGTACATCTGGCTAATGTGGACCCTGGAGAATTGAACCGGGATCCTTTGGCTTTGCATACAAACGCCGTAACTGCTAAGCCATCTCTCCAACCCCCCTTGTTCCTATTTTTATTTCTATGCTTCAAACCCCAGCACACTCACAGAACTGTAGAATGACCGCCTACTTGTATGTAGCCTTTCCCCTTCTGTAGTCCTTGTTTAGTAAATATTTACCAACCACTTATGTGTAAGGCACTGTGCTGGTCTGTAAAAGCGAGTATTACACTGTTCTACTCAAGCAATTTACAATGCACTCTTTTTATGTATACTGAATATTTGCCTCTATCTCTGTATTCCTATGTAATTGATATATATTCATATACATATATTATTTTATCAATCATATTTGTTTGCTTGCTTTTTAAAAACATTTATTTATTTATTTGTAAGTAGAGGTAGATAGACAAGAGGCAGACAGAGAGAACAGGCATGCCAGGTCCTCCAGCCACTAAAAATAAAAATAACTAAAAATAAACTCCATATACATGCACCAGCTTGCGCATCTGGCTTTACGTAGGTACTGGAGAACGGAACCAGCATTGCTAGGCTTTTCAGGCAAGCACCTTAACCACTGAGCCATCTCTCCAGCACCTGGCTTCTTCTTCTTCTTTTAAAGACAGTATCTCACTACACAGCCCTGGCTGTCTTCAAATGCCCAATCAGCCTGCCCCAGCCTTCCCAGTGCTGGGATGACATGCATGACACTGGGCTCACCTTCCAACATATATATATGTGTGTGTGTATATATATATATGTGTGTGTGTGTATATATATATATGTGTGTGTGTATATATATATGTGTGTGTGTGTGTATATATATATATGTGTGTGTGTGTGTATATATATATATGTGTGTGTGTGTATATATATATATATATGTGTGTGTGTGTGTATATATATATATGTGTGTGTGTATATATATATATATATACACACACACACACATATATGCCCAACGTAGGGTCTTGCTCTAGCCCAGGCTGACCTGGAATTGACTATGAAGTCTGAGGCTGGCCCTGAACTCACAGCTATCCTCCTACCTCAGCCTCCTGAGTGCTGGGATTAAAGGTGTGTGCTGCTATTCCCTGCCCAACACGTTGTAAAATATATAACAGGGGCTGGAGAGATGGCTTAGCAGTTAAGACATTTGCCTGCAAAGCCAAAGGATACCACTTCAATTCTCCAGGACCCACATAAGCCAGATGCATCTGGAGTTCTTTTGCAGTGGTTGGAGGCCCTGGCATGCCCATTCTCCCTCTCTCTCTGCCTCTTTCTCTCTCTTAAATAAATAAAGTACATAACATTTTGTGGGTAGCAGTGGCAGGTGAGGACTATTTATGTCTCCCACATTCATACTAAGTGTGTGAGTGAGAGTGGCTTCTGCAGTATATTATTATTATTATCTGTATAATATATCAGTATATTATTATTATTATATAATATTATCAGTATATATATAATATTATCAGTATATTATTATTATCTGCAGTATATTATATTATTATTCCCTATATTAGTTATCTGAGTACAAATTAAAGGCTGCCCATTGGACTGATTTTACTTGGACTGACTAGATAGGATTTCCTTTTAAATCTTTTTATTTATTCATTTGACAGAAAAAGAGGGGGGGGGCAGAGAGAGAGAAAGATAGAGAGAGAGAGAAAGAGTGGGTACTCTATGGCTTCCCACCCCTGCAAACAAACTTCAGACACATATGCCCACTTGTGCATCTGGCTTACATGGGTCTTGGGAATCAAACCTGGATCCTTTGGCTTTGCAGGCAAATGCCTTAAATGCTAAGCCATCTCTCCAGCCCTGACTAGATGTTTTGTTCTTGGGTAGACATAGTCGCAGCACTACTTATTAGCAAAATGAATAGATGCACATGTGTCTGACATTCTCCAGTAGTATGTTTTTTGTCTGTTTGGTTGGTTGGTTTTGTTTTTTTTCAAAGTAGCATCTCGCTGTAGCTCAGGCTGACCTGGAATTCCCTGTGTAGTCTCAGGGTGACATTGAACTCACTGCAATCCTCCTGTTCCAGAGAGTTGGGATTAAAGACGTGCACCACCATGCCTGGCTTTTTTTTTTTTTTTTACTTTTTTATTGAAAACTTCCATAAATACAGGCAATATACCATGATCATAAACCCCTCCCGCCTCTCCCCTTTCCCCCCTCCCAAATCTTTTCTCCACTAAATCCTTTTTTATCCAATTAGTCTGTTCTATTTTGATGTCATCATTTCCTCTTTCTGTTAGGCAGGTCTTGTGTAGGTAGTGTCAGCCACTGTGAGGTCATGAGTATCAAGGCCACTTTGTGTCTAGAGGACAGTGTTGTGAGTACTCCCCTTCTTCCTTGGACTCTTACATTCTTTCTGCCATGTCTTCCACAATGGTCCCTGAGCCTTGGAGGATGTGATAGAGTTGTCTCGCCTGGTGTCCATCCAGTAGTATTTCTTATGGCTAAACAGAAAAGTTCAATTCCAGTTTCCAGGCACTGGTTGTAATAGACCAATTGAACAAGCTCTACAAGGTTGACTCGCGTCCCCAAAACCTGTCGGAGGGCTTATGTTCACCTTTAAATAGCACTTTATAACTCACTTTAAAAGGAACAGCCTGTTTACATTCTCTGCACTGAACTACTAGATTTAGTCAATGTGGCATGTTATCTTGCAGAATTGGGAAGAAATCCGGATTTGCACTGCTAAGAAACCATGAAAAAAAAAAAAAAACCTAAAAATGCTGTAACCTTGGGGAAATCTATTGTTTTGATATGTTACCTTCCTTCACCCAAATGTACCATTTAACCATTCTACAGAGTTTTGGAGAGTGGATTAGCAAGCTGTGTAGAAATCTTGATGTCATTTTCTTCTGAGCGATGTTGTGAGGAACTGATATTGTGGCTAAGTAAAAAAAGTAAAGACATTGTGATCTTGCAAGCATGATCCACGGTACACAACTGAAGATATCAGGGCTCGTCAGTCTTATCCCATCACCAGAAAGAATGTTTGCAATGCTTCTGTGTCATATTTTCCCCTAAAATCACTCATTGTGAGCTCTTCCAAAAGTTTAGGAGAAAAAAAAAAAAAACTAATGCTGTGTTAATTTTGGTAAGAAATCCACTTTTAAAAGAAGTGTCTCATGGTTCATAAATGTCTTGTGTTACTAATTATGACTTTCTTTTCTTTCCCAAGAGATTTGATCATTATAGAATTTGATAACATTCTTTTTAAAACGTCGGATGCTAGGATGGATTTTTGCACTGTGGAAGAGTGGTTAGGTATTTCAGATTTTATGAGCGGTATCTAAAGTTCACAATTTAAACCTGTTACAGCTGGGTATAACAAGTTTTTGGAACATTTGTGATAATCTGTCTCGCTTTAAACGGTACAGTGAAATGACCACTTAGTGTCATTTGCTTTGGTAATTTGAAGATCGAGGAACAGCAAAAAGTTTTCTTGTGACCATGCCGCATATGCCTCTAGTCATTTTCAGCAATATATTTTCTGATCTGTGGCGTTCACCTTCTGAAGCCCTCTCTCAATGTTGTGCTCACTCATCTAGAAGCGTCTACCTACTGAGTCGTTGGCATTCCACCGCCTTTGTCTAGGCAGCTTGAGAGCAGTTCAGCGCTGTTGAATTATGAGGATTTTATTTCTTCTTAACTTCCCTCTATGTGAAAGATTTCATGGCAAGTTAAGCTCCTCAAAAGATGGAGACCAATTAGGCCGTTTCAGTTTATGTTCTATGTAAAGCAGATGCTTAATAAAATTAAGAATACAATTGAGGCTCTCTTTGCTAGCACTTCAGCGGTGACTAATATAATCCAACGGAGAACTTAGTCCTTCTGACTGCTCACATTCTACAGGGCATGGAGAAGAAAGGTGTTGGGGGGGGGGGTGCAGGCGGATGGACTCCCCGCCTAGCCGGCAGCAGCTGGAAACAAGCTCACCCTGTACCATCTCACTCCCTCGCAGGGCTTGCTTTCAGAAATCCTCCGGAAGGAAGAGGACCCCAAGACTGCCTCCCAGTCCTTGCTGGTGAACCTTCGGGCTATGCAGAACTTCTTGCAGTTACCAGAGGCTGAAAGAGATCGCATATACCAGGACGAAAGGGAGAGGAGCCTGAACGCAGCCTCGGCCATGGGTCCCGCCCCTTTGCTGAGCACACCGCCCAGCCGCCCTCCCCAGGTGTGGCCTCCTCTTCCTGCCTGTGTTCTTTCCTTCCTTCCTTCCTCCCTTCCTTCCTCCTTCCTTCCTTCCTTCCTTCCTTCCTTCCTTCCTTCCTTCTTCTTCTTTTTTTAAATGATTTTTATTTATTTATTTAAGAGAAAGAGAGGTAGATAGAATGGGTGCACCAGGGCCTCCAGCAAACAAACTGCAGATACATGTGCATCTGGCTTAACCTGGGCACTGGGGAATCAAACCTAGGTCCTTAGGCTTCGCAGGCAAATGCCTTAACCACCAAGCCATCTCACTGCCCCCCCCCCCCCCCGCCCGTTTCCTCTTTAAAAAATGCTGAAGAATGAATCTCAGCAAGACATTGGAGAAATACGAACATATTTTTTAAAATACCATAGAGTTGCTTGAGATTTTGATCACAAATCACTAATTCTGATATCAAAGCAATAAGTTACTAAGTAGGTAGAGAAAAGAAAATTGTTTTGTTCTTGTTGTTTATTTGAAAGCAGAGAGAGAGAGAGAGAGAGGTAAAGAAAGACTGAGGCACACCAGGACCTCCAGCCACTGCATACGAAATCCAGATGCATGCACCACTTTGTGCATCTGGCTTTACGTGAGTACTGGGGAATCAAACCCAGGTTGTTAGGCTTTGCAGGCGAGCACCTTCACTGCTGAGCCAACTCTTCAGACCCAGAAATATTTTTTTTGTTTTGTTCCATCCTTTGAGGGTGTTTTCTTTTGTTTGTTTGTTTTTTTGTTTCTTGAGGTAGGGTCTCACTCTAACCAGGGCTGACATGGAATTTACCCTGTAGTCTCTCAGGATGGCCTCAAACTCATGGTGATCTTCCTAATCTCTGCCTCCCAAGGGCTAGGATTAAAGGTGTATACCACCATGCCCAGCTATTAAAGTATTTTCAATACCATAGAACAAAAAAAAGACCAAGTCAGTTTTCTGCCACCCAGTTTTAGAACCTCCATTTGAATAGTAAATAAATAAAAATAAATAAGTAATTCCATTTGTATTTATGCTTCCAATACGAACTGCAGCTGGTACTAATTACACATCTATCTCATTTGTGATCTTTCATCATTAAGTTTAATGTAATCCTTGAAGGCAACTTTAAACTGGGCTGATAAAGATTCCAGCCATATTCCCAGAAATGGGCACGTATTCTACTTTCCCCAAATTTTTCTACTTTTTAGCAAGACACAGTGGTTGCCTTTCAGGTAATTTTGTGTTTGTACATTATCTTTTTTTTTTTTTTTTTTTTTTTTTTTTTGAGGTAGAGCCTTGCTACTCAGATTCATGTGCCCCCTGGAACTCACTCTATAGTCTCAGTCTGGCTTTAAACTCACAGTGATCCTCCTACTTCTGCCTCCTGAGTGCTGGGATTAAAGGCGTGTGCCACCACACCTGGCATTCATTGTACATTCTTATTGGCACTTGTTTTTACATCAAGTTCTTTTTTGTTGTTGTTTTGTTTTTGGTTTTGGTTTTGTTTTTTCGAGGTAGGGTCTCACTCTGGCCCAGGCTGACCTGGCATTCACTATGTAGGGCAATCCTCCTACCTCTCCCTCCCGGGTGCTGGGATTAAAGGCATGCGCCACCATGCCTGGCTACATCAAGTTTTAAAAGTAGCCACATACCTATTATGAAAATTCAACAAATGAGTCTCCAATACAAGCAGATTAATAAAAGTTTGATTGCAGAATAGGCCCCTGACCCTAAAAGGAAATGAAATGTTTTGGTATGTTTAATTTGTAGCATGTGCACTCTTTAGAAATAAGATTAACTAACTACACAAACATTGAATATGGAACACAAGTTCAAACTATTTTATAACATAAAGTCATAATGAGATTATATGTTCATATTAATTATTTTCATGATTTGTAACAAAAAAATAGGAAGCATACATTTCCAGATGTAGAAATCTAGCAAAAGCCTATTCATTTTATTTATTTACTTATGAGAGAGAGAGAACGGTTGTGCCAGGGCCTCCAGCCACTACAAACGAGCTCCAGATTCATGTGCCACTTTGTGCATCTGGTTTATGTGGGTACTGGAGAATCGAACCTGGGTCCTTAGGCTTCACTGACACATGCTTTAACCATTAAGCCATCTCTCCAGCCCACAAAAGCATATTCGATAGTAAAGAACAAGACTGCCACAGGGTCTCCATAAATGAAAATTAGACATCATTTTTAGCCACTTGTCAAGAATCTTAGTGTGTTGATATAATGTTCTAAAGTAATTATTTCTTAGAAATGCCACAAATTAAAAAAAAGAAATGTCACAAATATTCATTCTCTCCATATTTAATGAAAATCAGTACATCTTGATGTCTAGGGCAGGTTGTGAATAAGTTATGGCTGTCATTATGCAAAAGAAAATCAAGTTTCCTCAAAAAGAAGAATGGCAGATGTATCCATGCATATATACCCACCTGCCTACACACACACACACACACATACATGCACATGCACACACGCGCATGCTCACAGAGGATTACTGAATTTGACTGGTTGCCTGTTCTGTAAAATATTTCCTAACATAAAGAATTAGAATGAGGTTGGAGATATGGCTCAGCAGTTAAAGGCACTTGATTGCAAAGACTGTGAGCCCAGGTTCGATTCCCCAGTACCTGCGTAAAGCCAGATGCACAAAGTGGTGCATGCATATGTATTTCATTTGTAGTGGTAGGAAGCTATGGTGTGCCTATTCCTTCCCTCATTCTCTCTCTCTTTTTCTCTCTTTCTCTCTCAGAAATAAATAATTAAAAAAATTTAATGGGTACACCAGGACTTCTAGCTATAAGTAAACTCCAGATGCAATCACCACTGTGCATCTGGCTTTACTTGGGTACTGGGGACTCAAACCCAGGGGTTTGCAGGCAAGTACCTTAACTGCTGAGCTATCTCTCCAACCCAAGTAATTAAAACTTTTTAAAAAGATTAGGAATTCTGTATCTGCATATATGAAACTGCATATATGACTTGAATAAGTGATTGTATAAAAAATTACCTAGGACTGATTTTAACATTTTTCTTTCAATGTTTACTGTATACACCATGAGTCAACCTTACTGCTCTAGTCATTACTCACTGGCCTCTGGTTGATCACTTGATCTGCAATGCTAATCAAAGAATTGCTTGCTTAAGACCCATATGAATTTTAACATGAAGCATTAAAAAGAATTCTGGCTTACACTGGACCTGGAGCATGTGCTTAGAGTCCGATTACAGTAGCTGAGGCCCTGACTCACCAATATTCTCTCTCTCTCTCTCTCTCTCTCTCTCTCTCTCTCTTCTCTCTTACATTAAAGAGAAGGCCAGTCTGTTGGGCTTGCCTCAAAATAAATACATAAATAAATCTGCCCAATTTTATTTAGTAATTCCTTAATACAGCTCTTGCTTTCTAGTTTTTTGATTGTGTTGAGAATGTTATTTGTTTACCAAGTATGATTCTGCTATTTGTACATGAAGGTTTCTTTTAGCTAAAGTTGTATTAATTTTTAGTAAGTGATTGTGGTGGTTTGAATCAGGTATCCCCCATAAACTCACGAGCTTTGAGTGCTTGACTCCCCGCTGGTGGCTATTTGGGAGGTGGAGCCTTGCTGGAGGAGGTATGTTGTTGGGGTGGGCTCAGGGGTGTTATAGCCAGCTCCTCCTTGCCATAGACCAGCTCACTGTCCTGCTGCTGTTTCCTACCTGCTGTGGCAGAGGTGACGTCCAGCCTCTGCTCATGCCATCTTTCCCCTGCCATCGTGAAGCTTCCTTTGGTGACAGTAAGACAAAATAAGTGACTTTCCTCCCATCAGCTGCTTTTGGTGCCAGTGCTTTGTGTCAGTAATGAGAATATAACTACAACAGTGATATTTCTTTGATACATCCCATACAATTCTATTTGATAGCTGTTCAGTGTGTTATGTATGAAGAAAGTATCTGCCATGGTGGTTTGGGCTAGAAAGTAAATATCTGGCTTTTTATTTTTATTTTGACCTAAATTATGGATTTTTCTGGTTGAGGCACCCTTAGCTGGACTTGATTGTTTTCAAGGGATGTTGAGATCAAGCCCTTAGTTGGGACAGTCAACCAATGATGAACATAAAAGTAGGTAGATCCTATAGGTTCTCTGTGAAGTTCTTTCTGTTTGTTTTTTTTTTTTTTCTTAATGTGATATTACTGTCCATCTAACCAAATTCAAGAATGGCTATCTGTTATGTGTAGGTATAGGTAACTTATTTGCTACCATCCTCACTCCCCAAAACCTCTTTCCATATCTTAATGTTATTCTAACAATGCTCATCTCATTTTACCCTTTAATTGATTCAGTGCATTCAGTTGTAATAAATTCTTGATATATTCAAGGTAATCTTAGCAAAATGAGTAGAGTTGGAGAAAAATGCTTATAAAGCATGTTGAGTTAGAACTGTTTCCTACTAGTTAAAATTTGCTTAAAGTCCTTTCAGAAAGTTTTCACTAATGTGAGAAGAAACTAGAATGAGTTGCTTTTTATTTGTTTTTGAGGTAGGGTCTCACTCTAGCCCAGGCTGATCTGGAATTCACTATGTAGTCTCAGGCTGGCCTCAAACTCACAGCAATCCTCCTATCTCAGCCTCCCGAGTGCTGGAATTAAAGGTATGCACCACCATGCCCAACTTATTTTTTGGAATAATGGACCTGTATGAAATATTCATAAATATTCCTAGAAGTTAAACACAGAGGACATGAAGGACAATGAACAGGAGAGTGTGTCCCAAGAAATCAGATTTTTATGTTTATGTTTATTTTTATTTACTTGAGAGAGAGAATGGGCACACCAGGGCTTCCAGCCATTGCAAACAAACTCCAGATACATGTGCCACGTTGTGCTTTTTGGCTTATGTGGGTACTAGGGAATTGAGCCTCGAACCGGGATCTTTAGGCTTCAGAGGCAAGCACTTAACTGCTAAGCCATCTCTCCAGCCCTCAAGAAATCAGATCTTGAGACCACACCTTCACTAGGAAGGAACTTCTTTGACCCAGGCTCTATCATCACAAGGCAGGCTGGGATTCATACAATGCCGGTGACTTCCATTTTCTTACTTTCTAACATGGTCTAGTGGAGGCAGCTGTAGGTGGGCATTGTCCTCTGTCTGGGGCAGGAAGCACTGGGCCACACCTATTTGTTGAAAGCATATTTTCACAACTCACCTGCTCTGATCCAGGAAATAAAAATATGTTGCCGTTGATAATGGTTCACAGTTTTCTAAGCACCTTCACATGCATGAATTCATTGAATCCTAATGCTAACCTTCTGCTAGGAGAAAAAAGAAATCCAAGTGAGAGGTTTAATTAAAGTTTGCAAATCCCCTGTTAAGTCTGTTACTTCTTCCACTATCTCACAACACAAACAAACTGATCTTAAGAGAAAATGAAAGTCCTTTTCTGTTTGCCCTAGAGAGTGGGAAGTTGTATTGTTGGATTAGAAAGAGGACCATCCTGTGCTGAGGAGATGGTTCAGTGGTTAAGGTACTTGCCTACAAAGCCTAAGGACTGGAGTTCAATTCCCCAGTACCCATGTAAAGCCAGATACAGAAAATGGCACATGTGTCTGGAGTTCATCTGTAGTGGCACTAGGCCCCGATGTGCCCATTCTCATTCTCTTTCTTTCTGTCTCTCTACTTGCAAATAAATAAATTAAATTATTTTTTAAAAAAGAAAGAAGAATGTGTTGAGGAACATAGTCTTGACAGAATGGATGAAATGCTTACCAAATGACCCACTTGGGAAGACTTTGGACAATTTTGTTTCTAGGACTACACAAAATAACCCTTAGAAACTTTGTTTACAGGAAAATGTTTAGGTGAATCCACTTCCCCCGAAGTTGCTCAGGTCTTTCAGATTCCTTTTCTGACACTGCTTTTCAAATTTTCCCAATCAACTTATTAAAGAATTTTTATCAGTAGTAACTAATGATTATTTTCTGAGAATGATTTGTCCTACTGAATAGATTAGTTTAAATGGATAATTTCCACCTAAGGTTTATTCTTAGTTTGGTTTTGTATATTGTTTAAAACACATATGTGTAAGCTGGGCGTGGTGGTGCAAGCCTTTAATCCCAGCACTCGGGAGGCAGAGGTAGGAGGATCACCGTGAGTTCAAGGCCAGCCCTGAGACTACATAGTGAATTCCAGGGTCAGCCTGGGCTAGAGTGAGACCCTACCTCAGCACCCCCCCCAAAAAATTATTTATTTGAAAGAGACAGGAGAAAGAGACAGATAGAGAGAATGGGCATGCCAGGGCCTCTAGCCACTGTAAACAAACTCCAGACATATGTGACACCTTGTGCATCTGGAGTTATGTAGGTACTGGGGAACCGAACCTGGGTGCTTAGGCTTCTCAGGCAAACACTTTAACCACTAAGCTATTTCTCTAGCTCCACACATTGACTTTTGAAGTTAATTTGTTAAATTTTAACTTCTGTAAGGATTATCTGAAAACATAATTACCAAGTTGTGATTTTCACATGAATTATGTAATTCTTTTTCCTTCATTTTTTTGTATCTCCTCCTATAATTTCTTAATTTCTTCTAATGTAAGGTGTGATATTTCCTAACAGTGCCTTAGAATGTAGGCAGAGTCCATATAAGGAATAGATAATTAATCTGGTAGCTGCATTGTTTTATCTCTTCGTAACAAATCCCTCTATAATAGAAGTAATAAGTTCATCTTGATTATAGGTTCAGTTACAAGCATGAACTTAACACCCGAGAAAAGCCTTACTTGCTGTGAATTCCTTGGAAAACAGTATTTTAAGATTTTACTTACATGCTTGTAAACTATCTCTCATTAATAGTCATTTTTTTAAATGCTGCAACTTATAACTCTACTTTTCAAAGTCTAGACTTGGAAGATAATAGTGTTTCTACAAAAGAAAGAAATGTCTACAAATATCAAACCATCATCTTAAAGACCATTTCATCACCCATAAACATACCCATGGTATTACTAAGAAAACATTTAGAATTGGCATACCCTGGAAATGATACTGACTGAATGTCTAATATTAATTATAAGCCCATTAGCTAGAAAACTTAGACCATAATGAGCTACATTTAGCAAAGGGCCACCAAAATACAGATTTACAATGTTTGAAAAATAAGAACCTTTCTTTTTTAAGAAATTATTTTTTATTTATTTGCAAGGCAAGAGAGATGGAGAGAGAGAGAGAGAAAGGGCACTCTAGCCTCTGCAAACGTACTCCAGCTGCATGCACCACCTTGTGCTTCTGGCTTTACGTGGGTACTAGGGAATCAAACTCAGGTCCTAGGGCCTTGCAGGCAAACATCTTAACCAGTGTACCATCTCCCAGCCTGGAGAATTTTTCTAAGTAAGGAAATCCACAGATGAACACAAACTCCACATCACACTCTTTGGTCAACAGACTGAGTCTCTAATCCTTGAGCAATAGGCAAGTTCCTTCGCTTCTCTGTTTGAATGGAACTTTGTCAGTTTTAATATTTATTTATTTATTTATTTGTAATGACAGACAAATGGGGGGGGGGAGAGGAGGAAGAGAGAGTATGGGCACCCTAGGGCCTTCTGCCACTGCAAACAAACTTCAGATGCATGCACCACTTTGCGCATCTGGTATAATGTGAGGACTGGGAAATCAAACCCAGGCCATTGGGCTTTTCAAGCAAGTGTCTTTAACCTCTCAGCCATCTCTCCAGCCCCCTTTTTAGTTTTAAAAAGGAGTTACTGTAATCCCTACTATGGGTTTTCAAGTAGTTTGAGAAGTTAATGTGCATTAACAGAATGGCCAGCACATAATAAGCAGCTAATATTGCCAGTTTTTATCATCACCAGTAAAAGTGCATAAAATGGTGTGTGTGTGAGTGAGAGAGCAAGCGAGCGAGACAGAGAGAGCTACATGCTTGCAGGCAGTGCTGCCTGCCTCAAAGCTCCACACAGTCACCAATGCAGACCAAAGGAGAGTTCTTGTGACACCCAACAGTGTGATCTGTTGCATGTAAAAAATAAATAAAATCACCCTGGGAAATGTGTGCTAAGCTGTAGAGTTTTCATGAAATGGGAAGCAGACCCGGGTGGTGTTGCGCCCTGTCCCGCGCGGTAGGTGTGAGTAGCAGAGGCTCCCATCCCTAAGTACTTCCCTGGCGCCACCATAATGACGGAGTGCTATGCCCTGCCATGATAAAAGCTGTACCGAAGGCAATGCCATTTATTTCACCTCCTGGGCTCTTTGTGGAGAAGAGTGAAGAGTAGTTTGTTTTGCCTGGAATGAGCTACTTTATGAATTTTAATGGGTGATATAATATTAAAAGCTAAACCAGGATTAAAGAAGATTTTTTCTTTTGTACTAAGCAAAAATAGTACTTAGTAGAGTGAAGTATAAAAGATTTTTGTTTCCATTTTTACCTGAGGAAAAATTCAGTGTTCATATGTTGAGAAGCTGTTCAAGTCAGTTTCCCTTAAGCAATAGCTGTGTTTAGGAAAATATGTGACTCCAGAATTTTAATAGCTTATCTGTGATAAGATGTGTATCTGGGCCAATGAGATGGTTAAGAGGAGGTTTGCTAAATATTTTTTAACTGAGTAATCTAGTCAGGTACTAACTTTATGTTTTATGTGTTTTTTTTTTAAGTTTTCACCTCACATTCTTATTTGAAAAATGGGTCCATCTATGCTTGTTTTCCACTATTGTTGTGTTGGCTAGTAAGAAATGATTATTTAATTTTTTATGACTTAGAATCTTGTGTTTTGGTTCATGTTATGATTAATTGCTTTATAGAAAAATTAACAAAAGAAATTTTGAGAAACAAAATAGCAGGGTAAAGGCAAATGATAGCCCCGCTCAGAGATAAATCCTCCAATTTACTTTTCACAAAAGAATGATAATTTCTGTAAAACCAGTCAAAACCCTAGGTTTTCCAGAGCCTGCTTGGTTACTGTTGCTGCCAGGTTGCTTCTAGGAGAACCGTTTCTTCTGATGCGCTGGACTTGGTGCCCCCATTTCTCTAACATTCAATTTTCAGAGTGATTGAACTGGCTTTTCTTTTCTCTTTCATTTAAGCAGTGAGAAAAATAGGTATTAAAAGGGACCCCGTGGGGTGATCCAATCTACCCCTCTGCCTCAAAGCAAGACCACCCCAGAGCAAACCCTCAAATCTCACTAAAGCAACTTTGTAGGCAATTTATGGTAATGCGTTAACTCTTCTGGCTTCTAAAGTGGTGTTTAGCAGATTATTGCTTCAAAGCCCTGTGTGCGTTCCTGGTGGCCTCCAGTCTTACACACCTTCTCAAGCACCCTTGCTGATTCAGACTCAGGGCTGCAAAGGGGAGCCAGTGCTAGCTGCCCAGCCTAGACTTGCCACTCCCTATCCAGGTGACAGAGTCACCTGTCCTGTCTTACCTGCCTTGTCCTCTTCAGGCCTGTGGGATAGCCAGCTATTGCGCAGTCTGGTTGGTCCTCTTCCTGCTCGTTGGGGTCATGTCTTCGTGGAACTATCTCCCGACCTCGAGACAAATCAGGGGGCAGTTATTTTGCTCACTGACTAGAAGGTAGAAGCATTCAGAAGGTGCACTTCACAGGGAAGTTTATTCTTAAGAATTGAATCCCGTGGCTGAAGAGTTGGCTTAGTGGTTAAGGCACTTGCCTGTGAAGCCTAAGGACCCAGGTTCAATCCCTCAGCACCCATGAAAGCCAGATGCACAAGATGGTGCATGGGACAAGTTTGTTTGCAGTGGCTGGAGGTTCTGGTGCACCCATTCTCTCTCTATCTGCTTCTTTGTCTCTCTCATTGTCTCTTAAATAAATAAATTATATGAATTATATATATGAATTGAGTCCCCATGACCTCTCTCTTGCGTTTGCACCAGATATTCGGGGGACAGTGAGACAGACAAGGCCAGTTTGACTTGGAGATGTATGCTTAACCTGAAATCCACTTCACTTTTCTGTTGTTTGAAATTGAAGTGCAAGATGGTTCGTTACTAGAGGACAAAAACATGACTCTGAAAGAGCAGACGATGGGGACATATGACTGGCAGATGCATGGCCCTGCCATTGCACTAACGGTTCCAGTATAGTTTCATCTGTTTCCTAGGAAAAACTCAGCTGCATAGTTCATATGTAGATTTTTTTTTCAATACTGCCTCATATCTATGTGAAAAAAGTAAAATTGGGGGCTGGAGAGATGGCTCAGTGGTTAAAGAGCTTGCCTACAAATCCTAACCACCTGGGTTTGATTTCCCCAGTGACCACATAAAGCCAGATACACAGTGGCACATGCATCTGGAGTCTGTTCGCAGTGGTTAAAGGCCCTCATGCAGCCATTCTCTCCTTCTCCTCTCTCTCTCTCCTTGCAAATAAATAAATAATATTTATAATTGGGAGATTAAAAGATAACAGTAAAAGATTATGAGTTTGAGATTTGATTTTTTTTTTTTTTTTTTTTTTTGGTTTTCCGAGGTAGGGTCTCACTCTAGCTCAGGCTGACCTGGAATTCACTATGTAGTCTCAGGCTGGCCTCAGACTCACTGCGATCCTCCTACCTCTGCCTCCCGAGTGCTGGGATTAAAGGCGTGCGCCACCTCGCCTGGCCTGAGATTTGATATTTAGACCATCTTTTTTTTGACATTTTCCTGGATATTTCTTGTCATGGTGATCAAAGGCTGAGCACTGATTTTTTCCCACTCCCTTGGGATTATTCCTTTGGAATATATTTGTAGAGTCACTGGTATAGATATATTTTGTGTAACCGGCAAGCATGTTCTATGAAATATTGGGAAACATTTGCATGTTTTAAAAAATATTTATTTATTTATTTATTTATTTATTTATGAGAAAAAGGCAGAGAGAGAGAATGGGCATGCCAGGGTGTCTAGCCACTGCAAACAAACTCCAGACATATGCACCACCTTGTGCATCTAGCTTACGTGGGTACTGGGGAATCAAACCTGGGCCCTTAGTCTTCTCAGGCAAGCACCTTAACCACTCAGCTATCTCTCCAGCCCACACTTTCTTCTTGTCTGGTTCCACAAGTCAAAAGGAAGTCACTCTATATAAGGGTGCCAGGAAAAGATGAAATAATCATACACAGAACAGCTTGGACATCACGTGTCAAACGTAGCCAGCCTTTATGATAATTAAGCAAGGCATTCTTCCTGTTTCATGGATGGATAGAAGACTTAAATATGCAGTTCTGCAAATGGCTTTGTTATGGAAGATTTCTGAAATGAAACATAAGAGGAAAAGACGTGAAAAGAGTGTGACACTGGAAGGCCATCGTCTGTCTGTGACGGCTGTTGGTGGTCCAGCTGTCTCTGGGGGCATCATGGCACCCAGCAAAGACGTACCAGTCTGTGAGGGTTTTAGCTGTAGATTTCCTTTGTTAGGAATAGAATGGAAGGTAATTGGGAGACAATTAGTTTAGTGTTTTCCAGTCTTTGGAACTACTGTGTTTTCCAGAGGAAAACTTACTTTATGGCATTATAATTCCTGGCTGTCAGCTGGCAGTTGCTGTCACATTACCGATGCCATCACCTGTGACAATGTGACTTCTTTAACTTGAGCAATCTGATCTCGGGGCCATCGCCGATGTTGAATGGCTGCATTGTGGATCACCCTGAGCATGAAAGGAGCCATAGCAGTCCAGTTTAGATGCTGAGCCCCGGATGCTTCCAAACAATTTGGCCGATGAAAACTGACAGCCACGTTCAAAATGTTTCGTAGGTGAAAACAGCCACCATTGCCACGGAGAGGAATGGGAAACCGGAGAACAGTACCATGAACATCAATGCCTCCATTTACGATGAGATTCAGCAGGAAATGAAGCGCGCTAAAGTGTCCCAGGCACTGTTTGCAAAGGTCGCAGCCACCAAGAGCCAGGTAAGGTCCTCTGTCAGATAGAGTCGCATGTGCTCTGCAAGACCAGTCTGCTCGCTTGAACCCGGTCGCCGAGGGCCGCTGTCTCTAGGTCTGCACACAGCTGAGGGGGTCCAGCAGTGGTCCAATGTGGGCTACACACACTTGACCATGCGGGACTTGCTCCTGGACCAATGTTTTCTTGGGCAATTCCTAAGTCAGTGAATAGTTGCTTTCAGACAAGGTCTATTGTAAAGTGTACAGCTCCTCTGACTGATGTATTGTGTGATAAAATGATTCAATGACTGTTGCCTAGATGATTTTGATTCTGAAACATGGAAACTTTTTCTTCTCCGAGGGGCTATCCTCAAATATTAGATGTACTTATTAAAACAGGCCACATGTAGACACATGTATCCTTGCATATTAACGATTTTTCGTTTTCTGTAGATGTGTACAGGACATACAAATTGAATTATGATCTGAAAATGTGTCTGACCCTGACCGATGGTTGCAATTGAATAGACCTCAAGTAGAAAAGTTGAAACCTCCTTAAAACAACATACACAGTGCAGCCTTCTACCAGTATGGTTGTTGTATATCGATTAATTTTTGTTCACTGGAGTAGAATTGTCTATAAAGACAACCTCACACCTTTTTGCTTGCTTTGTTTTTTTTTCGAGGTAGGGTCTCACTCGAGCCCAACCTGACCTGGAATTTACCATGCAGTGTCAGGTTGGCCTCCTACCTCTGCCTCCTGAGTGCTGGGATTAAAGGTGTGCGCCACCACATCTGGCTAATGTCACACCTTTTTATAAACCCTTCCCCCAATATTTTTCTTTTTTCCTTCAAGGGAGGGTCTTACTCTAGTCCAGGCTGATCAGGAACTAACTTTGTAATCCCAGGCTAACTCACAGCAAGGCCTTCTACCTCTGCCTCTGTAGTGCTGGGACTAAAGGTGTGTGCCACCGTGCCCGGCCCAAGAATCCTTTTTAAAGGGGCAAAAGAATATCAAACTCTCTTCCCCTTTGCAACAGTATCAAGGTAGGATTTAGAGGCAGACAGGGGCTGCAGGTAGGGTTTGAACAAATTACAAAATTTCCATGTCTTTTTTCATAATTGCTAATGAACTCCATTTCATATAATGTCTGACTATTATCGATTTGTGATAAAATGTAGGATTCTGGAAGTATTTACAGCATGATGTGTTCATAATGCAATACCTCTTAATCTTTTGCTAAAATTTTATTCTATCTACGCTAATAGTGGCACTTCATGGGAGTTTTGCTTTAGACAAATGTTGATCTTGTTTAAGTTATAGGCCGGATGAAATACTTAAGGGATATCTTGGAAATGTTATATAAAAATGATTAAACTCAAGCTGTGGACTGTAAAAATTATAGCTTTATAGGCCACATGCCTGCCTACCCTTCAATCACTGTCGAAGTGATAATTTCTACAATAATATGTTTCTTTTATTGTGAGATTCTAAACACCAAGTGCTGTTTAAACATTAAACCGAATTGTTTATGTTAGTGCCGTACTCAGCGTGTCATCCATCAGGCCACCGTAATCTCTCATGGAATGTAAAATTCTGTCATGAATCATGGCTTGTATATCGGAAATTACTGTAATTTTGATTGGAAATTACAGGGCTCTTGAAATGTTTCTAATTATGATCGAATGTTCGAGCCGCTTCAAACCTGTGGGCTTCTTCAGATGCCTTCATTTACATACCAAGACTGTGCACCAAGGAGATGTGTCCTGTCCTCGCTCCACCCAGATGCCCTGCACACTCTTGTTTTGACTACTTTGTCTAATTATGATGAGGGTCTCTTATTTAAATATATGTTATCTTGCCGTCCTTTCTAAACCTTACTCTTTTTTTTGTTTGTTTGTTTCTTCTTGGCCTGTCCAATTACTAAGTATAACTGACTGCATTCCTATCAGGGCTAAGCACTTTCCCTAAATCTCCAACATGGAGAAGCTAGACATCTATTATTATAATCAGGTCAGCCATGAAACAGCAGCAACAAAAACCCCTTTGAGAAAGTATCAGTGAGTTGTCATTTAACTCAATTCCAACCCCTATTTCCTTACTCACGGTGGCCCAGCTCCCTGTAGCTAACAACCTTTTTGCCACCTTTCTCTGGATTCTTTCTGTTTGGGGATTTTTTATTTAGTTAAAAGAGAGAGAGGAAAGCAGGGAGGAAGGAAAGATGGAAGGAAAGAAAGAGAGTAATGGGCACACCAGGCCCTCCAGCCACTGCAAACAAACTCCAGATGCATGTGCCACTTTGTGCATCTGGCTTCACATAGGTACTAGGGAATAGAACCCAGGCTGTCAGGCTTTACAAGCAAGTGCCTTTAACTGCCGAGCCATCACCCCAGCCCTCAATTCTTTCATTTAAATAATCACATAGATTCTCTCTACCTTTGGGCTGAAGAGTGGATTTTGGAATTATTCAGGAAGGAACAGCGATGGGCTACCTCAGTCATGTGTGGTGGTCTGTGGGGACAGGGGTGTCCTTGTCCTCTGTAACCTGCCTTTGGCTGAGCTTCACTGAACTCCTGCTTCTGCATTGTGGAGGGGCTTCTTCCAAACATCAGCTGCTCTCCTAGAGCCCCCCCCCGCCAAACATTCAGCTAACTTCCTCATCAGTGTTTGAGGAAGATCCAAAGAGCCAGTGGTAGGCTATGAACCAAGCAAATTACTAACTCCTCATTCCTTGAATGAATAGTTCATCCCAACTTCTAATGTAGTCTACCTTCCTGGCAGAGCATCTTATAGTTTTCTTTTTGTTTGTATTTTTAAAAATATGATTTATTTATTTATTTATTTAAGAGAGAGAGAAAAAATGGCACGCCAGGGCTTCTAGCCACTGAAGACGAACTCCTGACACATGAGCCACCTTGTGCATCTGGCTTATGTAAGCACTAGGGAGTCAAACCTGGGTCCTTAGGCTTCACTGTCAAGTTCCTTAACTACTAAGGCATCTCTCCAGCCCTCTTGTAGTTTTTTTTTTTTTATGGTCTATTTAGGTGTCAGCTCTACCTTCTTTATGAAAATATATATGAAGATTAAAGATTAGTTAAAAATAAGGGAGCTCCCAAACTGAATATATCACCCACAGAAAATCTAGGAAAAGTGGATCATTCAGCTTGGGTTCTGTTTGTCTTCACTGATATTTTGGTTTATGTTTTATTCTAATTAATTAATTAATTTATTTATGTATATGAAAGGGGGGAGGGAGGAGAGAGAGAATGGGCATGTCAGGGGCTCTAGCCACTAGAAAGAAAATCCAGATACTTGTGCCACCTTGTGCATCTGGCTTTACGTGGGTACTGGGGAATCAAACCTGGGTCCTTTGGCTTTGCACGCAAGCACCTTAACCACTAAGCCATCTCTCCTGATGTTTTAGAAACAAACTCAGGTAGGTCTTGAAGCTGTACTTATGGTCAACATTTGTAATTTCTAAGGTAGTTATTTACACTTCAGATAATGTGTGCCAGGGCTTGTCAGAATGAAGCAGAGTTCCGTCAATATGGAGTGTTAGTGGAAACAGGGTGGGGTGGGTGGGGGAACTGGGAAGATGGCTCAGCTGGCAAGCACACTGGCATGAGGATTTGAGTTTGAACCCCAGCACCTGTGTTAAGTCAGAGCGTGGTTGCACATGCCTGTGACCCCAGTGCTGAGAAGCTTGATGGCAAGAAGGGTCACTTGGGCTGTGTGGTCAGCCAGTCTAACCAAAGAGCAGGGGAACTCCTGTTTCAGCGAGAAACCCTCTCAGAGAAATCAGACAGAAAAGTGACAGAGTAGCAGGACGCCTGTCATTTTCCCTCGGGCCATCCCTCTTCTGTGCAAGGCCTTCCCATGCATTACCCATTCTCTACATTTAAGTATTTTTATTTATTTATTTGCAAGCAGAGAGAGAGAGAGAGAGAGAGAGAGAGAGAGAGAGAGAGAGAATATGAGCTCCAGGATCTCCAGCTGCTATAAATGAACTGCAGACACATGCGCCACCTTGTGCATCTGGCTTTACATGGGTACTCGGGAATCAAACTTGGGTTGTTAGACTTTGCAGGCGAGCGCCTTAATGGCTGAGCCTTCTCTCCAGCCCCACTCTCTACCTTTACTTAGTCGCCCTTCCTGAGCTAGTGTTATCTTTGATTACACATGAAAGTCAGTCAGCCAGCAGTAGGACCAACTCCATGTCGTGTCGTCTTCCTTACTATTTCATCATCTCCAGAAAGGCAAAGGCAGCGTTGGTGTTGAAGTTCCACCTTGTTCCAGGGCAGAGGAGCCTGGGATATGACCTTAGCTGACAGTCATTGCAATGAGGGCTTTCATTATTTTTTTTTTTCATTTACAATTCATGGAACACAGGTTCATACCAACACAGAGCCCCTGGAATCCATGCTTTTCCTGCCTGACAGAGGGAGTTATATATGATGAGTGAGCCAGAGGAGGTTAGCTACAATCTAGGCTGTGTCCCTGCCACCTTATTGAGCCCAAGATTGACGTGGGAGGAGGATACATGCTATAATTCATGCTGATGAATTTTGACTTTATACAGCACTGTACATAAATGGGTAGCATTTCATAACGAGCCAAGTAAGAGCTCTGGTTCTCTACATGGAGAAAAGTGATTTATTTACCATGTATTTATGTATTTGGAGTACTTTCCATTTTAAAAGGTAACAGTGTACTCTGCAGTGACTTGTGGACAGAGTATTTCCAGTCCATGTAGATTCTTCCATTTCACCTGTATTATATTCTCTCTGCTCTTCGATGAATAATAGAAATGAAATTGTTTTAACTCTAATAGAAACATCTGAATAAAATATGCCCGGGAAAACGGAAGGTAGGCTGCTTTGTGCTTGGTTAGGAAAGCAGGCTAATGCGAACTTGAAAAAGATGATCTGCTTTAAGCATAATGTGAAGAGCTACAAATGAATACACTTTATATTTGGGGTATTCAAATAAGCTGCAGCTTTTCAAGTGAGTCATATTGGAATTTTATCAAACATCTAGTCTGGTAACATTCAAAGTATTATGAGAGCAGAATTTGCTAATTTTACTGTTTTTAAAAAAAATAGTTGATTTGGGTAATAACCATTACGGTATCAAGGTTCGGTTACTGTTCATTGGTTAGAGTGTTTTCATCTGGGAGATGGAAGTGGAATTTTTTTTTCCTTAATAGCGGCAGATGTTGGAATCTAATTTTATTCCACCGCAAACCCCTCGAGAGCTCTGAGACTTAAGGTGTGTGTCCAGCAAGGGGACATTAACAGCGCTGTAGGCCTTGCCTTGTACACCGAATTGTTACATTGATTTTCATGTTTGCAGAGTGGAGCCTGCAGATACGGCGGCACCGTTAGAGCCAAGGGCTTTTTTTGCAGTATCTCCATGTGTGTTTAGGAAACGATTCCTCTCGTGTGCATCATGCAGCAGGTTGTGACTTCCAAGCCCAACAGCTAGATCGTGATTTCCTTTAGCTGGAAATCTTGTGTGCAAATCTCTGTAAGTTGGAGGACTCTGCCCCAAATAATTTTGGCTACATTAATAGACAAGGTTTTTAATGCTTAAAAAAAAAAAGATTTTTTGACTCTTCAAAAATAGAATGACTTCTAGAAGAGACCAAATGATTTAAAACCACCTTCTTTTTTCAGTTGTCACGTTTTTTCCCTCCCCAAGTCAAACACTTTTGTATTAGAGATCCAAGGTCTCTAGGGTTAGCGGTGAGTGAGAGAAGGAGCTAGTGTTCCTTGTGTCATCATAGGTTTGAAAGACAAACATTATCCTCATTTTGAGGTTTAACTATTCTTAGATGGTGATTAGAATATCTTAAATATGGCTCACAGACCAGTGGGACTAGAAATAGAGTTAAGAGTATAGTTTTCCATGCTGGGAGTTGAAGTTTATAGTGACAAAATCCAGAAATAGAATCAGGGAACCTGTGTCACTATATTCCAGCACATGGGGGAAGGCACCTTTTCTTTCTTCGGGTGAAGTGACGCTTGGCGGAAGCCACGGTTTAAAGCTGTGCGTTGATTCACTCTTTGGGAATGTTCACGGAACAGACTTTGCTCCAGCCTGGTTTCACCTGGGTAGCCTATTTAAGGCACGCAGGAAGCCCTGCAGACAAGAGCATCACAGCTCCTGTGTATTTCTGTCCCACATCCTTTCGCAGTCTTCTGTGAGGAGAGGCTTACGTTGGGTCCTCAGAGCCCATCCCCCTGGAGAGATGAAGGTGCTTGTCAGCAGGTTGGGAAGAGAGAGATCGCATTCTTTTTCACCCTCTCTCTCTCTCTTTCACTGGGTTAGTTAATTGTCAGTTTTTCCTGGATCCCTTTACTTGAGGGAGGAAAAGGCAAAAGGACCCTTTGTGGGAGAAAGAGGAGAGAAATAAGACCAGAGCATAGTCCCTGTGGCTCACATCTCGGCCATCTGCTGGGTCAGATGGAACACGCAGTTGTGGAGGCCCCTGTATTTCTTGAGTAAGAAGATGGATCTATCAGGTCTCCTCTTTTAGGTGTGGGCAACGTGTGGGGACGTGGAGAATCCATACTGCTTCAAGTCCTCGAGAACACTGACTGTTTCTACTTGAATGCCAGATGGGCCTATTGAAAACAATGGTGTAAAATGCTGATATGCTCTGATAACATGAAGTCCAGGAGGGTCTGTTAGGCGATGGTCTTTTTTTTTTTTTTTTTGTTTTTTTTTTTTGTTTTTTTTTGTTTTTTTTTTTTGTTTTTCGAGGTAGAGTCTCACTCTAGCCCAGGCCAACCTGGAATTCACTATGGAGTCTCAGGGTGGCCTCGAACTCACAGTGATCCTCCTACCTCTGCCTCCCAAATGCTGGGATTAAAGACGTGTGCCACCACACCCAGCATAGGTGATGGTCTTAAGAGCTAGTTGAATTTGTGGATCAGTCTGAGCACTTTTCAGATTTTTGTGTTCTAAAAATGAGCATATGTTTTAATAAGTCTAAGATTTGACCAAGCAGATCATGCTGATACATTAAAGACTTCCCCATTTTTGGCTAAAAAGTGCTGTAAAGCAGCAGCTTAAACTATGCTATTTTAACTTAAAGTCAGGCAAAAGATCATTGACCTTTTTATTTTATTGTGTGTGTGTGTGTGTGTGTGTGTGTGTGTGTGTGTTTGGTTTTTCCAGGCTGACCTGGAATTCACTATGTAGTCTCAGGCTGGCCTTGAACCCGTGGCAATCCTCCGATCTCAGCCACTCAAGTGCTGGGATTAAAAGCATGCACCATCATGCCCGGCTTTGTTTTGTTTTGTTCAAGGTAGGGTGGGTCTCACTCTAGCCCAGGCTGACCTGGAACTTGCGCTATAGTCCCAGGCTGGCCTCACAGCAATCCTACCTCTGCCTCCCCTGTGCTGGGATCAAAGGCGTGCACCACCATGCCCAGCTCATTGGCCGTTTTATTATTGCTTTCAAATAATTTAAAATTTCCACTTTTTACCTCTACATTTAAGTTGGATGAACTGACAGCCACAAGTGCATCTACCAGTAGTTCTGCATATGCGTTATGAAGCACAGGCCAGCAAGGTATGTGTTCTTAGAATCTGCCTTGTTCACGGAACTCCTGTGGTGCTCAAAGGGTGACTTGAGCTGAGAAGGGAGACAGTGAGCGTCCTGGGGCGGTCGCTGTGAGGGAAGCTCTCTGGTACTGCTCTCAGCAGCGGCTGCTGCAGGCAATTCTTCAGGACAGAGTCAACCATCATCAGTATGAGAGGCAGAACACAAAGTGAAAGGGAGCGGTGGTGAAGGCTCCGTGTCATTCAGTTTAACTCTGTGGAACCGTCACACTGAGCTACTAGCCTTTAGCAAACTTCCAGACTAAAAGGCAAAGTGTTTGCTCACAAGTCTCAATAGTTGTCTTTTATGTTTTTGATACTGGAGGTGGGTTTGATTTAAACATCATTTTTGTTTTGTTTTGTTTTGTTTTGTTTTGTTTTGTTTTGTTTTGTTTTAGAGGTAGGGTCTCACTGGAGCTCAGGCTGACCTAGAATTCACCCTGTAGTCTCAGGCTGGCCTCAAACTCACAACGATCCTCCTACCTCTGCCTCCCAAGTGCTGGGATTAAAGGCATGCACTACTATGCCTGGCTTATCTTCTATTTTTTTTTCCCCTCACATGAGAACTGAAAATAAAAACCCATGAAATGAATGAGCTATAATGTTGAAAGAAGCTGTACTCTTACAACTTCACATCAATGAAAGGTGCTAAGAAAGGGAGTGACCTTACGTAGTATTGTGACTCGTGTGTGTGTGTGTGTGTGTGTGTGTGTGTGTTTGCCTGCCCGAGAAGGAGCACCTTTAATATCTTGAAAAGTAACGTTAGAGATTACTCATTTTCTTCTAAGTAGGCTTGTTATACTTTTCCACATATGCAGTTCTTCCACAGAGTGAAATGACATGAAATTGCAGATCACCCATTTAAAAATCAATGCCTATATTTGAGAGACAAGTAGATATTTAACTCGTCTATGATTTATTACTAAATACCTTGTAAAATACAAGCTCCTT